>CAWUFQ010000136.1:0-81171 GCA_963921405.1 Cepaea hortensis | reverse complement strand
GCAAACTGAATAGGATGTGCAGAAGTCTGTTGGCACTCGCACCCACTCCTCGCGAGGTTCTAAGTCCTCAAGTGAACACACCTGTTGAAGAATGTCTTCGGCTTGACCCATCCACGACCGTCCTCTTTTTAACCTGCTGCCCTTCACCTTCCTAATTTCACTATGCAGTGGATGTTGTGTGTTTGCGTTAATTCTGAGGTAGGCACGTGCCCTGCAACCTTGTATTCTCTCTTCAATGGTTGGAAAACCAAGAAGGTAGCGCATCGCCCTGCATGCTGTATCTCTTGTACATCCAAGAATAATGCGCATAGCTTCATTCTGTATCCTTTCCATCCTTTCTATCTGCTTATGGCTGAGAGTCAGGATTGCCATTGCATACTCCAAAACAGACATGACCAACCCCTCGTACAGAAGACATAGATGGCGCTGCTCACAGTTTGCTGCCGCCATCACCCGCATCGCTGCCAAACCCCGCTTGGCCTTTGTTATCACCTGGTCTATGTGCACATTATAAGCAAGGCTTCGATCAAACCGTATCCCCAGGTAATTCATTGCCTGCGTTCTTTCCACCGTCTCTGAACACAGCATTACAGTTGGTGTTGGAGTGTTGACAATATGATTATTCAACGAGAACCAAATCACTGTTGCCTTTGTTGGGTTGGCCATTGCCCCAGCTTCATCACACCAAGTACTTATGCGATTGAGTTCGGTTTGTAGTTCCACAGCAACCTCCTCTCTATCCTTCCCCTGACGATACACTAAAACATCATCGGCATATGACAATGTCCTGCCAGGTCCATTGATCTGCTCACTGGTGATTCTCACTGTGTAGGCGTTGAACAGTACCGGAGATAATGGTGATCCCTGTGGTAGGCCAGGATATATTGTTGTTGGTTCCGAAGTCCAACTGCCACATCTAAAAACTACTTTCCGTTGGAAGAGGGCTGCAGCGATCCAACTAAGGAGGAATGGACTTACGTTTAGTTCGAGAAGCTGAAACATTAAAAAATCCAGTGGTACTCTGTTGTATGCGTCCTCAAGATCAATCGCTGCAGCAACGGTTTCAGTGCCTGAGTGGAAACCTTCATAGACATCCTGGGCAAAGACTGCTGCATTGGTCCAGGTTTCTCTCTTTGGACGGTACCCACCCAGGGTGGGTGGGAAAACACCTTGCCTCTCTAGTTGGCTTGATATTTTCCTGGCAATTACCTTCTACAGCAGCTTGCCTATTGTATTCTGCATGGTTATAATTCGATATCCCTGAATTTTTGTGTGGTCTTTGTCAGGCTTCGGCAAGGGAATCAGATAGGCGTGTAACCACTCCTACTTGATGCTAGCACCCCCTATACTGTTGTTGTACATGTCTACTAGTTTCTCTAGCTCATTGTCGGTACACCTATTTATGTCGTCGTATCTTATGCCATCAGGACCTGGAGCACTGTTTTTTGATCGTCGAAGCACAGCCTTGATTTCTTTCACTGTCACTGTGTCTTCATCCGAAGTGTTCTGGGCCTTGCATCTGTCTGAGGTGACCTCCTTGGCCAGATTTCGGCCTCCCATGTCTGTCTGGTTGCTTTGCTCACGGTAGCGTTCAAAGAGGGCTTTGCCCTTGTCCTCGTCAGTCCTCTGCCAGATGAGGTCAGCACCTTGGAAGTCAGAAATGCTCTTATTCTTGACTACACCACTCATGCTTTTATGTAGTCGCCAGAACAATTTCAGTGACTTGTCTGTGCTTACTCTTTGACACACCTCTGCCCATTTTTCGCTTTTAACAACCTTGACCAGTTTTTTGAAGTAGCTTACTTTTGTGTGCATCTCTCTTTCTATGTGGATGCAGGGACTAGGATGACCAGCTCTGTTCTTCTTGGCATTTTGCCATCTCCTTACAGCACTACGCTTATCCACCCAAGCCTTCTCCACCTCGAAACTCCACCACGGTGGCTGCTCCCAGCTTTTTTTCCTGCCCAGAAACGTTCTGCGCTTGTCACGTCTTATTTTACTCACCACATCTTGCCCTGTACTGTCATACTGGAACGTCTTTACCTTTAGCTTATGCTGCCTGGTTCTGCCTTTCTCCACCAGTATGCTGCATGGGTGGTGGTCGCTGCCATGGTGTCCTAGGACACCCCATCTACACACTGTAGTGAGTGAAGGTGAAACTAGCGCCAGATCAATAGCACTGTCCTCATCGCCCGGACGGCTTGCTGTTCTGGTGACACAGCCACTGTTGATACAAACTAGGTCGATGGTTTCCTGGTCGAAAATTCATTATACCAACAGGAAGAAAGAGAAATAGGTATGATGGCGGAGGAGACAAGAGAAGGAAGATAGGAATGGAAAGAAGAAGAAGAAGAAGAAGAAGAAGAAGAAGAAGAAGAAGAAGAAGAAGAAGAAGAAGAAGAAGAAGAAGAAGAAGAAGAAGAAGAAGAAGAAGAAGAAGAAGAAGAAGAAGAAGAAGAAGAAGAAGAACAACAACAACAACAACAACAACAACAACAACAACAACAATAACAACACTGCATGTAAATACCACCATAACACGTTGAAACGAATCCAAATTCATTTATTGTTGGCTTTGTTTTACACTCTAACTTGCTGGGCCAGAACAACCAAACTGGCATAGTACTCCTCGCCGGCGGCCGTGATCTGGGCGGCTGGCAGGACGAACCCGTTGCTGGCGCTGGCCGCGGGTCGGAGTTCAAAGGTCACAGCATACACGTTAGGCTTGCAGACTAGGGCCCAATCAGGGGACGCGCCTGAGGCTGCATCTGTGGCAATGGAGGATCAACATGACAATTTGTTGGAGGTCATAGCTAAAATGAGACGAGGTGAGATTTGATGAGATGAGATTTCATCAGATGAGATCTGATGAGATGATATTTCATGAGATGAGATTTAAAGAGATGAGATGTTAGAAGATGTGATTTAATGATATGAGATGAGTTGAGATGAGGTGAGCTGATATAAGATGAGATGAGATGAGGTTATATTAGATGAGATTTGATGAGACGCAGTGAGTTGAGAAGAGATGATAAAAGATAGATTTGAAGAGATGAGATGAGTTGAGATGATAGAAGATGGGATTTGATAAGATGAGATGAGTTGAGATGAGGTGATATAAGATAACATTAGATGAGATTATATAAGATGAGATTTGAGGAGACGAGATGAGGAAAGATAAGATGAGATATGATGAGATGGGATAAGTTGAGGTGAGATGTAATAAGTTGAGATGCGATGATATAACATGAGATGATATTTGATGAGATGAGATTAGATTAGTTGAATTGAGATGAGATTAGATGTGATGAGTTAAGTTTAGATTAGATGAGATGAGATTATATACGATAAGATGAGATAAAATTTTATTAGGTGAGATTATATAAGATGAGATTTGATGCGAGGAGATGAGTTGAGATGTACTGAGTTGAGATGAGATGAGATAAGACGGGATTAGATTGGATTATATGAGATGTAATAAGTTGAGATGATATGATATAGGATAATATTAGATTTAATTAGATGAGATGAGTTGAGATGGTATTAGATGGGATGAGTTAAGTTTGAAAGAGCTGAGATGGGATGAGATGAGATGATATAAGATCAGATGAGGTGGGAGTTGATGAGATGAGATTATGCACGATGAGATTTGATGAGATGTAATGAGTTTAGATCAGATTATATAAGATGAGATTTGTTGAGATGAGATAAGTTTACATAAGATGAGACGGGTGAGATTAGTTTAGATGAGATCAGATGGAATGAGACGGCATGAAATAAGATAAGATCAAATGGGATGTCATGAGGTGAGATAAGATGATATAAGGTGAGAAAAGATAAAATGAGATATGATGAGATGGGATAAGTTGAGATGAGTTGTAATAAGCTGAGATGAGATGATATAACAGGAGATGATATTTGATGAGATGAGATGAGATATTTATTGAGGAGACGAGATGAGAACACCATATGTTCACCATAAGATGATATTATGTAAAATGAAAAGTGATGAGGTGAGATTAGTTTAGATGAGATAAGATGAGATTTGATGAGATAATATTTTATTATGCGAAATGGAATGAGTTAAGAACCGACATCATAGCATTCGGGATGATATGAGAATTGATAAGATGTTATGAGATTATATAAGACGAGAATTTATTATATGAAATGAAATGAGATTAGATTAGATGAGTTAAGATTAGATGATATGATAAAAGATGAAATTTTATTATATGAAATGGATTAGATGATATTAGATGAGGTGAGATGAGATGATATAAGATGAGATTTAATGAGATGAGATTTCAGGATGTGAAATGAGATAAGATGAGTTATGAACCGATACCACAGCACTCTGAATATTCCTATACGTGCTCCATCCTTATCTGCAACAGCCAGCGAAGAGTCCCAATACTAATGGCACCATTAGCAGACTGATTATGCGTCCGTCTGACCTTTCCTCGGAGTCCTGAGTGTCGGCCAGATCCTCTGCTCACTCCCTGCACCACCATTCTCTCCAAGCCGTGATGATCTATCTGTTCTTCTGCACTATACACACGATCTCAAAGGGCCCCGACGACGCCAGCCTTATCATGCACCAATACCCCACCGAGGGGTGCAGACGCAGCCAATCTGTCCACCTGCTCGTTTGCCAGAATACCAGTAGGTAATAGCTTAGACCAGTGGTTCTCAACCTTTTTTTACGGGGGCCATGCAACTTTTCACCATGTGTTCAGAATATCATTTCCCCTGTTTCCAAAATGTCACCCCCCCCCTTTTTTTTCACACACACACACACACACACACACACACACACACACACATATATATATATATATATATATATATATATATATATATATATATATATATGACAGACAGACAGACAGACAGACAGACAGACAGACAGACAGACAGACAGACAGACAGAGATAAATTAAAGTTAGTTGCATATCCCTTGCAGGATGTTGCAGTCAACACCAGCATTTTTTGCTGTTGTGATCTCTTGGCAAGGTTACGTTCAGTAGTTTGCCATTGCTTTCTGAACGACCAGCACCCATACAATTTCGTAAAGGAAACCAACGCAATGCGGTCTGCTGCCAAATCGCGCGCAGTTGTGTTTCGAACGCGGGTGTGCGGGATCACGAACTGCGTCCTAAACCCCAAAGAGAGAAAGAGAGAGAGAGAGAGAGAGAGAGAGAGAGAGAGAGAGAGAGAGAGAGAGAGAGAGAGAGAGAGATGGGCGAAAGTTTGGCACATCAAAATAGCGATCTCGCAGTTAATATACAGAGGACTCAAACTCGGTTCATAACCACTACAGTGTTTAAAGCAGCCACTACCACAACAAAAAGAAACAACATCAAAAACATAAACATCTAGGGAAATATCATCATCATTATGTGCCATGACGATAAGCGTCTGCGGTCATGCTTCGCCATCTCACACGATCACCAGAGTCGTGGATAAGCTCTGTGTTTTTGTCTCGACCATGCCATATAGCGAATCCATCTAAATATTTACTTCTCTGCTTTCCTCCTTGTTCTTTTCCCATTAAACTTGCCAGCTATCACTAAGTTCTCTAGTATATTTCTTCTCATAACATGCCCCAAAAATCTTGACTGTCTAGTCTAAAAGCTCTAATCAGTTACGGGTTTCATTTGTTTCTTGAAGGACTCGCTTATTGCTTTTTCTGTCTATCCATTATATTATTTGATTGTCCTCAGAAACCACATCTCCACTGCCATTAGATGTTTCTCAGCATGTTTGCTCCTTATTTACGTCTCACATCCATACTTAAGTCTAGAGAAACAACTGCAATAAGTGTAACAAGACCCCCGGGGCTTGGACAGGTATGTTACTATAGTTAATATCCCCAGCCTTTGCTCCGACCACCCCAATAGGACTTTACATCTACAAGGTCCCACACAACCCGGGACAGCTGACCTTCCCCTCCCCACTTATGGATTCCTACCCACAGGGGGCTCGGACAAGACAACAGTTATACTATTACTCAAAGCCATGGCTAACAAAGCAAAACTTAATTTCTGAATACGTCAACTGAACTAAGATAGGGATGGCTGAAAACCCTCGATAGAAGATAATATATAAACGGGCTGCTCGAGAACAGCGAGAATATCAACTGATGATCAGTCTTCATCACGGAGCATGTGACCTCAGTTCGTGCTGTCGTCCCGTCGTGGCTAACGACTCACCCAAGGAACCTCCAGTGCAAAGAAACTCCAAGGCGTAGTCCCTTCTGAAGTTCTCTCCTTCCACTGTTGAGTAATCTCTCGGACTGGTCAGGCGTATGACTAATACCTGACTGACTCTTCACTGACGTTTACTGGTCATCCCTCGACGACGTACTAACTCACAAGTTCCACTCCGCTGATGACGTCTGGGCCGACTCTAGAATTCTAGAAGTCCCCAACTGAAGAAAAGTACTGTAGCAGAATACAATGTATCTAAGAGCCTGGTTGCTCTTCGGCTTCTCAAGTTAATGGGAACACTGTCTGCAACCTATCACTGGAGCGCTGGATCCATATAACAACATTGGCACAATTGAATGATCCAACAGGTGAATGTAAGAACTCTACCAATTCACATGTCTCTGTTCTATACAGTTCTGTGGGTATCTACTACCTTCACACTGACACTATCATTGTCCACCAACACCTAGGAATGGGTAGATTCCTACACGAACACGAATGTCACTCCGGTGTTCACAAGAGTGGCAAATTACTGTTTTAGGTCACTTGACCCAGTTTCGGCTTCAATACGGTTCACAACTGTAGATTCACACAATAGTTAGCATGCGTTTATACAATGTGTTCCATGACGACCCAGCCGGGCCGGAAACATAATAAACTGGTCATTGGCGTGACTGGTAAACAGCATTCACTCTCATCCACACAACTGAAATTCATTTAATTGAGAGTTCACAAGTAATCTCAGTATTCGTAGAACTGCACCAGTATCTTACCGGTGCAACTCCAAAGAAGCTTCAGTCCTGGACCCTACCTCGATCGGTTGACTAAATATACGTCGGACTCGTAGCGTGGTCTTAGCTTAGACCCACCGTATCATTCTATACTCAGCTACTCTCAAGTGTTGACTCTGGCAGATTCAGATGACCGCTCCCAGTAATGCCTCAAACATCCGATGACTGGCACTGGAATGAGCTGGTCTCATTGAGTTTATGGTTGAACTCATGAATCTCCATTAGATATATAACAGATCCTGAAACATGGAGGTCGGTGTGAGTACCTGGCTACAACTTAAGACTAACATGCATCTCAACTTTGACTCATGCATCAGAGGTATACACATATATCATATATGTTATATGAGATCATCAACATCATAGATCAACTCTTAACTACATGGTACAGGCATGAGTGTGCAAGAGAAAGCAATAGTACACAAGTATATAGTCATGTAACTCGTCTGGGCACTGCTGGCCCGATAGCACCATAGTAGACTGTTTGACTCTGTCATGTATCCTCTACCTGGCACTATACCACTCCACCACTTCAACTAACCAACCACAACCTTAAAATACACCTACTTAACTTTCAGTGTAGATATTACATTAAATAGGAGGTGCCCAGCCGGACATATCCTCCTCACTCATACAACTCAACAATTAATCAATCACTTAACCCATTGATCAATTAATTAACCATAACTCTTTAATGACTATTTTACATTAATAAATTATCTACCTCATAATTCATTAACATAGCACTAAGAAATTATAATCAAGAATTGTTAATAACTAATTTACAAACTCAAACAAAAGCCACAGCTTTCTCGTCCTGGAATCTCTGCCCCAGAACCGGTTTGACCTTTATTAATTGACCTTCATCCAAGACGGTAAAGTCTGTGCAGGTCTGTCACAGATATGGTGGCCATCCACCAAGTAATCTTCCCCACAGCTGCTGTGGCAAATGAGAACCTTGTTCCGTGGCGAGTTAGGTCACGTCGTCCAGTGTCGAGTTGCATCCAGTCCCTCATCCATTAAATCTCCAGTCCCCCTCAGGTGCGGCTTAAATGGCCTGAGTATTACTACCACGTCTAGTGGTTAAGTGATCCCACCAACAGAGACAGGGCTATAGAAGAGAAGAGCTGTAGAGACAGACAATGTTCTGTTCGAAGTTCGGATCATCATTAGCGCAACGGCCTCGCTGACAGAGCGCCGCATCGCTCTCGGTTGGGTATGTAACTTCAACCATCGGTTACGCACAATCACTTTGGTCGGATAGGCAAATCAATCGACGGTCATACCGGCCACACATTATAACCACGATCGGTCACGCAGATTCACTCAGCCGTACAGACAAACAACCAGTCGGTCGAACAGACCTAATAAGCATGATCAGGCATGCCTTTTCACTTATGCGGGCAGCATGTAAACTAATAATGATATAAGAAATCCACCGGTAATTCCTATCTACCTCTATCAAATAACAATAAGACATTTCTACATAAAGGTGGAATAGCACTGGCATCTTTACTCAGCAAATACTTACCTTCAAATTCCAATGAAAACACAAACACCTTGATTCCAGGAATGAAGAAACACCACTACTTAAGGCATACATTATAGCATTTACTAGCTAAAGAAACAACACATTACTGGTTAGCTCACGATAGTCAACACCCTGGCTTCAAAGCTGTTAAAATACCTCAAACCTACTTACACATAGCAGTGATAACATCATCATACATTTCACTAACAACACATATAATGGTAATCTAACATCTTTAAATTCTATCAGCTAAAATTACATCAGTTTTACACCGCCAAGCAGATGTGACATTAAACACGCCTGATATTTACAAACACACAACAGGTGTTCTCTTACCGACGGCTGACCTAAATATTTCCTAGCCGATCGATAGCTGCTACTTAGAAATGCAGATACGAGGAGGACAATGTACTCGTGTCGCGGCGACAATTATTTTAAGTTCGGCGCTTAACAGTATTTCGACTGCCGGTGTTTTATTTACTAACATCAGCTAGCTAATATTGTAGGAATAAAATATCTTGGATGCTCAATCACCACATTCCTTGACTGCAGATGCTCCGCTTGGCTGACGGATGTAACGACATCAATTTCTAGCAGCCAGTGAATCGCGGCTGTCTTTGACAAGATCTGAAAGGCGACTAACCTCGGACAGCTCAGTGCGCATTCACAATTACACCCCAAGCCTGGAGAATCACATGGTTCACGGAGAAATCCTGAATCCCGTGTTCCCTGATGCAATTGTGGGTCCAGCGTGACAACAATATCACGTACGCACATTGCCCAGTCCCTTCGCGAAGCTTCGAGGTGTTTCTCGAACTCTTCGGACTTCTGACGTCACGGACTATTTTTACCGGGGATTTCCCTAGTTATAGTCACAATTTAAGGGAGACCAACCCGTCGTATTCCGACCATAAGGAAATAATGCAGAGGACAGACTGAATCTAGTCTTTTTCGTCACAATAAGTAAAATGTTGATGTCCTTGACAATCGTTTATTGTTTGCAATTAACAATGATTTGACAATAAAGGTTAGAGGTTACTACAATGTCGAGGTTGCATTGTTATTCAACATATATTAGTTAGCAAAGTGAGAAGTCAAAATCATGTATCTTATCCATTTTATTAAAATATATCCATTTACAATGTAGTTCTACATATTTTTTTATCATACTCTGTGATAAATAAAACTGTCTATGATCGATATGTACTTTATAGATTATTTCTTAAGATAACTTTAATGTGGTTATAATACTATAAATATTTATGTAAGTGTGTTGGGTAGCGATATAAACTTGTATACAATATTTAAACAATAAAATATTGACTGTTTATTATTAAGTGTCCTGTCGATTGGCTTGGGGTAAATTCATTGTCATATTTCTGCTCTCTACAATAATATACAGTAAATTTATTGTCCATATTTCTGCTCTCTACAATAATGTAAATTTATTTTCCAAATTTCTGCATTATACAGCAATCTCATTATCCATATTTCTGCACCATACAATAATCTAAATTCATTATCCATATTTCTGCACCATACAATAATCTAAATTCATTGTCCATATTTCTGCACCATACAATAATCTAGATTCCTTGTCCATATTTCTACTCCATACACTAATGTGACGTAAATGTATTGTCCATACTTTTGCTACATCCAGTAATTTAATGTAAGTACATTGCCCATATTTCTCCACCATACAATAATCTAAATTCATTGTCCATACTTCTGCACGATACAATAATCTAAATTCATTGTCCATAGTTCTGCACAATACAATAATCTAAATTCATTGTCCATATTTCTACACCATACAATAATCTAAATTTTTTGTCCAAACTTCTACACCATACAATAATCTAAATTCATTGTCAATATTTCTGCACCATTCAATAATGTAAATTCATTGTCCATAGTTCTGCACAATACAATAATTTAAAATCATTGTCCATATTTCTACACCATACAATAATCTAAATTCCTTGTCCATACTTCTGCACCATACAGTAATCAAAAGTAAATACACCGTCCATATGTATGCACCATTCATTAATATAGAGCATATGTTTCTAACATATGGTATGGCCACATGAAGGGTTTGAGCGATGCAGACCTGGAGGAGATGACCGACTGCTTTAACCAGAGCATTAGGACAGCATCAGTACGCCATGATTGGGTGCACAGCTATCTCATCCCTCTCCCAAAACCATTCAAGGATCAGTCAAAGCTTAGCGGCTTTAGGATCATCACCCTTCAAAATACATATGGGAAGGTTATAGAGAAGATAGTCGCTGTTAAGTTACAGGATTGTTTGGAAAGGGGGAAGCTTCTTCCAAGAGGCCTGGGGTGCTACAGGCCAGGAAAAGATACCTGGTCAAATGCAGCCACTTTGGCCTTTGATGTTTATGATGGGTTCCAGAGTAGACTGGAAACGATGGCGGTAGCGCTTGATCTCGAGGATGCGTACAATAGAGTTAGATATGATATTGTGATGACCGCAATGACGGATAAGGGGGTCAATCCCTGGTTGGTGAACTGGATAGCAGCCGTCCTGCACTCTCGTTGGGTTGCTCTCCGTCTGGGTGCATGGACCTCAGAGCCACATATGTTAACCCCGGGACTGCCACAGGAATCTGCAGTCTCACCGGTGCTCTTTAATGTGTATACGAGCAAGTTTGCAAACCTAGAAGCACCAGGGGTTGGAAGAATACTAACATTTGCAGATAATATTCTTGCATATAGGCAGGGGAGAGATAGGGAGCAAACAGCCCAGGAGTTACAGGCGACAGTAGATAAAATGATTGACTGATGCACAGAAATGAGTTCTGTCATCCACCCGGAAAAGGCGGCTGTTTTGTGGTGCTCTCTGGACAACAGGATTGTAAGAGCTGATGTCCCATCATCGCGATAGATGGTAGAAATGTCAGCAGAGAGAACAAACTGAAGTATCTGGGGATCACATTTGACAGGAGCCTATCCTTCAAGGACCATGTGGAGATGGATGCGACAAGATCTCAAAATTGACTCAGTGTACTTAAAACTATGGCTGCAATGGACACAGAGCAGAGAATGCTTTTCACACTATACCAGCACTTAATCCTCTCAGTAATTGATTATGGATTAGGTCTGCTCACTGTCTCAGAGAGTCAGCTGGTGAAGTCAGAGCGCATACAGAACGAAGCTATGCGGGTCATTCTGGGGTGCACTAGAGACACCCCAGTAGTGTGTATGCGTTACATCCTTGGTCTGCCGACTGTTGCTGGTAGGCTCAAAGTGATGCAGGCGAAGGCATACCTCAGAGTAGCTGCAGACACAGACCACCCACTGCATGAGGCGCTGGACGCAGTTAAGGGTCAGCGACTGATAAGAGGGAAATCATGGATGGCTCAGGCGGAGGATACGATCAGACAGGTGTGCCCCTTGGGGAACATTTGGCGTGGAGAGGAGTGGGTCAGAGTGCCAGCGGAGAAGTCAGACTTGTGCAGAGTTATAATCACATTAAGCCGGGGGTGCAGGGAGTGGCCAGCAGGGGCCACGGAAGTGGAAATCCAGCAACTAATTCAGGACAATGCTCACTCGGGTGATGTGATTATCTACACAGATGGTTCGGTGTCAAGAGGTGAGAGAAGTGGCTGGGGGTTTATAGCTTGGGGCAGGAAAGCCTGGCATATGATACCAGAACATCTAGCTTCAGAATGAAGGTGGAGGCAGTCACAGCTTCTCTCCGATGGATGGAGAATACGACACACACACACATATCGTGATTGTAACTGACTCAGAAAGCATGCTGACGAGGGTGAGGACGGGCAGGCTTCGTGAGGAATGGCATGCTTTGCTTCGGAGGTCACGGGTAACAAGCATCGCCTGGATCTTTTCTTCGGGGCATGCCGGTGTGCTGGGAAATGAACAGGCGGACAGGTTGGCTGGCTCTGCAAAACTTAGTGGAGTATTGATACATGACAAGGCAGACGTGGTTGTGTCTGTCCCGGACCGGCTTCGCCCAGTCGCTGATGGGGAGCATCTAATTTAGTTCATATAAGTAGTCATATAAGTTCCCGTCTGTCTGTCTCTCTGTATTTTGTATCAATGTAATTGTCTGTCTCTCTCTGTCTACCTCTCTGTCTGTCTCTCCGTCTTTTTAACTGTCTGTCTCTCTTTGCCTGTCTTCTCTGTCTCTCAGTCTGTCTCTCTGCCTGTCTATCTCTCTGTTTGTTTCTCTCTTTCTGCTTCTCTGTTTTTGTGTTTGCTGCAATTTTTAATCTCATTGTTTTGTTTGATTATCAATCATTTATTCTGTGATGTTTTTAGCGATTGATACATTGAATGGTTGGTATGTTATGTATTACTTAATCAATTGAATTACAGACAGACAGATACTTAGAAAGTCAATCAATCTCTCAGTCCGTCAGTTAGTCAGTCAATTAGTCAGTCAGCCAGTCAGCCAGACAAACAGTCAGACAGTCAGTCAATTAATTAGTTAATCAGTCAATTAGTTAGTAAGTCAGTCAATCAGTCAATTAGTTAGCCTGTCAGTCAGTCAGTTAGTCCGGTGGCTAATAGTGCCAGTTCTGTGTTGGTTGACGAAGCCCCTCATTTTCCCTGATTTGCCTCTCGTGTCTGGCAGTGCCAATTCTACTCCCGAGTCACTCATTCTGGACAGCCGTGTGGATTCACTGGCATCAAAGTCTTTTGATCCGATAAAATATAACGTTTGTTTATGAGCACGTATTTACACCAAAAAAGGTTTATATCTAGTATGTTTATGAGGCACACTGAGTGCACCTGTCAAAAATAAATCAAAAATTAGCTAAAGCAACTGAGTAATAGTGGATGTCAAATATCATAAATATACGACCTACCACTGCAGTCAGGTCTTAGTCAGATATGACTGAGCTACCGTATAACAGTAGACGGTACTACCTGGTTTCTGTTAGCGCCGAACGTTGGGAGGCGCTTACCAAACCCGACACCCCACATTGTGCCAACGGCTTCGGGCGGAAGAGCGCAATTGGGAGGGTACAAGCCTTACCCTGGTGCGAGGAAATGCAAACTAAAGACAAAATTGTCATGGCAGGGCAGACCAGGCCCTAAGCCTTGGTTGGCGACTGGTCTAGGATCGAAGCTCCGACAGGCGGACAGTTAGAGCATTGCTTTGCTGATCCGGCAGCTTCTGCAGCTTGTCTTGTTCCAGATGTAGGGGTGTTACCTTTCCTCTGGAGTGAACTAGTCAGGCCGAGAGAGGGATCATGCTTCAGGGGCAACACATGATCTCTATATTTTAGCCCAGGCTTTGTGCTATGGAGAGGCAATAACTCCATCCCTGGTCTTAACTGGTCTCGGAATCAAAGCGAGAGGCAACTGTTACGGGTTATAAGTCCTTGTCAGTTGGCATAGACATGGGGCGCCACGCGTTGCCTCTGACGGTGGGAGACACCTATAGGTGTCACTGATCAGCTACCGCCCGCCTCAAGCTGGGCAGCCCCCAGCCAATTGGGTGCTGATCCGCCACAGCCTGCCTGCTTCAATGGGTGCTTGGGGCTAGGAAAAAATCTGAATCGCAGGCTGTAATACCAATGCACCAGGTACAAACAAAAATATAAATAGAAACCTCAAGCTACGGCTTGCAACCTGGAACGTGAGAACCATGTGTCCAGGATTTTCCACTGACTTGACCAATATTGACGATGTGAGAAAAACGGCTGTGATTGATGCCGAACTCAATCGTCTTAACATTGATATTGCTGGCCTGCAGGAGACTCGCCTCGCTGAGGAAGGGTCACTCAGGGAAAACAACTACACCTTTTTCTGGAAGGGTAAAGGGCAGGCAGAAAAAAGGCAACACGGTGTGGGCTTTGCAGTGAAGAATTCGCTACTGGGAATGATTGAAATTCCAGCAGGAGGAAATGAAAGACTATTATCCCTGCGCTTGGCAACCTCTTGTGGGTTTGCCACCATTATTACTGCATATGCACCGACACTCGATTCCTCTGATGATGTGAAGGATTTGTTCTATGAGGAGTTAGACTCTGTGATCAAGGCAGTTCCAAAATCCGACTACATTTATATGCTCGGTGATTTCAATGCTCGTGTGGGCAAGGACTCGAGTTCATGGCCAGTGTGCCTTGGAAAATACAACATCGGTCGCATGAATGAAAATGGGCAAAGGCTGCTGGAGCATTGCACCAGTAATGACCTATGTATTACAAACTCTTTTTTTAAAACAAAAGAGATGCATAAGGTCACATGGAAACATCCAAGATCCGGCCATTGGCACCAGCTGGACTTCATCATCACACGGAGACAACATCTGAACCATATATCATTGACTCGTAGTTACCACAGTGCTGACTGTGATACGGATCATTCTTTGGTTGTTGTAAGGGTTAGACTGAGACCAAAGAGAATCTACACAGCTAAACACAAATCTAGCCCCAGGATTAATATTATTAACACTCATGATCCTGAAAAGTGCTTTCAGTTTCAACAGCAACTTGAAGAAGCTTTCACTGATACACCAGAAAATTGTACAGTAAATGATAAATGGAATAAACTTAAGGAAACTCTTTGTAAAACTGCCGTAAAGGTTTACGGCACTGTGGATCATAAGAGGCAGGACTGGTTTGCGGCCAACAGCGAGACTCTGCAGCCCTTGATTGATAAGAAGAAGAAAGCTCTCTTAAGAAACAAGGAAAGACCAACGCGTAACACTCTGAGTGAGCTAAGGCAAGCTAGGAAGGATGTGCAAAAGGCTGCCAGGCAGTGTGCAAATGATTATTGGATCAAGTTATGTGAGTCCATTCAAATCGCAAGTGATAAGGGAGACATAAGAAGCATGTATGAAGGAATAAAGAAAGCCTGTGGTCCAGTGATCAAAAGAAGTGCACCATTGAAAACCTTGACTGGAGAAGTCATCACTGATAAGAAACAGCAGATGGACAGATGGGTAGAGCACTATTTGGAGCTTTACTCAAGTGAGACCAAACTAGCGGATAATGCCCTCAACGCCATAGAGGCTCTACCAACTCTTGACCACCTGGACACACTTCCCACCATAACAGAAGTTAAGTGTGCTATAAATGAACTTGCATCTGGCAAGGCTCCAGGTAAGGATGGGATTCCAATAGAGGTTATCAGGAGTGGGCAAGACACACTCACTATACAGATCCACCAGCTAATAGAGCTATGCTGGCGTGAAGGACAAGTCCCACAGGATTTCAAAGATTCAAGCATCATAACACTGTACAAGAACAAGGGCGATCGGAGCGACTGCAACAACTATAGGGGTATCTCACTTCTGTGTATTGTTGGAAAAGTATTTGCCAGAATTGTTCTGCGCAGACTTCAAGTCCTAGGAGATCAAGTCTACCCCGAATCACAGTGTGGCTTTCGACAGAACCGGTCTACCACTGATATGATATTCTCATTGCGACAAATGCAAAAAAAATGCCGTGAACAGAATCAACCACTGTTTATTGCCTTCATCGACCTCACAAAGGCATTTGATTTGGTCAGTCGTGAGGGTCTGTTCAAGGCACTAAAGAAGATTGGCTGCCCACCAACTCTTCTGTCCATTGTGGAATCGTTCCACACAGGCATGAAGGGTATAATCAAGTTTGATGGTGCAACTTCTGAAGAATTTGAAATCAAGAGTGGAGTTAAGCAAGGTTGTGTACTAGCTCCCACCCTCTTTGGAATATACTTTTCACTTCTACTGAAATATGCATTTCGTGATCAGGATGGTGGTATATACATTCACTCACGCTCAGATGGCGGCCTCTACAATGCTCAGAGATTGAAGGCTAAGACCAAAATTAGGAGGGTACTGATCAGAGAGTTGCTTTTTGCAGATGATGCTGCAGTTACGACCCACTCTGAGGAAGAATTGCAATGTCTACTATCTGCATTCTCCAATGCTTGTTCTGAATTTGGTTTAACAATTAGCAAAAAGAAGACACAGATTATGTCACAAGGTGCACATGGGGTACCATCAATCTTTATTGACGACGCCGAACTAGAGATAGTAGACCATTTTACATATCTAGGATCGGTGGTAAATAGCAAATTATCCCTAGATCAGGAAATCAACATCCGGATTGGTAAGGCAGCAACAACAATGAACAGGTTAAGAAAAAGAGTCTGGGAGAACAGGAAGCTTACTGCCAAAACAAAAGTCCTTGTCTATCAAGCCTGTGTCCTTAGTACTCTTCTCTATGGCAGTGAAACCTGGACAACTTACTCACACCAAGAGAACAATTTAAACAGCTTTCATATGCGGTGTCTGCGAAGAATTCTTGGTATTAAGTGGCAAGACAAAATCACAAATACTGAAGTATTGGAAAGATCAGGTTGTGTGACAGTTTATTCCATGCTCAGTCTTCGTAGACTTAGATGGATAGGACATCTTAGGCGGATGGATGATGGTAGAATACCAAAGGATATCTTTTTTGGTGAATTACAGATGGGTAAGAGATCTCAGGGTCGGCCTCTACTACGATACAAAGATGTGTGTAAGCGGGACATGATTGATACAGGCATTGATAATGCACATTGGGAGCAAGTCGCCGCTGAACGTGTTGCATGGAGGGCAAATATCAGAAATGGAATAAAGTCAAAGGAGAAAATTATTGCAGAAAAGTCACACACCAAGCGTTTGAGACGTAAGATGGTGCATGATGGTGGAAATGACCACGTGTTCACATGCACCCACTGTGAACGGACATTTACAGCGCAAATTGGCCTTATCAGTCACACTCGCTACCGCCATAGTTAAAAGTTATTATGCCTTTTTAAAGCACAAACTATCGTCTGTCAAGACGGCAAGGTGCCAATGTATGTAATGTACGACCTAACACTGGAAAGCAAATTGCTTGAATATATTAACGAATCAATGAAATGACTTGTATAAGCTTTCTTAGAGATTAAACTATTTGACCAAAGCTTACAAAACCAAACAAAAGTGTATACCTATTTCTTAAAATACCGACAGCAATTACATCTTCTTCAAAGACTAATGTAATAGGTGTTCATATAGCATTTGAGTGTTTTTATTTCCAGTTATTTCCCTTATAAGAAATCGTTATACCTCCATTTTATACTATTACTAGCTGACCCGGCCCGGCTTCGCCCAGGCCCTGGAGGGGATCTATCAGTCTGTCTGTCTGTCTGTCTGTCTGTCTGTCTGTCTGTCTGTCCCGGACCGGCTTCTCCCAGTCGCTGATGGGGAGCATCTAATTTAGTTCATATAAGTAGTCACATAAGTTCCCGTCTGTCTGTCTGTCTGTCTGTCTGTCTGTCTGTCTGTCTGTCTGTCTGTCTGTCTGTCTATCTGTCTGTATGTCTGTCTGACTGTCTGTCTGTCTGCCTGTCTGTCTGACCCGGCCCGGCTTTGCCCATTCCCTGGTGTGGAGCATCTCATTTAATTCATATAAGTAGTCATATAAGATCCCGTTCCCGACTGTCTGTCTGTCTGTCTGTCTGTCTGTCTGTCTATCTGTCTGACCAGGCCCGGCTTTACCCAGTCTCCGGTGTGGTGTGGAGCATCTCATTTAATTCACATAAGTAGTCACATAAGCTCCCGTTCTCGTTCCCGACTATCTGTCTGTCTGTCTGTCTGCCTGTCTGTCTGTCTGTCTGTCTGTCTGTCCGTCCGTCTGTCTGTCTATCTGTCTCTCTCTGTCTCTCTGTCTTTTGTATCAGTGTAATTGTCTGTCTCTCTGTCTACCTCTTTGTCTGTCTCTCCGTCTTTTTAACTGTCTGTCTCTCTTTGCCTGTCTTCTTTGTCTCTCAGTCTGTCTCTCTGCCTGTCTATCTCTCTGTTTGTTTCTCTCTTTCTACCTCTCTGTTTTTGTATTTGCTGCAATTTTTAATCTCATTGTTTTGTTTGATTATTAATCATTTATTCTGTAATGTTTTTAGTGATTGATACATTGAATGGTTGGTAAGTTATTTATTACTTAATCAATTGAATTACAGACAGACAGAAACTTAGAAAGTCAATCAATCTCTCAGTCCGTCAGTTAGTCAGTCAATTAGTCAGTCAGCCAGTCAGCCAGACAAACAGTCAGACAGTCAGTCAATTAATTAGTTAATTAGTCAATTAGTTAGTAAGTCAGTCAATCAGTCAGTTAGTTAGCCTGTCAGTCAGTCAGTTAGTCCGGTGGCTAATAGTGCCAGTTCTGTGTTGGTTGAAGAAGCCCCTCATTTTCCCTGATTTGCCTCTCGCGTCTGGCAGTGCCAATTCTACTCCCGAGTCACTCATTCTGGACAGCCGTGTGGATTCACTGGCATCAAAGTCTTTTGATCCGATAAAAAATAACTTTTGTTTATGAGCACGTATTTACACCAAAAAGGTTTATATCTAGTATGTTTATGAGGCACATTGAGTGCACCTGTCAAAAATAAATAAAAAATTAGCTAAAGCAACTGAGTAATAGTGGATGTCAAATATCATAAATATACGACCTAACACTGGAAAGCAAATTGATTGAATATATTAACGAATCAATGAAATGACTTGTATAAGCTTTCTTAGAGATTAAACTATTTGACCAAAGCTTACAAAACCAAACAAATGTGTATACCTATTTCTTAAAATATCGACAGCAATTACATCTTCTTCAAAGACTAATGTAATAGGTGTTCATAAAGCATTTGAGTGTTTTTATTTCCAGTTATTTCCCTTATAAGAAATCGTTATACCTCCATTTTATACTATTACTAGCTGACCCGGCCCGGCTTCGCCCAGGCCCTGGAGGGGATCTATCAGTCTGTCTGTCTGTCTGTCTGTCTGTCCCGGACCGGCTTCGCCCAGTCGCTGATGGGGAGCATCTAATTTAGTTCATATAAGTAGTCATATAAGTTCCCGTCTGTCTGTCTGTCTGTCTGTCTGTCTGTCTGTCTGTCTGACTGTCTGTCTGTCTGTCTGCCTGTCTGTCCGTCTGTCTCTCTGTCTGTCTGTCCGTCTGTCTGTTTGTCTGTCTCTCTCTCTGTCTCTATGTCTTTTGTATCAGTGTAATTGTCTGTCTCTCTCTCTATCTACCTCTCTGTCTGTCTCTCCGTCTTTTTAACTGTCTGTCTCTCTTTGCCTGTCTTCTCTGTCTCTCAGTCTGTCTCTCTGCCTGTCTATCTCTCTGTTTGTTTCTCTATTTCTACCTCTCTGTTGTTGTGTTTGCTGCAATTTTTAATCTCATTGTTTTGTTTGATTATCAATCATATATTCTGTGATGTTTTTAGTGATTGATACATTGAATGGTTGGTATGTTATTTATTACTTAATCAATTGAATTACAGACAGACAGATACTTAGAAAGTCAATCAATCTCTCAGTCCGTCAGTTAGTCAGTCAATTAGTCAGTCAGCCAGTCAGCCAGACAAACAGTCAGACAGTCAGTCAATTAATTAGTTAATTAGTCAATTAGTTAGTAAGTCAGTCAATCAGTCAGTTAGTTAGCCTGTCAGTCAGTCAGTTAGTCCGGTGGCTAATAGTGCCAGTTCTGTGTTGGTTGACGAAGACCCTCATTTTCCCTGATTTGCCTCTCGTGTCTGGCAGTGCCAATTCTACTCCCAAGTCACTCATTCTGGACAGCCGTGTGGATTCACTGGCATCAAAGTCTTTTGATCCGATAAAATATAACGTTTGTTTATGAGCACGTTTTACACCAAAAATGTTTATATCTAGTATGTTTATGAGGCACACTGAGTGCACCTGTCAAAAATAAATCAAAAACTAGCTGAAGCATCTGAGTCATAGTTGTCAAATATCATAAATATACGACCTAACACTGGAAAGCAAATTGATTGAATATATTAACGAATCAATGAAATGACTTGTATAAGCTTTCTTAGAGATTAAATTATTTGACCAAAGCTTACAAAACCAAACAAAAGTGTAAACCTATTTCTTAAAATATCGACAGCAATTACATCTTCTTCAAAGACTAATGTAATAGATGTTCATATAGCATTTGAGTGTTTTTATTTCCAGTTATTTCCCTTATAAGAAATCGTTATACCTCCATTTTATACTATTACTAGCTGACCCGGTCCGGCTTCGCCCAGTCCCTGGAGGGGATCTATCAGTCTGTCTGTCTGTCTGTCTGACTGTCTGTCTGTCTGACTGTCTGTCTGTCTGTCTGTCTGTCTGTCTGTCTGTCTGTCTGTCCGTCCGTCTGTCTGTCTATCTGTCTCTCTCTGTCTCTCTGTCTTTTGTATCAGTGTAATTGTCTGTCTCTCTGTCTACCTCTTTGTCTGTCTCTCCGTCTTTTTAACTGTCTGTCTCTCTTTGCCTGTCTTCTTTGTCTCTCAGTCTGTCTCTCTGCCTGTCTATCTCTCTGTTTGTTTCTCTCTTTCTACCTCTCTGTTTTTGTATTTGCTGCAATTTTTAATCTCATTGTTTTGTTTGATTATTAATCATTTATTCTGTAATGTTTTTAGTGATTGATACATTGAATGGTTGGTATGTTATTTATTACTTAATCAATTGAATTACAGACAGACAGATACTTAGAAAGTCAATCAATCTCTCAGTCCGTCAGTTAGTCAGTCAATTAGTCAGTCAGCCAGTCAGCCAGACAAACAGTCAGACAGTCAGTCAATTAATTAGTTAATTAGTCAATTAGTTAGTAAGTCAGTCAATCAGTCAGTTAGTTAGCCTGTCAGTCAGTCAGTTAGTCCGGTGGCTAATAGTGCCAGTTCTGTGTTGGTTGAAGAAGCCCCTCATTTTCCCTGATTTGCCTCTCGCGTCTGGCAGTGCCAATTCTACTCCCGAGTCACTCATTCTGGACAGCCGTGTGGATTCACTGGCATCAAAGTCTTTTGATCCGATAAAAAATAACTTTTGTTTATGAGCACGTATTTACACCAAAAAGGTTTATATCTAGTATGTTTATGAGGCACATTGAGTGCACCTGTCAAAAATAAATAAAAAATTAGCTAAAGCAACTGAGTAATAGTGGATGTCAAATATCATAAATATACGACCTAACACTGGAAAGCAAATTGATTGAATATATTAACGAATCAATGAAATGACTTGTATAAGCTTTCTTAGAGATTAAACTATTTGACCAAAGCTTACAAAACCAAACAAATGTGTATACCTATTTCTTAAAATATCGACAGCAATTACATCTTCTTCAAAGACTAATGTAATAGGTGTTCATAAAGCATTTGAGTGTTTTTATTTCCAGTTATTTCCCTTATAAGAAATCGTTATACCTCCATTTTATACTATTACTAGCTGACCCGGCCCGGCTTCGCCCAGGCCCTGGAGGGGATCTATCAGTCTGTCTGTCTGTCTGTCTGTCTGTCCCGGACCGGCTTCGCCCAGTCGCTGATGGGGAGCATCTAATTTAGTTCATATAAGTAGTCATATAAGTTCCCGTCTGTCTGTCTGTCTGTCTGTCTGTCTGTCTGTCTGTCTGACTGTCTGTCTGTCTGTCTGCCTGTCTGTCCGTCTGTCTCTCTGTCTGTCTGTCCGTCTGTCTGTTTGTCTGTCTCTCTCTCTGTCTCTATGTCTTTTGTATCAGTGTAATTGTCTGTCTCTCTCTCTATCTACCTCTCTGTCTGTCTCTCCGTCTTTTTAACTGTCTGTCTCTCTTTGCCTGTCTTCTCTGTCTCTCAGTCTGTCTCTCTGCCTGTCTATCTCTCTGTTTGTGTCTCTATTTCTACCTCTCTGTTGTTGTGTTTGCTGCAATTTTTAATCTCATTGTTTTGTTTGATTATCAATCATATATTCTGTGATGTTTTTAGTGATTGATACATTGAATGGTTGGTATGTTATTTATTACTTAATCAATTGAATTACAGGCAGACAGATACTTAGAAAGTCAATCAATCTCTCAGTCCGTCAGTTAGTCAGTCAATTAGTCAGTCAGCCAGTCAGCCAGACAAACAGTCAGACAGTCAGTCAATTAATTAGTTAATTAGTCAATTAGTTAGTAAGTCAGTCAATCAGTCAGTTAGTTAGCCTGTCAGTCAGTCAGTTAGTCCGGTGGCTAATAGTGCCAGTTCTGTGTTGGTTGACGAAGACCCTCATTTTCCCTGATTTGCCTCTCGTGTCTGGCAGTGCCAATTCTACTCCCAAGTCACTCATTCTGGACAGCCGTGTGGATTCACTGGCATCAAAGTCTTTTGATCCGATAAAATATAACGTTTGTTTATGAGCACGTTTTACACCAAAAATGTTTATATCTAGTATGTTTATGAGGCACACTGAGTGCACCTGTCAAAAATAAATCAAAAACTAGCTGAAGCATCTGAGTCATAGTTGTCAAATATCATAAATATACGACCTAACACTGGAAAGCAAATTGATTGAATATATTAACGAATCAATGAAATGACTTGTATAAGCTTTCTTAGAGATTAAACTATTTGACCAAAGCTTACAAAACCAAACAAAAGTGTAAACCTATTTCTTAAAATATCGACAGCAATTACATCTTCTTCAAAGACTAATGTAATAGATGTTCATATAGCATTTGAGTGTTTTTATTTCCAGTTATTTCCCTTATAAGAAATCGTTATACCTCCATTTTATACTATTACTAGCTGACCCGGTCCGGCTTCGCCCAGTCCCTGGAGGGGATCTATCAGTCTGTCTGTCTGTCTGTCTGACTGTCTGTCTGTCTGACTGTCTGTCTGTCTGTCTGTCTGTCTGTCTGTCTGTCTGTCTGTCTGTCTGTCTGTCTGTCTGACTTGGCCCGGCTTTGCCCAGTCCCCGGTGTGGAGCATCTCATTTAATTCATATAAGCAGTCATATAAGCTCCCGTTCCCGACTGTCTGTCTGTCTGTCTTTTGTATCAGTGTAATTGTCTGTCTCTCTCTCTGTCTACCTCTCTGTCTGTCTCTGCGTCTTTTTAACTGTCTGTCTCTCTTTGTCTTTCTTCTGTGTCTCTCAGTCTGTCTCTCTGTCTGTCTATCTCTCTGTTTGTTTCTCTCTTTCTACCTCTTTGTTTTTGTGTTTGCTGCAATTTTTAATCTCATTGTTTTGTTTGATTATCAATCATTTACTCTGTGATGTTTTTAGTGATTGATACATTGAATGGTTGGTATGTTATTTATTACTTAATCAATTGAATTACAGTCAGACAGATACTTAGAAAGTTAATCAATCTCTCAGTCCGTCAGTTAGTCATTCAATTAGTAAGTCAGCCAGTCAGCCAGACAGACAGTTAGACAGTCAGTCAATTAATTAGTTAATTAGTCAATTAGTTAGTAAGTCAGTCAATCAGTCAGTTAGTTAGCCTGTCAGTCAGTCAGTTAGTCCGGTGGCTAATAGTGCCAGTTCTGTGTTGGTTGACGAAGCCCCTCATTTTCCCTGATTTGCCTCTCGTGTCTGGCAGTGCCAATTCTACTTCCGAGTCACTCATTCTGGACAGCCGTGTGGATTCACTAGCATCAAAGTCTTTTGATCTGATAAAATATAACGTTTGTTTATGAGCACGTATTTACACCAAAAAGGTTTATATCTGGTATGTTTATGAAGCACACTGAGTGCACCTGTCAAAAATAAATAAAAAATTAGCTAAAGCAACTGAGTCATAGTGGATGTCAAATATCATAAATATACGACCTAACATTGGAAAGCAAATTGCTTGAATATATTAACGAATCAATGAAATGACTTGTATAAGCTTTCTTAGAGATGAAACTATTTGACCAAAGCTTACAAAACCAAACAAAAGTGTATACCTATTTCTTAAAATATCGACAGCAATTACATCTTCTTCAAAGACTAATGTAATAGGTGTTCATATAGCATTTGAGTGTTTTTATTTTCAGTTATTTCCCTTATAAGAAATCGTTATACCTCCATTTTATACTATTACTAGCTGACCCGGCCCGGCTTCGCCCAGGCCCTGGAGGGGATCTATCAGTCTGTCTGTCTGTCTGTCTGTCTGTCCCGGACCGGCTTCGCCCAGTCGCTGATGGGGAGCATCTAATTTAGTTCACATAAGTAGTCATATAAGTTCCCGTCTGTCTGTCTGTCTGTCTGTCTGTCTGTCTGTCTGTCTGTCTGTCTGACTGTTTGTCTATCTGTCTGACCCGGTCCGGCTTTGCCCATTCCCTGGTGTGGAGCATCTCATTTAATTCATATAAGCTTACGTTCCCGACTGTCTGTCTTTCTGTCTGTCTGTTTGTCTGTCTGTCTGTCTGTTTGTCTGTCTGTCTGTTTGTCTGTCTGTCTGTCTGTCTGTCCGTCTGTCTCTCTGTCTGTCTGTCCGTCTGTCTGTTTGTCTGTCTCTCTCTCTGTCTCTATGTCTTTTGTATCAGTGTAATTGTCTGTCTCTCTCTCTATCTACCTCTCTGTCTGTCTCTCCGTCTTTTTAACTGTCTGTCTCTCTTTGCCTGTCTTCTCTGTCTCTCAGTCTGTCTCTCTGCCTGTCTATCTCTCTGTTTGTTTCTCTATTTCTACCTCTCTGTTGTTGTGTTTGCTGCAATTTTTAATCTCATTGTTTTGTTTGATTATCAATCATATATTCTGTGATGTTTTTAGTGATTGATACATTGAATGGTTGGTATGTTATTTATTACTTAATCAATTGAATTACAGACAGACAGATACTTAGAAAGTCAATCAATCTCTCAGTCCGTCAGTTAGTCAGTCAATTAGTCAGTCAGCCAGTCAGCCAGACAAACAGTCAGACAGTCAGTCAATTAATTAGTTAATTAGTCAATTAGTTAGTAAGTCAGTCAATCAGTCAGTTAGTTAGCCTGTCAGTCAGTCAGTTAGTCCGGTGGCTAATAGTGCCAGTTCTGTGTTGGTTGACGAAGACCCTCATTTTCCCTGATTTGCCTCTCGTGTCTGGCAGTGCCAATTCTACTCCCAAGTCACTCATTCTGGACAGCCGTGTGGATTCACTGGCATCAAAGTCTTTTGATCCGATAAAATATAACGTTTGTTTATGAGCACGTTTTACACCAAAAATGTTTATATCTAGTATGTTTATGAGGCACACTGAGTGCACCTGTCAAAAATAAATCAAAAACTAGCTGAAGCATCTGAGTCATAGTTGTCAAATATCATAAATATACGACCTAAGACTGGAAAGCAAATTGATTGAATATATTAACGAATCAATGAAATGACTTGTATAAGCTTTCTTAGAGATTAAACTATTTGACCAAAGCTTACAAAACCAAACAAAAGTGTAAACCTATTTCTTAAAATATCGACAGCAATTACATCTTCTTCAAAGACTAATGTAATAGATGTTCATATAGCATTTGAGTGTTTTTATTTCCAGTTATTTCCCTTATAAGAAATCGTTATACCTCCATTTTATACTATTACTAGCTGACCCGGTCCGGCTTCGCCCAGTCCCTGGAGGGGATCTATCAGTCTGTCTGTCTGTCTGTCTGTCTGACTGTCTGTCTGTCTGTCTGTCTGTCTGTTTGTCTCTCTGTCTGTCTGTCTGTCTGTCTGTCTGTCTGACTTGGCCCGGCTTTGCCCAGTCCCCGGTGTGGAGCATCTCATTTAATTCATATAAGCAGTCATATAATCTCCCGTTCCCGACTGTCTGTCTGTCTGTCTTTTGTATCAGTGTAATTGTCTGTCTCTCTCTGTCTACCTCTCTGTCTGTCTCTGCGTCTTTTTAACTGTCTGTCTCTCTTTGTCTTTCTTCTGTGTCTCTCAGTCTGTCTCTCTGTCTGTCTATCTCTCTGTTTGTTTCTCTCTTTCTACCTCTTTGTTTTTGTGTTTGCTGCAATTTTTAATCTCATTGTTTTGTTTGATTATCAATCATTTACTCTGTGATGTTTTTAGTGATTGATACATTGAATGGTTGGTATGTTATTTATTACTTAATCAATTGAATTACAGTCAGACAGATACTTAGAAAGTTAATCAATCTCTCAGTCCGTCAGTTAGTCATTCAATTAGTCAGTCAGCCAGTCAGCCAGACAGACAGTTAGACAGTCAGTCAATTAATTAGTTAATTAGTCAATTAGTTAGTAAGTCAGTCAATCAGTCAGTTAGTTAGCCTGTCAGTCAGTCAGTTAGTCCGGTGGCTAATAGTGCCAGTTCTGTGTTGGTTGACGAAGACCCTCATTTTCCCTGATTTGCCTCTCGTGTCTGGCAGTGCCAATTCTACTCCCGAGTCACTCATTCTGGACAGCCGTGTGGATTCACTGGCATCAAAGTCTTTTGATCCGATAAAATATAACGTTTGTTTATGAGCACGTTTTACACCAAAAATGTTTATATCTAGTATGTTTATGAGGCACACTGAGTGCACCTGTCAAAAATAAATCAAAAACTAGCTGAAGCATCTGAGTCATAGTTGTCAAATATCATAAATATACGACCTAACACTGGAAAGCAAATTGATTGAATATATTAACGAATCAATGAAATGACTTGTATAAGCTTTCTTAGAAATTAAACTATTTGACCAAAGCTTACAAAACCAAACAAAAGTGTAAACCTATTTCTTAAAATATCGACAGCAATTACATCTTCTTCAAAGACTAATGTAATAGATGTTCATATAGCATTTGAGTGTTTTTATTTCCAGTTATTTCCCTTATAAGAAATCGTTATACCTCCATTTTATACTATTACTAGCTGACCCGGTCCGGCTTCGCCCAGTCCCTGGAGAGAATCTATCAGTCTGTCTGTCTGTCTGTCTGTCTGTCTGACTGACTGTCTGTCTGTCTGTCTATCTGTCTGTCTGTCTGTCTGTCTGTCTGTCTGTCTGTCTGTCTGTCTGTCTGTCTGTCTGTCTGTCTGTCTGTCTGACTTGGCCCGGCTTTGCCCAGTCCCCGGTGTGGAGCATCTCATTTAATTCATATAAGCAGTCATATAAGCTCCCGTTCCCGACTGTCTGTCTGTCTGTCTTTTGTATCAGTGTAATTGTCTGTCTCTCTCTCTGTCTACCTCTCTGTCTGTCTCTGCGTCTTTTTAATTGTCTGTCTCTCTTTGTCTTTCTTCTGTGTCTCTCAGTCTGTCTCTCTGTCTGTCTATCTCTCTGTTTGTTTCTCTCTTTCTACCTCTTTGTTTTTGTGTTTGCTGCAATGTTTAATCTCATTGTTTTGTTTGATTATCAATCATTTACTCTGTGATGTTTTTAGTGATTGATACATTGAATGGTTGGTATGTTATTTATTACTTAATCAATTGAATTACAGTCAGACAGATACTTAGAAAGTTAATCAATCTCTCAGTCCGTCAGTTAGTCATTCAATTAGTAAGTCAGCCAGTCAGCCAGACAGACAGTTAGACAGTCAGTCAATTAATTAGTTAATTAGTCAATTAGTTAGTAAGTCAGTCAATCAGTCAGTTAGTTAGCCTGTCAGTCAGTCAGTTAGTCCGGTGGCTAATAGTGCCAGTTCTGTGTTGGTTGACGAAGCCCCTCATTTTCCCTGATATGATATGTAGGAGGAGGAGGAGTAGAGAGTGGGAGGAGGGAGGAGGCGGAGGGAGGAAGAGGGAGGAGGAAGAGGGAGAAGGAGGAGTGAGGAGAAGGAGGGAAGAGGATGAGAGGGAGGAGGAGGAAGAGGGAGGAGGAGGAATGTGAAGGGAGGAGGAGGGAGGAGGTAGAGGGAGGAGGAGGAGGAGGGAGGAGGATAGAGGAGGAGGAGGGATGAGGAGGAAGAGGGAGGAGGAGGAATGTGAAGGGAGGAGGAGGGAGGAGGTAGAGAGAGGAGGAGGAGGGAGGAGGAGAATGGAGGAGGAGGGATAAGGAGGAGAGGGAGGAGGAGGGGGAGGAGGGGGAGGAGGAGGGAGGAAGAAGGAGGAGGGAGGAAGACGGATGAGGGGGAGGAGGGAGGGGTAGGAGGGGGAGGAGGAGAAGGGAGGAGAAGGGAGGAGGAGGGAGCAGGAGGAAGGAGGAGGGAGGAGGAGGAGGAAGAGGTAGGAGGAGGGAGGAGGAAGAGAGAGGAGGGAGGAGGAAGAGAGAGGAGGGAGGAGGAGGGAGGAAGAGATAGGCGGAGAGAGGAGGAGGAGGGAGGAGGAGGAGTAGGGATGAATAGGAGGGAGGAGAAGGGAGGAGGAGGGATTAAGAGAAAGAGGGGGGAAAGGGGAAAAGGAGGAGGGAGGAGGAGGAGGAAGAGGGATAAGGAGGGAGGAGGAGACAGGAGGAATGTGAAGGGAGGAGGAGGGAGGAGGTAGAGGAGGGAGGAGTAGGGTGGAGGAGGAGGGGGAGGAGGAGGGAGGAGGAGGAGGAGGAGGAGAGAGGAGGAGGAGGAGGGAGAGGGAGGAGGAGGGAGGAGGAGGAGAGAGTAGGCGGAGGGAGGAGGCGGAGGGAGCAGGAAGAGGGAGGAAGAGGGAGGAGGAAGAGGGAGAAGGAGGGAGGAGAGAGGAGGAAGGAGGAGTAGAGAGTGGGAGGAGGGAGGAGGCGGAGGGAGGAAGAGGGAGGAGGAAGAGGGAGAAGGGAGGAGGAGGGAGGAGGTAGTAGGATGATTGATAGCCATCCCACCAGGTTAATATGTTATCGCGGACCTCAGAGAGAAGTGTCTATGTAGAAGACCATTTCCTGGACGTACGTATTTTGGGAGGGGGAGGAGGGAGGAGGGAGGAGGAGGAAGAAGGAAAAAAAACTACGACAGTTGGCATCTCTGGAATGAAAGGAAGGCGTGTAGAAAATTTCATCTCAATCGGATGGGCCGTTCGCGAGCGTATAAAGGACATACATACATACATACATACATACAGAGATACGCACATCCTAATTTATATATAAGACTAGCTGACCCGGCCCGGCTTCGCCCAGGCCCTGGAGGGGATCTATCAGTCTGTCTGTCTGTCTGTCCCGGACCGGCTTCGCCCAATCGCTGATGGGGAGCATCTAATTTACTTCATATAAGTAGTCATATAAGTTCCCGTTCCCGAGTGTCTGTCTGTCTGTCTGTCTGTCTGTCTGTCTGTCTGTCTGCCTGTCTGACCCGGCCCGGCTTTGCCCAGTCCCCTGTGTGGAGCATCTCATTTAATTCATATAAGTAGTCATATAAGCTCCCGTTCCCGACTGTATGTCTGTCTGTCTGTCTGTCTGTCTGTCTAATAATTAATTGGTTGCAGTTAGAACAACCTTATATTAACGAAGACCAACTTACAAAAAGCATTAGAAAGAGCACTTGAAAGATCTTTACATCATCCCCCAACAATTAACTTGGGTTAATGAAGCGGCAGCAGATGGATGTGTGGGGGTGAAAGTAGGGGTGTGGGAATGGGTGTGGGGGATGTGTGTATGGGTGGAGGATATGTGTATGGGACGGGTTTGGGGTGTGTGTGTTTATGTGGGTGGTGATGTGTGGGTGGTTTGAGGAAGTATGTGTGGGTGGCGGGGTTGTGTGGGTAGGGGATTGTGTTGGGTGGATTGGTGATGCAAGGGCGGGTGGGGAGAAGTGTATGGTGTGTGGGTTTGAGATATGTGTGCGGTGAGTTGGTGGGGGTTGTGTGCATGGTGTGTGGGTGGGGGGGGGTGTGGTATGGGTGAGGATATGTGTGTGGGTGATGGATAGTGTGTGGTTTGGGGGATGTGTGTGATGGGTGCGGGGAATGTGTGTATGGGTGGGGTGGTTGGGGGAAGTATGTGGTGGTGTGTGGGTGGGAGATGTGTGCGTGGATGGGGAATGTGTGTGTGGGGGTGTGTGAGTGGCTTAGTGATGTGTAGGTGTGTGAGGGATGTGTATGTGTCGGGGTTGGATGCGTGAGTGGGTGGAAGATGTTTGTGGGTAGGGGTATTGTGATCGAGAGATGTTTGGTTGGGGGTGGGCGGGTCGGGGTGTGTGGGTGCTTAGTGGAGGATGTGTGCGTGAGTGAGTGTGTGTTGGTGGACGGGTAGGGAATGTGTGTGTGGGTGGGGAGAGGTGTGTGGTGTTTTGGTTAGGGAAATTGTATGGGTGAGGTATGTGTGTGTGGATGGGGGATAATTGTGGTGTATGGGTGGGGGTATGTGGTGTGGATGGGTAAGGGTATCTGTGTGGGTGTGGGTGGGAATATTGTGCGGTATGTGGGTGGGAATATGTGTGTGGTGTGTAGGTGGGGATGTGTGGTGGTATGTGAGTGTGGGATGTGTTGGAGAGGCATATGTGTGTGTGCGGTGCGTGGGTTGGGAATATTGCGTGGTAGGGGATGTATGTGATGTGCGGGTGGGGATTGTGTAGTGGGGGATTGGGTTAAGGCATGAATTGGTGGGTGGAGGATGTATGTTTGGGTGGTTGGGTGTGTGTGTGTGAGTGGATTGGGGATGTATGGGTGGTTAGGGAGATGTGTGTGTGTGTGTGTGTGGGGGGGAGGGGTAGGGGGTAGGGAGATGTCAGTTGGTGGGGATGTGTGTCTATGGTTTGGGGATGTGTGAGTGGATGTGCGATGTGTGGGTTGGTGGGGGATTGTTTGCGTGGGTGGTGAATATGAGGTCAAAGGAGATGTGGCTGGGGGATGGGAGGTTTGAGGTGTGGATGTGGAGAGGATGTGTGGGTTAGGATGTGTATGTGGGTGGGCGTGGGATGTGTGGGTTGGTGGGGGAATGTTTGTGGGTGGCGAGTGTGTTTTGGTTGGAGGAACAGGTTAGGGGAGAGGGTGTGGGTGGGGGATGTGCGGAAGGGGGATGGGTCGGTTGGTGGGGTATGTATGTGTCCCTTGGTTTGCGTGTGTGTGGGTAGGTGGGGGTGTGTGTGTGGGTGGGGTGATGTATGGGTAGGTGGGAGATGGGCCTCATAACATGGTAATTTGCCTTGTTTATGTTTACAACATTCATTTCACAATGTTTATTTTTCTTCCTATGTAAATGCATAATGCTCTTGATGAATGAAAGACGAGTGATTGGAAGGGCCGAATGTAAGACGGGCCTGCGCGCCCAATTTGTGACCATAATAAAGTTGATTTGATTTGATTTGATTTGATTTACCACCTGCCAAGATCTACCTACCATCTACCTACCATCTGTCTAGATCTATCTACCGTCTACCTACCATCTACCTACCATCTACTTACCATCTACCTACCACCTGCCAAGCTCTACCTACCACCTGCCAAGCTCTACCTACCATCTACCTACCATCTACCAATCATCCATCTATCATCTACCTACTATCTGTCTAGGTCTACCTACCATCTACCAACCATCCATCTACCATCTACCTACCATCTGCTTAGATCTACCTACCATCTGCCTAGATCCACCTACCATATACCTACCATCTATCTACCTACCATCTATCTACCATCAATCTACCAAATACCTACCTGTCAGCAACCTACTTGCGACAGGTAATTCAGGACTCCCTACTTTTGCACGACACGAATCAATAACTCGTGTGGTTTACAAAAGGATACATTTTTATCTAGAGCTATTTACACACAAGCTCTGCGAGCGGAATACTTCATGGATAATTAACAACATGGTATGTTTCACAGATGCATTTAAGAGGTGAAACAATGATACTATTAACTAATTGGAATCTAAAGCCTAGCCAACACTATTGCTGATAAACTATATAAGGTTCCTAGCAAACACGTCTGTTCTCTATCAGTACTTGTCCCAGTCTGAGGCACGCTGGTAGTTGCGCGTTGAACCACGGACATTCAGTCCTCCGTGCGCTGGCGAGTTTGCGTGCGTAGAGTCCCAGCACGCTTGGTTAGTTAACTCAAGTAACTGGTATTCTCCAGTTACTTGTCGAGAGGCGAGTTCCCTATACTCTTGGGAAACCCTCGCTCATCAGCACTCAGTGACCTCTTAGTTGACACGAGTGTGTCCTGTTGTCAAGCTAAATATAGTGCCTGTGTCTCTCTTGTCTGGTGTTCTCTGTATAGCTCCGTCTTAACTCTTTAAGCTCCCGTGTAGATCTTTGACACACTCCTCTCCTCTGCGTGTAGTGTTACAACCGTTTAACTCCTGTCTGTAACACGTATTGGTCACCGAAAAATTGGCTTTCCAAATTTGTCAAAGATCTCATCAGTTTACGTATCTCTTCTGGGGATAGAACAAATTCTCTTCCCTGCCTTTTCACACTGTTATATTGATTCACTCGGCTAATTGAGTAGTGCATCACATCATTATAGTTGGATATACCTCTATTATATTATTGGGAATTGTATTGATCCGGAACCGTTGTCTTCCGACTTATGTCCTGACTTCCGTCGTTTGACCCTATGTCCTTTGACTTCTGCCCGTTGACATATGTCTCGACCTGTCCTCAAATTGCCCAAAATGACAACCCGCTACAAGTTGTCTCTGTTACGAGAACAACACATGAGCATAAATGTTCATGTTCCCCTATAATATCAGTACCAACTCGTATGCTCTATGTTCTACTCTTCACCTTTAAACTTCCGTTTGTGAAGAAATATTTTCAATGTTACATTCAGGTCTTTTAAAGAAGTTATTGTGTCCCCTGTTTCGAGTTACCGTTTTTTGAACTACATAGTGACTGCAACCTTTATGTGTTTGTTTTCCTGTTTGTTTGCGTGTTATTCAATAAACTACAATGTAATTAACTTGCTAACATGTGTATGCGTTTCTATTCTACATGTATGTATGACTTCGAGCGCCGTATATCGGATTATTGTGACTACAAATGTCGGTTACTTTTATTTATGATCACAATTTCGTTTTAAGATGCTCAAAGTACTTTCCCTATTTACTACTACTATTTCTAAAGTATAGCAGTTACACATTTACACTGAACAACACATTGGTTACACAGATTGACACAGACAAGTCATAATAAGACGATTTGCGCGGAGAAAAAAATTCCGCTAAATCTCTCTCTCTCTCTCATTCAATGTTTACTTTGTCTTCATTCACTCCTCTCCTATTATACATCTTTCGTTCCATACTTTCATACCATACTTATGTTAAAACATTCATTCGTCTTTAAAATATGGTTCATAATAATACATAAATGAACATTGCATATTTACAATAAATACTTGGCTGAATCGTACAAGTGTTCACGCCACATGACTGTGCTATGTCTTTGCACGCGTCACATCTATACAAAATATTATACACGTTTATGATGATGGTTTGTTACCGATCATATGAAACTAACTACTCTAACTAAGTTATAGTGATTTCGTGTGCTGTTCTAAATTGACCTAAGGGAAATAACCTAATTAATTAACTAAATTTAAGCAAAGTGGGTTAGTTACCTTATAGTGATATTGGTAAATGAAATGATATTAATTTTGCAATGATTGTTTTAGTTTAGAAATGATATTTTAAGCAAATTAATATATAAATGATTATGTTTACATGGTGATGTGATAAAGTAATGTCTAATAATTGCATTTCTAAAGTTAGTATTAATCTAAATGAGGTTTTTAAGTAAATGTTAATTGAACATTTGCACTACAATTATAAATATCCACAATGAGGTTATGCGCACTGTTTAAAAAAACAATGTACTATACATATCACAATTATATATAACTACACTAACGTCCTCCTGTACGGTGTAATGTTCGAGCACTGTTCCTTGTAGACTAGTGTAATAACATAGTTCAATTCACCACAGTCTTATTGCTCTCCTTTCAGGATAGTGGTTATATATAAAGTTCCCTACTAGTTTCTGTAGGTTCACGTCTAACACTTTCGATGTAATTATTGCTTATCTACGTGTTAGCGCTGTAGAACTATCACTAATGTGCCTGTTCATTTACTCATAATGGCACTGTTTCTCTTGCACATTTTAGTCGACTGGCGATATTAACGCACTTCAAAGTGTAAGTTTTTTATCACACAAGGCACTGATTTCATTCATGACTACCGTGTCACTGTTTCTGGTGATAAATCGTCGCTCTTCTCCTGTACTTCAGGTATCTGTATATTTGAAGGTCTACTTAAAATGTCTGCCAAAGAGTTCAATGATCCCTTCAAATGCTGGATTGTAAAGGCATAGTTTGCCAATATTAAGGACCATCTGTAGATCCTGTTGTTTTGAGGGATACCAGACTGCATTACCGCAAAGGGAGAGTTGTCGGATTGGATTACAAACTCTGTACCTGCCAGAAACCTATGCAGTTTTCTCACACAATAGATTACGCTGAAGCCCTCCAATTCAGAAGCTGAGTATTTTGATTTAGCAGGGCTGAACCTCCCGTCGTAAAACTGGCTCAAAATACCAGATATGGAAATCGCACTTGCGTCTGTGCGGAGAAAATAGGTGAGATTTTGATTAGGTAAACGCAAAATAGGTGGTACACTGAATAAATATTTCAACTTTGACAATGAGCCAATTAACTTTGCATCTTTTACATCTAATTTAGCCGAAGCTTTCAAAATATTTAAAAAAAACACTGGTGATTTCCGCCAGATTGGGAATAAATTTACTATAATAGTTTACAAGACCAAGTAGACTTCGGACCTGTTTCTTGGTCGTTGGCATAGTCAAATTCAGAATTGTTGTGACTATTTTCTCGCCTGTTTTGAGTTGGCCTCTGCAGATGGTATGGCCTAGGAAGTCAATTTCCTCCATGCCCAACTCCACCTTCGTTGGTTTGACGGTAAGACCGAATAATCGTAGCCTGTCAAAGACATGTCGAAGTTTCACTAGGTGTGACGTCCAGTCTTCAGTATGAATGCATATGTCATCTATATATGTAGAAGTATTGGTCACCCCGTGAAGAAGATCCCTAGTAAGACGTACAAAAGTGGCAGGAGCATTACGAAGGCCAAAAGGGAGAAAACGCCACTCATAGAGTCCTAGAGGTGTAGAAAAAGCTGTCAAAGGAATTGAATTTTCTTCCATCGGGACTTGCCAGTAACCTCGAATGAGGTCGAGTTTGGAAAATATACGAGATGTAGACATATCCAGGATCAAATCTTCGCATGCATTGGTTAAGCATCGATCTTTGTCACTCTGTTTAAACGTCGAAAATCGACACAGAGGCGAATTGTTGAGTCCTTTTTGGAGACAAGAACGATAGGAAAGGAGTATTCTGACTGTGATCTTTGAATTATTCCACTCGACTCAAGAGATAGTATTTCCTTGTCGAGATTTGCCCTATAATTTAGAGGGATGTAATAAGGTCGACATTTGATAGGGGTGGTATCAGTCAGAATGATGGAATGCTGTATTCTGTCTGTCTTTTCTGGGATGTCGGAGAAAATGTCCTTGTATTCTGTCACTAAATCTATCATCTGTCGTCGTTGCTCGTCCGTAAGTTTGGTTTCTATCCGTATGCTGTCGATGGTCCCAGTCGTGTCTACCGTAGGGACTGGTAATTCTAATCCGTCGTCATCTGTCTGGTTCAGTACTATTGTGGTATTAGCTGCGTGTGTTGTTACCTGGCTAAGTGTGTTTGCAATGTCGCTGTCGTGTGTCGCCCTACCTAGTGTAGTTGCGTTATGTACGTCTGTCGTCCGATTGACTGGTGTGGGTGCAGTTTGTTCGTCTGTCGGTAGTTCCTGTCGTGAGACATATGGTTTCAGCATGTTGATATGAAATATCTTTAATTTTCCCTTTATCGATATTTCATAGTCGACATCTGATATTTTACGTTCGACGTTGAATGGCCCTTGCCAAGATGTTAGCAACAAATTACGTTTATCTGGTAGCAACAGTAGAACTTTCTGATTCGGTTCTAGGTGTAATGTGTTAGCACCCTTATTTGCATTATCACACTCAACTGGTCTTGATGCCATTAATGACCGTTGAACTTTGGCCGTCACATGCTTACCCTTTCTTACAAGATGTTGACACACAGTACATGAACGACAGAAAATTTTTATATCAGAACAGAATTTAGGCCAGTAGAAATGTGACAAAATTCTGTCTTTAGTTTTGTCATATGCCAAATGTCCAGCAAACGGTGACTCATGTGCGATTTTCAGCACAGTTTGTCGGTATGTTGCAGGTAACACCGTTTGCTGAATTTCATGGTTATTATTTGTGTAATAACGCATGAGAATTCCGTTGTGTATTCTAAAATACCAAGATGCATTTTTGGTCACTTTCGCTCGCTCACCTAACAATTTAAAATAAGGTGCGATAGTTTGATCGGTGCGTTGTGCCTCGATAAATTCTTGTCGAGTATTATTGTTAGTAGCACCGCAAGGTGTTAACAGCTGTAACATCTCGTTTTGCAGGTCAGTGTAGTTTGTTTGCGTTTCTGACCTTGTTACAGCGTTAGCCATGTTCGTTTCCTTCCAGGCTAATATATCATCGTTAGTACATTTCTTTAATGAGTCTAAACATCCTAAAATAAGATCCGTGCAAGGTCTTGCAGGATTGCGCACGTAAATGTTCCGGTAAGGAACGGGGTATTTATATGCGCTTTTGCCAGTGGGTATTTTTCAATTGTTCCGGAGAAAGTACGGCATTTGACAAATTCACCCGTGTAATCTTCTGGTTTCACCAGTTCTTTTCTCAGGCCAAGTAAAGTGCTGCCGCTGTCCAGTAAACAATGGCATGGTTGGTTATTTACCAGTGCATCGTAGAACTTCAATTTACCTCTGGAGGCATTAGCTGCGTTAGTATCTTCAATGGAACATGGAATAACGTGACCACATTCTAATTTCCCATCCGCATGAAACCTGTTACATGTATCACATTTATTGAAATCAAGTATATTAGTAACTACTGCCACACTTTCACACACATTCTCTGGTAGCACATTCTCAAGTTCAGAGTCTATCACACTATCATCGTCAGATGACGTATCGATGAGCATGGCATTGTTTGCCTTCATCCTTTGTCTGCCCAGACACTTTGCAGAATAGTGTCCATAGCTCGAACAAAAATAACATTTGATAGCACGTTTGAACGAGTTTCTTTTATTCTCTTGCTTCTTTATGACTGTTTCTAAATGAGATGGATATGCTGGGTTCTTATCGCACATAGAATAAGTGGGATGATGTAAATTGCAATATTCACAACGTGGAGGTTTTTGATAGGTCTGGTCTTTCCTATGATACTCTTTTTGCCTATATGGTCTATTAGGTTAGTTTTTTTACAAAGGCAGTGATCTCAGTATCATGGATGGAGGTTTTAAAGATATAACGATTTGCAGAAAATTAAGCAGATCCACGTTTTTCTAGCTCTTGAATGGATTCTATGTCTGCCTGTTGGAGGAACTTTGCAAACGGGGTTGGGACCGTGGATATTACCTTGTCCTTTACCATTAGATCTTGCAGTTTATCGAAGTTTTTCCCCACTTTTGCCGCTTTAGTCCATTTATTAAATGTACTCTGCACGTTACAGACGTAATCTAAGAAGGTTTCACTACGTTTGGGTTTTAATTGTGAATATTGAATCTGATAACCTGGAGCGTCAAGTAAGAAGTGTTGCATCATTCTATCGTGGATGTATTGATAGTCACTCCTGAGTTCTGTAGGTATTGATTCTATCACTTTTAATGGCTCACCACTGAGATTTCTCATATAGATCATTGCCCAATCTGTCAAAGGTATTTTATGAGTCTTAAGTTGAAACTCTATATTCTCCGTCCATGCAGAAATGGAATCGCCTACGCTGTATGGCTTGATAAGGCCTTTATATTTGAAAAATTTATTTTGCTCCTCCTGGCTCTTTTGTTTACTGAGGCTATTTGAATGTTTGACTCTATCTCTAACTCTTTCATCTTTAACTTTGTCTCTGACTCTACTTGTATCTGCTTCTGTTTAGTGGCTTCCTCTGCTTGCTTGTTGGCGTGATCTAACTCCAACTGTTTCTGTTTCGTGACTTCTTCTGCTTCTTTGTTGGCATGATTTAACTCCAACTGTTTTCGCTTGGTGGTTTCCTCTGATTCTTTTAAATCTTTTTGGTGCTGTCTTTCTAGTGCTCTTTCATCTCTATCTATCGCTGCTTTTCTCTCTGCTTGAGCAATTTCTTCTTTATATCTTTGATCAACCCATTTCTCTAATTCTTGTCCAGTATGGCCTAGTGCCTTGCCTGCCTGGATGCAGTCATTTAACGATGCCATTTTATAATTTTATGTTATTTTACAATAATAATATTTCAATCTCACACAATAGTTGTACAATTATATGTTAGTTATGTACATTGTCACTGAAAATAAAGATGCATCGTTAAAATGGTCAGTATCAAAATTATTCGAAAATATACTCATCTAATCGGTTGGAAAAACTTGGCACTTGGGATGTTCCACCGCTGACTTCCGTACACAAAATGATTGACTTGATTGGAGAACTGACACTTCTGTTTAATAGAGCATCAATACTTTAGAAAATATGTATATACTACAAATACATGTTCATTTTTCATGTGGCTGATCAATAACAAATGTGATTTGGATAATGATAATGATGTTAATGGATGAATGATATGGTAGTATCAATGATTGTCATGATTTGTAAGATGCTTCGTCATATGAGTGTCACTGTCGTCTTGTCTTCACTTTCCTTCTGGTTGGTATAACTACGCTCTATAGATTCCGTTTAGTAGCTAATATACTCTTAAATGTGATGAATGTTGACATTGAAGGCTGTATCACACAAAATGAAATGTACGATGGTGTGCTTGGTAACTTTGCAACATATTTGTACATATGTTCATTTGACCAAATTCATCAACATTTGCTATCACTTTTCACAGAATTACACAATTTCTAAATTATTTTCTTTTAATTGTGGCTCAAACTCCACAAATGGTACTTTTTAAAGTATTTTGGTGTTCATTTTCGAAAAACAATCTATTTCAAACATTATATCATAAATAATTCACGTTTGGATAATTTTAACACCACAAAATAAATCTAGAGTCTTTAAACGTTGGTTCAGAAAACTTCTGACACCAAATGGGTCCTGCCTGTCAGCAACCTACTTGCGACAGGTAATTCAGGACTCCCTACTTTTGCACGACACGAATCAATAACTCGTGTGGTTTACAAAAGGATACATTTTTATTTAGAGCTATTTACACACAAGCTCTGCGAGCGGAATACTTCATGGATAATTAACAACATGGTATGTTTCACAGATGCATTTAAGAGGTGAAACAATGATACTATTAACTAATTGGAATCTAAAGCCTAGCCAACACTATTGCTGATAAACTATATAAGGTTCCTAGCAAACACGTCTGTTCTCTATCAGTCCTTGTCCCAGTCTGAGGCACGCTGGTAGTTGCGCGTTGAACCACGGACATTCAGTCCTCCGTGCACTGGCGAAATTGCGTGCGTAGAGTCCCAGCACGCTTGGTTAGTTAACTCAAGTAACTGGTATTCTCCAGTTACTTGTCGAGAGGCGAGTTCCCTATACTCTTGGGAAACCCTCGCTCATCAGCACTCAGTGACCTCTTAGTTGACACGAGTGTGTCCTGTTGTCAAGCTAAATATAGTGCCTGTGTCTCTCCTGTCTGGTGTTCTCTGTATAGCTCCGTCTTAACTCTTTAAGCTCCTGTGTAGATCTTTGACATTTTTTCATCCAGATGGATGGTAGGTATTAACCATCTGCCTACTATCTACCTACCAAACATCTACCTAAAATCTACCTACCATCTACCTACCATCCATCTATCATTAAACGACATAAATCCTTTCATCCATCAACTTACTAAATACCTACCATCCATCTACCTACCATCTATCTTACCATCTACCTACAATCTGGATATCATCTACCTACCATACATCTGTCTACTATCTACCTACAAGCCATCTATCTACCATCTAACTACAATCCATTTAACTTACGTCTACCTACCATCCATCACCCTACCACCCATGTACCTACCATCTACCTACCCTCTACCTACCATCCACCTACCATCTATCAACCCCCTACCTACCCTATACCTACCATCTACCTACCGTCTACCTACCATCAACCTACCATTCATCTACCTGCCATGTGCCTACCATTCATCTATCATTCATCTACCTATCATCTACCTAACATCTACCTTCTATCTACCTACCATATATCTACCATCTACTTACCATCTACCTACTATTTACCTACCGTCTACCTACCATCCATCTACCTACCATCTATCAACCATCCATCTACCTATCATCTACTATTTACCTTCCATCTACCTACCATCCATCTACCTATCATCTACCATCTACCTACCGTCTTTCAACCATCCATCTACCTATCATCTACTATCTACCTACCATCCACCTACCATCCATCTACCTATCAGCTATCATCTACGTACCATCTATCAACCATCCATCTACCTGTAATCTACCATCTACCTACTATCTACCTACCATTTATCTCTACCTATCAACTACCATCTACCTGCCATCTACCAACCATCCATCTATCTTTCATCTAACATCTACCTACCATCTATCAACCATCCATCTACCTATCATCTACCATCTATCTACCATCTACCTACCATCCATCTGTCTATCATCTAACGCCTGCCTACCACATATCTACCATCCATCTACCTTCTACCCACCATCCATCTATCTATCATCTACCGTCTGCCTACCACATATCTACCATCCATCTATCTATCATCTACCGTCTGCCTACCACCTATCTACCATCTACCGTCTGCCTACCAACTAATATACATCTACCATCTACCTACCATCCATCTTTCTATCATCTACCGTCTGCCTACCACCTATCTACCATCCATCTACCATCTATCTACCATCCATCTATCATCTACCGTCTGCCTACCACCTATCTACCCTCTACCTACCATCCATCTATCATCTACCGTCTGCCTACCACTTATCTACCATCTACCTACCATCCATCTATCTATCATCTACCGTCTGCCTACCACCTATCTACCATACATCTACCATCTACCTACCATCCATCTATCTATCATCTACCGTCTGCCTACCACCTATCTACCATCCATCTACCATCTACCTACCATCAATCTATCATCCATCTACCATCTACCTACCATCAATATATCATCCATCTACCATCTAACTACCATCCATCTACCATCTACCTACCAACAATGTACCATCCATCTACCATCTATCTACCACCTATCTACCATCCATCTATCTATCATCTACCGTATGTCTATCACCTATCTACCATCCATCTACCATCTACTTACCATCCATCTATCTATCATCTACCGTCTGCCTACCACCTATCTACCATCCATCTACCTTCTACCCACCATCCATCTATCTATCATCTACCGTCTGCCTACCACCTATCTACCTTCCATCTATCTATGATCTACCGTCTGCCTACCACCTATCTACCATCCATCTACCTTCTACCCACCATCCATCTATCTATCATCTACCGTCTGCCTACCACCTATCTACCATCCATCTATTTATCATCTACCGTCTGCCTACCACCTATCTACCATCCATCTACCATCTACCTACCATCCATCTATCATCTACCGTCTGCCTACCACCTATCTACCATCCATCTACCATCTACCTACCATCCATCTATCATCTACCTTCTGCCTACCACCTATCTACCATCCATCTATCATCTACCGTCTGCCTACCACCTATCTACCATCCATCTACCATCTACTTACCATCCATCTATCATCTACCTTCTGCCTACCACCTATCTACCATCCATCTACCTATCAACTACCATCTACCTACCTACAATCTACCATCAATCTACCTATCATCTACCATCTACCTACCATCTATCAACCATCCATCTACCTATCATCTACCATCTACCTACCATCTAGCTAACCTACCATCAAGCAGTCAAACCACAGTTCAGACCAAACATTGATCCTAACCTCATCCTTTCCTCCACCAGGATCGTGTGACTCTGTTGATGACAAAAGCCATCTCCGACAGACACGGGAAGATCTACAAACACGGAACTGCGTATCAACTATTAAATTGTAAGGATACCTGTATTTATTTATAATGTTCCAACCATCCATCATGTCCCATGCCGGTAAGCTTTGGCGGTCATGTTCTGCCATCTCACTCGATCACAAGAGTCGTGGATCAGCTCTGTGTTCCTGTCTCGACCATGCCACGAGGCCAAGCCATCCAGATATTTGCTTCTAGGTCTTCCTCTTGGTCTGTTCCCTTCGATCTTACCAGTTGTCACCAAGTTCTCCAATCCATTTATTAGGTTAAATGGGTTAAAATGCCAGTGGATCCACATCATTGCACCGGGTTTTATCCCACATCTCATTCTCTTTCCGCAGAGCGGGCGGCGGAAAGCGACCATAGAGAACGAACTCCCTTGCTCCAGCGACGACCCCATGGGTCTTCGAGAAAACTACACTCCTAAACCGAATGGAGGAGGCCGGCATCGAACTCAAACCTTCGAAGTGCGTGGCAGGCAGCTCAATCACTACACCACGGGACGCCTTCACTAGGTTAATCACCCCAAAGACGGGTGTTGGAGCCGTGTGATCATGCCCCACCGCTGTTTCCTATTCTCAGCAACTCACATGAGATCAGCAATAGTCTCTACCACAAAGCCCTTGCTTGTGTGTTGCAGTTTCCCTTGCACTTTTCACTATAATGTACTAGTCTTGTATAACGTCCTCCGGCATTTACAGTAATAAACCTCCGTGTCTCATATTGTGACCAAGCTAAGATAACTGTCTATTCTGTGCGATTTCCAATCATCATCAAGTGCCTTGCCTACTGGTGAGGACGAAATGTCTGTACACATATTGCGATCTCAACTAGGTTGTTGGTTGTTGGTTCGCGTGTTGATACCTTTTCATACTATGACAAAATATTGTCAAGAATCTTCTCGCGCTGCTTTTCTCTATATCTATGTCCTCATAGCTGTCGTGTTGTCACAAACATGTTCGCGTTTTCTCTTCTGAAGATATGGCTAAAAATGAAAACTGGCTGTTTCTCATGACTGTGATAAGGTGGCTTTGTCTGTGCTTCTTTGTAGGCATTCAGATCCCCTTCAGTGTCTTTGACTTTTTCTTTTTGTCATGTTCTTTTAAAATGAAATAAAAATGTGTTTGTATATCCCGAGGACATACAAACAAAAGCAAACAAATGTGCACAAATAACCAGGTCATCAGCCTACGAAGCAGAACGTAGGAGGAAACATGTGAAAATAATATATTAAGATAATAAAAACTAAGTTAAATATCAATAAAACACGCATGACTAAAACACAATACAACTGTCTGACATTTCTGCAGTTAATACCTTTGTCAGGAACAAATCAACATAAATATATAAAAATTAATATGTAATTAAAGCACGATACATGTACATTAAAACATAATGGGAATATATACACAAGAAAAGGTGAAGCACCAGTATTTTTTTTTTTTTTTTAATTACTTCTTTGGATAGGAATAATGCGGTGACGTGTAAGTGTGACATAGAGAATAATAGAACTAGCCATGGGCAATATTAGATCGCTGAAAAGCTTACAGATTAACTATTATATGGAAATGGCATAACAAAAGAAGGGAGATTGGCCAAGGGGAACAAGAAACAAAAGGACATAAGTTAAACGGTGGCATCAAAGACCGAATTGATTTCCGTTGGATAGATACACCCAGTAGTTGAAATTAAGTGGCTCTCAATTTTCATTCTGACAAAACTGTCTTAATGATACTGTCTTATAGCAGTGACACACACGCACATCATAGACCCTTTTATGATTTGGTGTAATGAAATGATTAAACACAGATTGGTATTAGTGTTGTGTGATGTCACTCCGTGTTTGAATTAATGTAATCTCAAATACCAGGCCTGACTCAGAACTGGTGGGTCCACAAATATTAGACATGAACTAGAGGAACTATTGGGGCCACAAATATTGAGTCTGAACTAGAGGAACTAATGGGACCAGAAGTATTGTGCCTCAACTAGATAGAACTAATGGAAACAGAAAAATTGAACTTGAACTAGAAGAACTAACGGATCGACAAATATTGAGCCTGAACTAGAGGAACTAACGAGAACGCAAATACAAGAATAAGTGTACTAGAGGAACTGATGGGACCAGGAATACCCAGACTGAATTCTTCTTCTTCTTCAGCGTTCCGAGCCATTGAGGTTCTTTGCTGCAAATACAATCCGTCTCCATTCGTCTCTCTGGTGGACCTTCTCTTGCCAGTCGTTGATTCCAAGTGCTTGTAGGTCTGTACATGTATTATCTCTCCACCGCCTTCTTGGTCTACCTCGGGGTCTACGGTCATTTATTTCCTGAGTGTAAGCGAGTTTTGTTTCCCTATTATCTTCCATTCTTTCTATATGCCCCAGCCATTGTAGTCTATTAGCCTTCATGATACCAGTGATTAGCGGGGACTTAAACAGATCATAAATGTCTTTGTTACTTCTTCTTTTCCACTCTCCACTTTGTGTATCCCTAATGGGTCCAAAGATGCGTCTTAAAATTTTGTTCTCAAAGGTTTGTAACAACGCTTCGTCTCCTTTCGTTGTACTCCAGGTTTCAGAGCCATACAGCACCACTGGTCTGATCAGTGTTTTGTATATTGTGATTTTGGTGTTACGAGATAGCGCCTTTGATTTTAGTAGATGTTGTAGTGCATAGTATATCTTATTTCCAGAATTGATTCTAGTTTGTATTTCTTCCCTTATGATGTTGGAGCAGTTGAAGATCGCACCCAGGTATTTGTATGTTTCCGTTCTTTTAATGGTCATATTATCTATTTGTATGTGGCCAGAGTTTCTAGCCATTCCGTCTCTTGAAATTACCATATATTCTGTCTTATCTTGGTTCATAACCAGTCCCATCTGTTGGGCTTTTTCCTTTAAGTGAGTTAATATTTCCAATGTCTTTTGTTCACTTTGCCCTATAATATCTATATCATCTGCATAACCAAGCAGCTTGGATATTCCTCCAATATCACATTCCTCCTTTACCTTCCTTACAACTTTCTCTAGAGCCAGATTGAAGAGTAGCGGCGATAGTGCATCACCCTGTTTCAAGCCAGATGTTATTTGGAAGGGGTCTGATTTCCTGCCTTTATATGTTACTATATTATAAGTATCTTCCATGCATAGTCTGGTCATGTTGATTAACTTCCTTGGTATTCCAAATTCCTGCATAGCATTCCATAGACTATTCCTATGGACACTATCATAAGCCTTTTTAAAATCCACAAAAATGTTATGGAGATCTCTTTTATATTCCCAATGTTTCTCGGCTATTTGTCGTAAGATAAATATCTGATCTATTGTTGATCTGTTTTGTCTAAAACCCGCCTGGTAGTCACCTAATATGTCTTCTGAATATGGTTTTAGTCTATTTAGTAATACTGCGGATAGTATCTTATAGCTTGTGGACAGTAGTGATATTCCTCTATAATTTCCACATTGGAACTTGTCTCCTTTCTTAAAGATAGGTCTCAATAATGACTCTTTCCAGTCATGGGGTAATTCTTCTGTCCTCCAGATTTTTATTATAAGTTCGTATAGCTTTAGATGTAATGCATGGCCACCTGCCTTTATAAATTCAGCAGCAATTCCATCAGTCCCAGTTGCCTTATTGTTTTTAAGTCGTGTGATTACATATAGGATTTCTTCAAATGTAGGTTCTTCAATTTGTGGTTCGCATGTTAGAACCTCTTCTTGTGAGAAAATGTTACTTGGAGCTTCACAATTTAGTAATTCAATAAAATATTCTTTCCATGTGTTGCACATTTCCTCATCGGTATTTATCATATTCCCATTTTTATCTTTTAAACCATATGTGTTTTGTTGGTGCCCTCGTTTCATTGACTTCAGTTCTTTAAAAAATTTTCTGGATTCATTTTTCTGGTGATTAGTTTCCATATCTTTGATTATATTACTCATATATTCTCGCTTCTGCTGTCTGACTATTTTTGTAGCCTCTTTACATTCATTTCTATAATGCTCTTCCTTTTGGATGTTATTGATGTCATTTAACCATACATGTCTGGCATTCTTCTTCCTAATGACTGCTTCTTCACATTTTTGATTGAACCATCTGTTCTTTCTATGCGTGGTTAACACACCGAGACATTCTTCTGCGGTAGACTGAATTGTATTCTTGATGTTCAACCAAGTTTGGTCAATGCTTTCCTCCAAAGGGTTTTGCAGAGTTTCAAGTTTACATTTTATTTCATCTGTAAATTTCTCTTTGACTGTAATGTCTTGCAGTTTTTCTCTGTTATATGTTGGGTGTAATCTTTGTAATTTAGTATAGAAAGATCTGTTAAGTTTTATTTTAAATTTTGCTCCAACGAGGAAGTGGTCACTGTGGCACTCAGCTCCTCTATAACTTCTGACTTGCTGTATGTTTGATGCATTTCTGTTGTTAATTAAAATGTGATCTATTTGATTATAGGTTCTCTTGTCACATGATTTCCAAGTTTGTTTGTGTATATCCTTTCTTTGTAGTCTGGTACTGCTAACCTGCAGTCCTTTGGCTTCTGCCAGGTTGATGACTCTCCATCCATTATCATTTGAAGTTGTATGTAGGCTTTCCATACCGGCCACTTTTTTATTAGTTTGCTCTCTACCTATTTTTGCATTGAAGTCTCCCAGCACAATCAGGATGTCCTGTTTGGGGGTTTCTTCTATGACATCTTCCAGATCATTATAAAAGTCTTCTTTAATATCATCTTCTTTCTCTTCAGTAGGTGCATGTACATTAATTACTGAATTATGGGACTGAATTATGGGAAATAAATAAACTATAGTTAGGGGAACTACTGGGCCCTAAAATTTGGGCCTGAACTAGAGGAACTAATGGAACCACAAGTATCCAGCCTAAGTAAGAGGAACGAACTGACGGACCCTCAAATATTGGGTTTGAACTAGAGGAACTGATGGAACCATAATTATTTAGTCTGAACTAGGGGAATTGATGGAACCACAATTATTTAGTTTGAACTTAGAGAACTGATGGAACCACAATTATTTAGTCTGAACTAGAAGAACTGATGGAACCACAATTATTTAGTCTGAACTAGAAGAACTGATGAAACCACAATTATTTAGTCTGAACTAGAAGAACTGATGAAACCACAATTATTTAGTCTGAACTAGAAGAACTGATGGAACCACAATTATTTAGTCTGAACTAGAAAAACTGATGGAACTACAATTATTTAGTTTGAACATTGGGAACTGATGGAACCACAATTATTCAGCCTGAACTAGAGGAACTGATGGAACCACAATTATAGAGTCTGAACTAGAAGAACTGATGAAACCACAATTATTTAGTCTGAACTAGAAGAACTGATGAAACCACAATCATTTAGTCGGAACTAGAGGAACTGATGGAGCCACAATTATTTAGTCTGAACTAGGGGAATTAATGGAACCACAATTATATAGTCTGAACTAGGGGAACTGATGGAACCACAATTATTTAGTCTGAACTAGAGGAACTGATGAAATCACAATTGTTTATTATGAACTAGAAGAACTGATGGAGCCACAATTATTTAGTCGGAACTAGAGGAACTGATGGAACTACAATTATTTAGTCTGAACTAGGGGAAGTGATAGAACGATAATTATTTAGTCTGAACTAGAGGAACTAATGGAATCATCATTATTTATTCTTAAGTAGAGGAACTGACGGAATTAAATTATTTAGTCTGAACTAGGGGAATTGATGGGACCAGAAATCGCACCACGTGATGTAAATGAATCTGCTATATCCTGGTGGTACGGTATTGGCTGAACGATCTATGGGGAGACAACTAACTCAACGTAAGACAAAAGATACAAAGTTATCATTTACAAGATAGTCAAGTCTAAGCTGTCATCTCCGCTTGCTTTGTTTTCTCCTTCTAGATGCTGCTAGTGGGGCCACCGAAGACTGGGCACTCACCAGGAAGCCGGGAATCATTGCTCTGTGCTTTGAACTCCGCCCATCTGGCGATCCGGGATTCTTGCTTCCTTCGGAGCAGATCATCCCTACAGGCCAGGAGCTCTATGCTAGTCTGCAGGTCATGGCCAAGGAAATGAGGCCATAGGAAAGAAGATGTCCTTGGTGAATCATCACTATCATCTTGGAACCATTGTAACACAAGTGTGGATTGCTTTAGAGAACAAGATACAGTATAATCATCACTATCATTGTCAAAGACTGAGGCAGGAGGCAGGAAGCCTGCCTCATGATGGAACACCACCGGGACGTGGGGTCGGCCTCAGATGGAGTAGAGGGAACATAGTGCCCGGGATCAGGGCAGGATAGATGATAGAAAAGGGGGACTATTAACTAGTCCTCACACGGAGGCGTTGACCAGATAGTTAGCACTACTGGTCACGACAGAATCACGCCTGCGTGATAGCAACGATTAGCATTCAACCAAAGACAGCTAATAGAAGCGTGCTAACTGACCTAGCACGCAAAGAGCCGAAGGACGCATGAAGGTCCTTCCGCGTGGCGTGTAGCGACGCGAGTGAAGGAAGTCAGACTGGGGACTGACTCTGTAGTGTTCACATCGTGTAGAATAGAAGATAGTTTTCGTATAGCCTAGTAGATAGAGAATAGCTATAGGGTTTAGGAAAACTAGTGATAGAGAATATTGTGACTTTATGTGTGATTAGATAGCGACTGTTTTGCAATTGTAAAGAGCCAACGGCAATAAAATGTACCATTTCATTCCTCGCACACGACTTGCAAGTTTCTTGTATGGTGTGGGAGAAGTAATCCGATGATGCCTGAAACATGAGTTGTTGACAGGCAATAGGATTAAATGTGGTGTCAGAAGTGCGGCTTGAACCTGAGTTCAAGCTATAACACTTACCCACGGCTCTAGACTAGGTTTACGGATAGGATATTACAAAGATTAAATGTTTAATTTGTGTCAGTGACGATGACGTATGCAGACTAGATCGAGTTGCCAGCAGAATTGTGCCTATCGTGATGAAATATTGTTTATTTGTGCTTATTAGAATGTTATATATTTAAATAATGTGTTTTTCAAAGTTGTAAGTATTCATATTATGTTCTTCTTTCATTTATTTATGTAATTATTTATTTGTTTTTGAATAATTGTCAAAAATGATTCATGGCGGAGCAATACAGAGGTCAGCGACAGTATTGATTTTTGCAAGCTAAAAATAGCGCTGCGCCTGTGACGTGGCACGATTGACAAACAGTTGGGCCTCGCCACTTGGAATCAGCATTTCAGTGTTTACGAACTGCGAAGCTGCTGCCTGCCTGAATCTTTACGTTATATTAACTATTATTTGTTTATTTAAGTTAGAGAATGAATATATTTATTTATCTACACATTATTATTATATTTATATTTATTTAAAAGCAGTTATTGATTTTTTTTTCGTACTTTTCTATTTGTTTACCGTCACGAGGGCACTACTTTCGGCTATGCAAATTAGATTTTGTCTGCACCATACTTCCATAGATTAAACTAGGTTAGTAACGAAAGACATATTACTGTAGAACGAAGACAGGACATTGACATTAAATATTAATTAATCGATATTCTGTTTGTTCGTGGGCATGTCAGTTTCATTGTAACAATTTGTCAAAAATCTATTTTTCGTTTACGAGTTGTTAATTGTTGCTGCTCTGTAACCAGGGTGCACTACAGCTGATAGATAACGTGAGTGTGTGCCGATGTGCCAAACAAGGTGACCTGAGTAGAAAACTCGTGTGTATTCCGGGGTGCCAAACAACGGGAACGGTGTTGCTGACGTGTTGTTCCTTGTTCTCGGGAACATTAAGATGAGTAAAACCTACGTTTTTGGCATGCATTGTGATTAATAGTGCATCTCTTTTTCAGCGTGTATTGTATGAACAGACTTTGTGCTCTAATTTTGTGGAGAATACAATTTTCCAGATTGTAAACAAAGAGTACAATTTGTAGTGCTCAGATATTAAATAACATAGCATATTAAAGAAAAATAACTGAGTGAAGCAGTCAGTTCAGGTCAACGCGAGCAAATTACCCAGCAACATGGCTACTCTAGCTGACTTCATTAAAGCAGGTAAAGAATTGCAATACACAGGTAAAGAGCTAGAACAATATGCAGATCAAAAATTTAAAGAAGCAAAGGATGCAGAGAGAGATGAACGCGCACAGGAAAGACAACACCAGATACAACTAGCTGAGATAACAAAACAAAAAGAAGTGCTAATTAAGCAACAACAATTAGAACATGATAAGAATATTAAGCAACAACAATTAGAACAAGATAAAGAACTAAAACAAAAGACATTAGATCAAGAAAGAGAACTAAAGCAAAAAGAGATAGATGAAATGGCAAGAGTTAAGGAAAAACAAATACAAGTAGAATCAGAGACACAGTTAAAGATGAAAGAGATGGATGTAGACTCACACGCAGAGATCTCTGCCACTAAACTTAAAAGTCAACAAGAAGAAAATAAGTTCAACAAATACAAAAATATTATCAAACCATATTGTAAAGACGATTCAATATCTGCGTGGACAGAAAATGTCGAGTATCAGTTTAAATATCACCAAGTTCCTTTAGAGATGTGGGCTATGATTTATATGAAGAACCTGAGTGGTGAGCCCCTTAAAGTGATAGAATCTATACCAACCGATCTTAGATCTGACTACCAATACATCCGTGATAGGATTATGCAACACTTTTTACTTGATGCCCCTGGGTATCAGGTTCAGTTCTCAAATTTAAAACCTAAACCTACTGAGACTTTCATTGACGACGTCTCAAATGTTCAAAGTGTACTAAATAGGTGGCTTAAAGCAGCTAACATAGGAAAAGACTTTGATAGATTGAAAAACTTAATAACTATGGATAAAGTAATATCCACGATACCATCCTCTTTTGCTAAATTTTTGCAGCAGTCAGACATTGAAACCATAGAACAGTTTGAAAAGAAAGGGTCGGCATATTTTTCTTCAAACAGAAATATTTTTAAAACTTCAAATGACTCTGAAATAATTTCCTTTGTAAAAGATCAATCTAAAAACTATCAGAGCAATAGAAAACCATTTAATAAATTTGACAAGAAAGATAGTAAAATTTCAAAATGTATCCACTGTCATCTTTTACATGACACTTACTCAATGTGTGACAAATCGCCGAGTTATCCGGCACATCTTGAAAATGTTATTAAGAAGCAACAGAACAAAAGATCTGCATACCGGCGTGCCGTTAAATGTTTTTTTTTGTTCCAGCTACGGCCATTATTCAAATAAGTGCCCAGGCCGCCAACGTATGAAAGCCAACAATGCTATTTTACTTGATACATCTTCTGATAGTGGTAGTGAGACTGAGTGTGATGTTGAAAATGAATTACCTGTTAACCAAACAGAAGAGGTGTGTTGTGTAAACGATATGTTGAGTTTTGACAGTTGTGAGCGATGTCACCAATTTCATGCTGACGGAAAATTAGAATGTGGACATACAGTTCCATTCTCATCTGAGAGTGTGAATGCAGCTTTAGCCTCCAGAGGCAATTTAGAGTTCCACAATGCAATGGTCAATGATAGACCATGCCAATGTTTGCTGGACAGCGGTAGTACCCTTATTGGTCTCAGAAAGGAACTGGTGAGTCAAGAGAATTATACAGGTGACTCTGTCAAATGCCGAACCTTTTCGGGTAACATTGAAATTTACCCTTTGGCCAATGCCTGTATTAACACTCCTTTCATTTCGGGTACATTTACTTGTGCTGTACTTGACAACCCTTGTACTGATTTAATTCTGGGTTGCTTACCCCAACTAAAACAATGTACTAGCGATGAAATAACTGCATGGAACCAACTGAATGCAGTTAATGCAACAACCAGAGCAGACACTATAAAACATCAAGACACGCTACAAGATGAGAGACTACTGGTGCTATCTCCATCTAGCACTGATGATACCAACTGACAAAAATTCATAGAACAGCAGAAAGCTGATCCTAGTTTGTCTCCTTATTTAAAAGTATTGAAAGAACGAGCAAAAGTGACAAAGAACGCATCATGGTTCTTCAGATTAAATAATGGCATTCTTACTAGATATTATACTACTGGTAACCATGAGATTCAGCAAACGGTGTTACCTGTACAACATCGCATAACTGTGCTAAAGATTGCACATGAGTCACCGTTTGCTGGCCATCTTGCATATGACAAAACCAGGGCCAGAATTCAGGCTCATTTTTATTGGCCAGGTTTTTGCAATGATATTAAATTATTTTGTCGGTCGTGTAATGTCTGTCAACAGTTAGTACGAAAGGGTAAACATGTTACAGCTGATGTACAACCTTCAGCGAGAACAATTGAACTTGAACCAGATCAAGACATACTTCTCTTACTTCCTGACAAACGAAATTTATTATTGACTTCATGGCAAGGGCCATTCAAGGTGGTACGTAAAACTTCAGATGTTGACTATGAAATATCAATAAACGGAAACTTAAAGATATTCCATGTCAACATGTTGAAACCTTACTATTCACGACAAGAGACAGAAGTAGAGACAGACGAACACAGTGCACCCACACCAAGCGATCAGACGACAGACATACACAACGCAACTACACTAGTTAGCGAGACTGGCATATCCGACGAGCATACACTTAGCGAGAATACAGAATACACACTTAGCACCACCACCGTACTGAATCAGGTAGTCGACGACGGAATGGAACTACCAGTTCCTATTGTAGACAAGACTGCTACATTAGATAGCATACATATAGAACAGGGACTAACAGACAGTCAACGACGACAATTAGTAGAATTAGTGACGGAATACAAAGACATATTCTCTGACATTCCAAGTAGGACGGACAGAATCGAACACTCCATTCTTCTTTCGGACTCTAAGCCTATTAAATGCAGGCCGTACTCAATCCCACTAAGCTATAGGGAAAATCTAAATAAGGAAATTCTGAATTTAGAGGCTAGTGGGATCATCTAGAAATCCACCTTTGAGTACTCTTTTCCAATTGTTCTAGTTAAGAAGAAAGATTCTACAATTCGTCTGTGCGTGGACTATCGAAAGCTCAACAACGTCACCAAGATCGACGCAGAGCCAATTCCTTCCTGCGAAGATCTTATTCTTGACATGTCCACCTCCAAAATCTTTTCTAAATTAGATCTCACTAAGGGATATTGGCAAGTCCCTATGAAGTCTCAATCCATCCATCTTACTGCTTTTTCAACACCTTTAGGACTTTACGAGTGGAGTTTTTTTCCTTTCGGACTTCGAAACGCTCCTGTCACTTTCGTACGCTTAACTAGAGATCTACTTCATTGAGTGACGAATACAGTGACCTATATAGATGATATATGTGTCCATACTGATGACTGGACAACACACCTACTGAAACTGAGACATGTCTTTAATAGGTTGCGACTCTTCGGGCTCACTGTCAAACCGAGCAAAGTCGAATTGGGCCTAAAAGAAATTGATTTTTTGGGTCATGTCATTTCTCAAGGTCAACTTAAGACTGACCAGAAAATTATTACCAAAATTATGAATCTGACCATGCCTACCACCAAGAAACAGGTCAGAAGCCTTTTGGGGTTAGTGAATTACTATAGTAAATTTATTCCAAATTTAGCGGAGATTACAAGTGTATTTTCCAATGTTTTAAAAGCTTCTGTAAAATTAGATGTTAAAGATGCATTATTAATTTCTGCATTGTCAAAATTGAAAATTTTGTTTAGTAATGTTCCAATCCTCCGCTTGCCTAATCCGAGGCTCGTTTATTATCTTAGGACAGATGCCAGGAGGATCTCCATCGCTGCAGTACTAGGCCAATTTTATGAGGGCATCTTCCATCCGATTTGTTACGTGAGCCGTAAGATCACACCCACCGAGTCCAGATATTCCATATCCGAGTTGGAAGCCTTAAGTGTCATCTATGCGGTGAGAAAGCTGCATCGATTTCTGTCGGGTGTGCACTTCATTGTCCAGACTGACAACTCCCCAATAACGGTCATACAGAGTGGTGTACATCGAAATGACCGAATATACAGGTGGTCGCTAATACTACAAAATTACACCTTTAGTATAGAGCATATTAAGGGGAAAGATAACATCTTGGCTGATACCCTTAGTCGACCATCTGATGTAGCAATACCAGAAATTTCCACATAATAGTGTAGAGTAATAGATGTTAATTTAGTGCAGTCAAATATTCTATGTGAAATATGTTATAAATACATGAATATTATGTGCTGAACTAAGTACCAAAAACATTGACCTGCTATGTGTCCGTAGACATCAAAAGTAAGAACTTTACTCTGGGAACAAATATATCACCTTGTGAACTAGGACAGCTTATTACTTGCTAAGCTCCATATATGTTCCTGTGAATTAGTTGTGTCAAACAGAGAAAAACAGTGTCAGATGATTATATACATACAGACACGAAAACAGTAGGCTACTTTACAAACGAACTCTACAGGTGCAATACCCATAGAACAAATATGACTGTGTAATGGTTTTTCAAATACCCAGAACAATTGTATAGAGATTATGCCAATGAAAGCATGTTTCTGAACATTAATGGCAACGACTAACCTGAGGTATTTAAAGACCATGTATATATAAACTTAATGTGATATGTATCATAATGTTTTAATATAGTGATGAAATATAGATAGATTATGTCATTTTAATTTATAGTTAGATTTAGATAATATAATACTTTTTCATTTCAGTTTAGATAGATTATTAATTTGCCCATTTATTTAGCTTTAAAAGTAGATTAGGATAGTAATTTAAACATGACAACTAATTATAAGAAGTTTAGATAGGAATAGTATCATTCAGTTTATTATATTTCACTTTGTTTCATTTCATTTGATTTCATTCCATCTTAACCAATCCATTTAACAAACGTTATCATTTAGTAGTATGATTAGGTTACACCATAATAGAATAAAAATATTATACACTTAAAGATACATCATTTACACCATATAGAATAAGAATATCAATCATATAGTTTGTTTCATTTAAAAACACTAGTTAGAATATGTTATATTTCACATCACTCATTTTAGAAGGGGGCGTAACTTATTACATTTCACATTACCCATTTCACAAAGGGACATAACTCATCTCACATCAATGTCATTTCACATAGGTAAATTACATCCCTTAAATTAGATAAATATTAGGAGTAATGTAAGCTTATTTTAGGATTAATATGACAGATAGATTAAAATAGGCAACACATTAAATGTATATTTATAGAACGAGTATTAGTATGTCAGTATTTAGAGTAATATTTCAGAAGAATAGAGTGGTGAATAATACCAGGGTACAAACCATCAACCCTTTTTTTTTTTTACATGTAAATATGTTGTAAATACTTGACGTGTGCAACGGTTGATGCACAGTCATTAGGCTCAACTCTGTCAAACTGAGCCAAACTTGTACAGTGTCACTCCAAGGTTTTTAAATAACTATGAGGGTAAAAGATGCGTGACAAAAATGAGAGTGAAAGTTATGTGACAGATATGAAGGTAAAAGATGTGTGACAAAGGTGAGGGTGAAAGATGTGTGACAAAAGTGAGGGTAAAAGAGGTGTGACAGAAATGAGGATAACATATGTGTGCCAATAGTGAGGGTAAAAGAAGTGTGACAGAAATGAGGATGAAAGATGTGTGACAGAAATGAGGGTAAAAGATGTGTGCCAATAGTGAGGATAAAAGAAGTGTGACATAAGGGAAGGTTAAAGATGTGTGACAGAAGTGTGAAAGTGAGAGCAAATGTAAAATATACAAGAGAAAGTGAGAACAGTCAGCGGATTTTTTCTGCCGCTCAACAAAACTTTTTAATTTTGTTGCCGTCAAATGTTGGTTTCAATGTTGAAAATGTGTTGTAATGAATGTATTTTGTGTAGTTTAGTTTAGGATCTTAGTGAAAGTATTTTGAGTCTCATAAGACAGAAACGTAGTCACAGATTTGTATTATACACATGTTTGTGACCACAGTTAAATGAATTATGGCGCTTGAAAAACTAACTTACATACACATGATAGTTAGATACACATGTTAGATGGTAGATTATACGTTTAATTACATCCAAACACACAAACAACCAGAAAAACAAACATGTAAATTGCATACACTTTTATTAGATCAAAGGGAGATAACTCCAGGTCAGGGTACATAATAGACAACGAAACACTAACTTAACAGTGAAATATGACTTTACACGCGGAAGCGAGATAGGTAAAGCCTGTCGCTCACAGCTTGTGTAATGGTTGTTTAATATTATATGGGGGACATGAAGCAATTCATGTGTTGACCTTCAGAAAGTCAACTTTGTATGGGTAGTGAGTTAATTTACTATTTGAGGGCAGGTCTTATAAGACAACGGTCCGGTTCAGACATACCTCTAATTAATATAATATTGCGATTGAGAAGAGGGCTCACGCCAACCAGACAAGTTTGTGGCGATTGCCAGTAGCCAAGTAAAGTGATGCTACATTGTGACATTAGTCAGTAGGTCTATTGAGTAGCCCAAAGCCAGGTTATCTACAGTCTTTGACAAAAATTAGACACACTAATTTTTTAGAAACCTCTTGCGTCACAACCAATGAGTCAAAGTTGATGACGCAACATAGGAGGGGAGGGTGTGTGTCAAAGACTGAGGCAGGAGGCAGGAAGCCTGCCTCATGATGGAACACCACCGGGACGTGGGGTCGGCCTCAGATGGAGTAGAGGGAACATAGTGCCCGGGATCAGGGCAGGATAGATGATAGAAAAGGGGGACTATTAACTAGTCCTCACACGGAGGCGTTGACCAGATAGTTAGCACTACTGGTCACGACAGAATCACGCCTGCGTGATAGCAACGATTAGCATTCAACCAAAGACAGCTAATAGAAGCGTGCTAACTGACCTAGCACGCAAAGAGCCGAAGGACGCATGAAGGTCCTTCCGCGTGGCGTGTAGCGACGCGAGTGAAGGAAGTCAGACTGGGGACTGACTCTGTAGTGTTCACATCGTGTAGAATAGAAGATAGTTTTCGTATAGCCTAGTAGATAGAGAATAGCTATAGGGTTTAGGAAAACTAGTGATAGAGAATATTGTGACTTTATGTGTGATTAGATAGCGACTGTTTTGCAATTGTAAAGAGCCAACGGCAATAAAATGTACCATTTCATTCCTCGCACACGACTTGCAAGTTTCTTGTATGGTGTGGGAGAAGTAATCCGATGATGCCTGAAACATGAGTTGTTGACAATCATCTTGGAGCAATCGTAACCCACGCCTGGATTGATTCATAACACAAGATACAGTATAATCATTGCTATCATCTTGGAGCAATCTTAACACAAGCACGCGATTGATTCATAGCACAAGATACAGTATAATCATCACTATCATCTTGGAGCAATCTTAACACAAGCACAGGATTGATTCATAACACACGATACAGTATAATCATCACTATCATCTTGGAGCAATCTTAACACAAGCCAGGATTGATTCACAGAACAAGATACAGGATAATAATCATTATCATCTTAGAGCAATCGAACTACAATCACAGGATTGATTCAAAGAAGAAAATACAATATAATCATCACTATCATCTTGAAGCAATGGTAACACGAGCACAGGATTGATTCACACCACAAGATACACCATCATCATCATCATCATCATCATCATCATCATCATCATCATCATCATCATCATCATCATCATCATCATCATCATCATCATCATCATCATCATCATCATCATCACCATCATCATCATCATGTTGGAAGTTTTTGCAGAGCGTCGCTCTTATTACAACCTGCCGGATAGTTTCTCTATCCTTCACATGTTCCCTTTCTTTATATATCTTCATGCCCTGGGTGTCTTTGATGCCTTGTGATCACCGTTATGTGTGATTAACCCCAGTCTCTTCTTCAAGAAACAATGCTTTTTTTTTACTGCTTTTGTTGTTTTTTCTCTCTTTAAGATATTGTGGCGTTTAAAATGCTAAAGTATTTCAGTATCTGAGACTTTATGCGGCTTAAGAACCAGTTATCTTCCATGTTCACATCTTGTGAAATGTGGACATGTGTCTTCTTCTTGGTCTAAGGTCTTTAAGATGTTTTGCAACATCTAAGTCGACACACCGGAACAGTACGGCTTCATCGGTCGAAAGACGTGTGCTCGAGAGCGGTCACGTGGTTGAAAGAGACAGTGCCTTCCGTGTGTTGTTCAACACACAAAGTAGTCGATTGTTAAAGTTTGCTGAAGCTATAATAATCAATCTTCGTAAGCCGTCCTTGTGCAAGCAGAAACACATGTTAGTTAGTTTAAAATTACCGTGGTAGACAATTGCCAGGATGTGACTGGGTCTATCTTAATGGGCTACTATCGATAAACCTTTGTAGCAATCCTTCTCGTGTCCAACAGGGGATGATTTATTCTTCTCTTCTTCTCCAGTCAGCACCCTGGTCATCTCGCAGCATATGAGTATATCATGGTTACTCGATCATACGTCATACACCGCACCCACTCGAACTCCAGCTAACTCTAACAAGAGTGAACATAGAGACTGTTATAAGTTTCCTACGTATAATCTACACAATCACATTATCAAATACACAATCACTTATTCGACAGTCACATCACGTTACACTACATTATGATCTAAAAGCGTGGCTCAATGTAGAGCCATAACGCTGTATACTTTTCACCATGTCCACACAGGACGATGGATCAACGCCGACTAACTTATCCCGAGCCTACTTCCTATCACCTGGGAAGTGAGTTCCAACGTTTTCACGTTGTGTGGAAAGCCCCTGCTTTCCACGTTCTCGTGTTCAATTCTGAACACAGTTGTAACCTATACTCTGTGACCTAGGCCATAACTAAACCATGCCATGACGTCGTCGACATTACTGTTAGTTAGTTAGTTAGTTAGTTAGTTAGTCGACAGATCATCCTCGTTGCACATCGAACCAGTCAGTCCATAAGTGCTCGGATCCCCTCCTCAGCAAATCCCGCAGCGTGTAGCGGCTAACGACGCCAGGTCTGTGTTGGTTTATCAATCGTCTTTGGCTTCCTGCGTAGTTTTCTTGTTTGGCCACCCCTCTTTTAATTTGCTGCTCTCGCAGTCTGGCCATTGTTGTAGATTCACAGTCATCACTTGGTTCTCGCAAAAGTCTCACTTCACGTAGAGCATTCAGAATGTCAGCCTGGTCCATGGCGCGTCCGCCCTACACAGTAGCCTCACCTGCGAGCTTGTCAGCCCGCTCATTTCCTTGTACTCCCGCATGCCCTGGCACGAAGATGAAACTAATCTTTGCCAGCCGAGACCGCTTCAGAGGCAGCAACCATTCTCTTCGGATCGACCCCTCCTCTATCCTCTTGATCATGTTCATTGAGTCGCTAAGGAAACAAGCCCTAGTGAATGTCTGTGTCTCGAGCCATGTTATTGCTTTACTTACTGCCATGACTTCCATGGTCAGGCTACTTGTGGTTTCAGTGAAAGCACCAGAGTCCTCCTTCACAATTCTCCCTCTGGCCCGAGCTGTAAAGGCCCATGAGCTTCTCACATGTCGGACGACCGACCCATCTGTGTAGATGACCGCGTCACCGTCTAGCGAATTCTCGAAAATCAACGCTTGTACTTCAGCCTCAACAGCAGCCGGATTTTCTTGTCTGCATTTTCTATCTAGTTGGATGCAAACTGAAAAGGATGTGCAGAAGTCTGTTGGCACTTGCACACACTCCTCGCCAGGTTCTAAGTCCTCAAGTGAACACACCTGTTGAAGAATGTCTTCGGCTTGACCCATCCACGACCGTCCTCTTTTTAACCTGCTGCCCTTCACCTTCCTAGTTTCACTGTGCAGTGGATGTTGTGTGTTTGCGTTAATTCTGAGGTAGGCGCGTGCCCTGCAAACTTGTATTCTCTCTTCAATGGTTGGAAAATCAAGAAGGTAGCGCATCGCCCTGCATGCTGTATCTCTTGTACATCCAAGAATAATGCGCATAGCTTCATTCTGTATCCTTTCCATCCTTTCTATCTGCTTATGGCTGAGAGTCAAGATTGCCATTGCATACTCCAAAACAGACATGACCAGCCCCTCGTACAGAAGACATAGATGGCGCTGCTCACAGTTTGCTGCCGCCATCACCCGCATCGCTGCCAAACCCCGCTTGGCCTTTGTTATCACCTGGTCTATGTGCACATTATAAGCAAGGCTTCGATCAAACCGTATCCCCGGGTAATTCATTGCCTGCGTTCTTTCCACCGTCTCTGAACACAGCATTACAGTTGGTGTTGGATTGTTGACAATATGATTATTCAACGAGAACCAAGTCACTGTTGCCTTTGTTGGGTTGACCATTGCCCCAGCTTCATCACACCAAGTACTTATGCGATTGAGTTCGGTTTGTAGTTCCACAGCAACCTCCTCTCTATCCTTACCCTGACGATAAACTAAAACATCATCGGCATATGAAAATGTCCTGCCAGGTCCAGTGATCTGCTCACTGGTGATTCTCACTGTGTAGGCGTTGAACAGTACCGGAGATAATGGTGATCCCTGTGGTAGGCCAGGATATATTGTTGTTGGTTCCGAAGTCCAACTGCCACATCTAAAAACTACTTTCCGTTGGAAGAGGGCTGCAGCGATCCAACTAAGGAGGAATGGACTTACGTTTAGTTCAAGAAGCTGAAACATTAAAAAAAATCCAGTGGTACTCTGTTGTATGCGTCCTCAAGATCAATCGCTGCAGCAACGGTTTCAGTGCCTGAGTGGAAACCTTCATAGACATCATGGGCAAAGACTGCTGCATTGATCCAGGTTTCTCTTTTTGGACGGTACCCACCCAGGGTAGGTGGGAAAACACCTTGCCTCTCTAGTTGGCTTGATATTTTCCTGGCAATTACCTTCTCCAGCAGATTGCCTATTGTATTCTCCATCCATCCATCATGTGCCATGCCGGTAAGCGTGGGCGGTCATGTTCTGCCATCTCACTCGATCAACAGAGTCGTGGATCAGTTCCGTATTTCTGTCTCGACCATGCCACAAGGCCAAGCCATCCAGATACTTGTTTCTAGGTCTTCCCCTTGGTCTGTTCCCCTCGATCTTACCAGTTGTCACCAAGTTCTCCAAATCATTTCTTCTCATAACATGCCCAAAAAATTGTGACTGTCTACGTCTAATGTCTCTGATCAGTTTACGATCTTCATTTGTTTCTTGAAGGACTTGTTCATTGTTCTTTCTGGCTGTCCATGGTATTCTTTGCATTTTCCTCAGAAACCACATTTCTACAGCCATCAGATGTTTTTCAGCCTGGCTGCTCATTGTCCAAGCTTCACATCCATATAAAAGTACAGGTTTTATGTAGCATCTCAACACTCTTTTTCTCGTTTCAATTGACATCTTTTTATTGGTCAGTATGTTTTTCATCTTGCTAAAGGCTACTTTTGCCATGGCGATTCTTGTTCTAATCTCTGCAAGGCATCTCCCATCAGATGTTATTACTGTTCCGAGGTAATTGTACCTATTCACTTGTTGAAGAATATTCCCATTTACTTGTATATTACACTGTGGTATTTCGTTCTTCTTAGTGACGACCATAATCTGTGTCTTTTTACAATTTAATTCTAACCCTTGTTGTTCACTGTGTGTAACAACCGCATCTACTAAATTTTGCAGGTCCTGTTCATTGTCTGCAATCAAGACTGTATCATCTGCATATCTAATGTTATTGATGCATCGTCCCCCAATGTTGATTCCTTCCATATTTTCAATATTTCTGAAAATATTTTCACTGTACAGGGAAAACAGATCTGGAGACATTACACATCCCTGTCTCACACCTCTCTTAATAGGCTGATATTGGCTTACTTCATTATCAACTCTTATGGCAGCTTGTTGTTTCCAATATATGTTTTTTACAAGTCTAAGGTCTTTCCCATCAATCTGTAGATCTTCAAGCATCCTTATCATGTTGACATGTCTCACTTTATCAAAAGCCTTTGTGTAGTCAATGAAGCAAAGGTGTAGATCTTTGTTTACTTCTATAGAACGTTCGATTACGGTTCTCAGTATATACACAGCATTTACTGTACCCTTGCCTACTACAAACCCACATTGTTCTTCTCCTATTTCAGGTTGTATTTTCCTCCTAACTCTTTGCATGATAATTCTTAGCAAAATCTTCGTGATGTGACTCATTATACTAATTGTTCGATGTTGATCACATTCCAAGGCTCCTGATTTCTTTGGGATTGCAATAAATACAGAATTACATAACTCATGAGGTATATTTCCAGTATCATATATTGTATTAAGCAGACTGGTAACTTTATCTATTCCATATTCTTCTAAAGCATTAATCATTTCTGTTGTGACGCTGTCTGGACCGGGGGTTTTGCCAGATGTCATATGATTAAGAGCATTCTGAACCTCCATCTTCAAAATTGCTGGCCTTTCATTGTTATTTTGAACAATATATTGTTCGTCTCTGCTATCGTCATAAAGGTTTTTCACGTAATCTGACCATACATGTACAACATGTATTGTATTCTGCATGGTTATAATTCGATATCCCTGAATTTTTTTGTGGTCTTTGTCAGGCTTCGGCAAGGGAATCAGATAGCTGTGTAACCATTCCTCCTTGATGCTAGCACTCCCTATACTATTGTTGTACATGTCTGCTAGTTTCTCTAGCTCATTGTCGGTACACCTATTTATGTCGTCGTATCTTATGCCATCAGGACCTGGAGCACTGTTTTTTGATCGTCGAAGCACAGCCTTGATTTCTTTCACTGTCACTGTGTCTTCATCCGAAGTGTTCTGGGCCTTGCATCTGTCTGAGGTGACCTCCTTGGCCAGATTTCGGCCTCCCATGTCTGTCTGGTTGCTCTGCTCAAGGTAGCGTTCAAAGAGGGCTTTGCCCTTGTCCTCGTCAGTCCTCTGCCAGATGAGGTCAGCACCTTGGAAGTCAGAAATGCTCTTATTCTTGACTACACCACTCATGCTTTTATGTAGTCGCCATAACAATTTCAGTGACTTGTCTGTGCTTACTCTTTGACACACCTCTGCCCATTTTTCGCTTTTAACCACCGTGACCAGTTTTTTGAAATAGCTTACTTTTGTGTGCATCTCTCTTTCTAAGTGCAAGCAGGGACTAGGATGACCAGCTCTATTCTTCTTGGCATTTTGCCATCTCCTTACAGCACTACGCTTATCCACCCAAGCCTTCTCCACCTCGAAACTCCACCACGGTGGCTGCTCCCAGCTTTTTTTCCTGCCTTGAAACGTTCTGCGCTTGTCACGTCTTATTTTACTCACCACATCTTGCCCTGTACTGTCATACTGGAACGTCTTTACCTTTAGCTTGTGCTGCCTGGTTCTGCCTTTCTCCACCAATATGCTGCAAGGGTGGTGGTCGCTGCCATGGTGTCCTAGGACACCCCATCTACACACTGTAGTGAGTAAAGGTGAAACGCGCCAGATCAATAGCACTGTCCTCATCGCCTGGACGGCTTGCTGTCCTGGTGACACAGCCACTGTTGATACAAACCAGGTCGATGGTTTCCAGTGCAGTCTCGAGCTCCTCCCCTTGTGTATTGGAGGAAGTGTTTCCCCATGATCTGCCTTTAGCGTTGAAGTAACCACAGAAAATAACATATCTCTCGTGGCCTAATATGCCACTTAAGCACTGCCACTTCTGGGCGTCCACACTCGCATTGCGGGCATAAACATTAACCAACACGAATGGTATACTGGAATGAACTCTCAACGCCTGTATTTGTATATCGTCACTGTCCCAACTGGACATATCTAGCTCTGACGCCACCATGCTGTCGCAAACGAGAATCGCCGTTCCCAGATGTCGTCTGTTGTAGAAACATTTGAAGCCGGCAATTTGGAGTAGCTGATCGCCCAGTCTCGTCTCCTGGAGTGCTACAATGTCGTTCCTGTAAACTAAGGTTTCTAAAATAGAGCCCCGTTGTTTTACACTGGCACAGTTCCAATATAGAATACGGATATTCCTGAGTCCTAGACGGTGACCCTTGAGTCTAAAACGTCTCAAACCACCGCGCTTACCTTGCTTCTTTTCCCCTGCGCGGCTACCACGCCGCTTCGGTATGTTGACTGCTGACCGCTCGGAAAACACACGTTGTTCCGCCATGTTGAAAAAACGTAAACACAGACTGCTGAGAACCACACACGCTGCTGAAAATTCACTCAAGGAAGGCTTCGCTCGATGCACGAACTCCGTAGCACCCGCGCAGATCTTGAGTAGAAACTCCTGGTTTTACATCCTGGCACACCAATTACACGCAAGAGATGAATAAATCCATCCCCTACGCGAAAAAGTTAACGAACACAAAACAACACGACCGTCCGAGGTCGAAACAGATGGATCACACATTACTGTGCGAACATGTGTATATTTCAGTTTGAAGGATTTATCTAATTAATTCACGTAAGTTGTGTGATTTCTGCAGTATGTTCCTGACGAGATGCAACGAAATATGCCAGGCAATAAATAGTGCAATCTATTGTTTGTGTCTTCGTTATTCAAATTCATCACGGGAAAACATTATTTTGAAATATATAGGTATTGATTCGCATTTATAGTATACAGAGTGAAGATTTGAGAGGATACGTTAGACAATAGTAAAGTTACAACCTGTGAGAACGGGCATTCGAACTATGTACTTATATAGCTCACTGCCACATATAAGTGTATGTAGACACAGTTCCGGTGTAGTTCTCTTGAAACATATCCATTGTTCAGCCGACTTTACACCAGACCGGCTTAAGCTTCTTCTTCTTCCTTCTTCTTCAGCTTCTTCCCCCCCCCCCCATTTTCCCCTCCTCTCCCCCTCCCCCCTCTCCACCCTCTCTCCCCTCTCCACCCTCTCTCCCCTCTCGCCCTCTTCCCACCTGTTCCCCCTCTTCCAAGTCTCCCCCGGTCTCCCCCATCTTCTCTTCTCCCCCCGTCTTCCTCCCGTCAAGCCCCCCTCGTCTTCCCCCACCGTTTTAACACCGGCTCACCCACCGTCGTCTTCCCCCGTCTTCCCTTCTTCCCCCCTCGTCTTCCCCCGTTTTGCCCCGCCGTCTTCCCCGCGTTCGCCCCAGCGTCGTCTTTCCCCATCTCCCCCTCCCCCCCCCGTTTTCCCCCGTCTCCCCCGTCTTCCCCCTTTCTTTCCCCGTCTTCCCCCGTCTTCCCTCCGTCTTCACACCACCCCCCCCGTCTTCCCCCTTCTTCCCCCGTCGTCCCCCCGTCTTCTCCCCCCGTCTTACTTCCTCCCGTCTCCCCCCACTCCCGTCTTCCATCCCCCATTCATGCTCCCCCGTCTTCCCTCCGTCTTCCCCACCCTTCTTCCTTTCGTCTCCCCCCCCCCCCCCATCTTTCCGCTTTCCCCCTCCCGTCTTCCCCCGTCTTCGCCCGCCGTCTTCCCCCCGTCTCCGCCACCGTCGTCTTACCCCCGTCTTCCCCCTACCGTCTTCCCCCCGTCTTCCCCCCGTCTCCCCCGTGTCCCCCATCCCGTCTCCCCCCGTCTTCTCCCCGCCTTTCCACCGTCTTCCCCTCGTCTCCCCTCGACTCCCCCCACCGTCTTCTCCCCCTTCTTCCTTCCCCGCTCCCCGTCTTTCCCTGTCATGCCCCCCCCCCGTTTTCTCCCCGTCTTCCCCCGTCTTCCTCCCCACGTCTTCCACCCCCGGCTTACCCACACCTGTCTTCCCCCACCCGTCTTCGCCTCGTCTTCTTCCCCCTCTTCCACCTTCTCTTCCCACCTCTTCCCCCCCCCCCCTGACCCCCTCTACACCTCTCTTCCCCCTCGCCCCCTCTTCCCCCTCTTCCCCCTCGCAACCTCCCCCTTTCTCCCTCTCCCCCCTCTTCCGCCTCTTCCTGCTCTTCCCTCTCTTCCCCTTCTTCCTCCTCTCCCCCTTTCCCCCTCTTCCCCCCGTCTTCCCCCGCCTTTCCCCCTCTCCCTCCTCTCCCCCCGTCGTCTCCCCACGTCTCCCCTTTCTTACCCCCTCTTACCCACCTCTCCTCCCCCTCTTACCACTCTCTTCCCCCTCTCTTCCCCCCTCTTCCCCCGTCTTCCCCCCTCTTTCACCTATGCCCCCCTCTTCCCCCTCTTCCCTCCTCTTCCCCCTCTTCCCCTCTTCCCCCTCTTCCACTTCTTCCCCCTCTTCCCTCCACTTCCCCCCTCTTCTTCCCCACTCTTCTTCCCACTATTCTTCCCCCTCTTCTCCCCCTCTTCTTCCCCCTCTTCTTCCCCCTCTTCTTCCCTCCCCCGTCTTCCTCCCTCTCTTCTTCCCCTCTCTTCTTCCGCCCCTCTTCTTCCTCCCCCCTCTTCTTCCCCACTCTTCTTCCCACTATTCTTCCCCCTCTTCTCCCCCTCTTCTTCCCCCCTCTTCTTCCCCCTCTTCTTCCCTCCCCCTCTTCCTCCCTCTCGTCTTCCCCTCTCTTCTTCCGCCCCCTCTTCTTCCTCCCCCATCTTCTTCCCCCCTCTTCTTCCCCCTTCTTCTTCCCCCTCTTCTCCCCCCTCTTCTTTCCCCCTCTTCTTCCCCAATCTTCTTCCCCCTCTTCTTCCCCCCTCTTATTTCCCTCCTTCTTCCCCCCTTCTTACCCTCCTTCTTCCCCCCTCCCCCGTCCCCCCGTCAGCCCACCGTCTCCCCATCCCCCCCGTTTTCCCCCGTCCTCCCCCGTCACCCCGTCCTCCCCCGTATTCCCCCTCTCCCTCCTCTCCTACTCTTCCCCCTCTCCTCCCTCCCCCTCGCTCCTCCCTTATTCTCCCTTTTCTAACTCTCCCCCTCTTCCCCCTCTTCCCCCCACCCCGTCTCCCCTCGTCTTTCCCCGTCTTCTCCTCGCCTTTCCTCCGTCTTCCCCTCGTATCCCCCGACTCCCCCCACCGTCTTCTCCCCCCTCTTCCTTCCCCCCGTCTTCCCCGCCCAACGTCTTCCCCCGTCATGCCCCCCCCCCCCCGTTTTCCCCCCCGTCTCCCCCCCCGTCTTCCTCCCCTGTCTTCCCTCCCCCGGCATCCTCACCCCTGTCTTCCCCCGCCCGTCTTTGCCTCGTCTTCTTCCCCCTCTTCTCCCTCTCTTCCCCCTCTTTCCCCCTCTTGACCCCCTCTACACCTCTCTTCCCCCTCTTCCCCCCTTGACCCTCTTCCCACTTTCCCTCTCCTCCCCCCTCTTCCTCTCCCCTCACCCCCTCTCCCCCCTCTTCCTCCTCTTCCCCTTTCCCCCTCTTCCTCCTGTCTTCCCCCGCCTTTCCCCCATCTCCCTCCTCTCCTCCCGTCGTCTCCCCCGTCTCCCCCTCTTACCCCCTCTTACCCACCTCTTCCCCCTCTCTTCCCCCCTATGCCCCCCTCTTCCCCCCTCTTCCCCCCTCTTCCCCCGTCTTCCCCCTTCCACCATATGCCCCCCTCTTTCCCCCTCTTCCCCCTGCTTCCCCCCTCTTCTGCACCCTCTTCTGCACCCTCTTCTTCCCCCTCTTCTTCCCCCTCTTCTCCCCCTCTTCTTCCCCCTCTTCTCCCCCGTCTTCTGCCGGCCCCTCTTCTTCCGACCCCTCTTCTTCCCCTCTTCTTCCCCCTGTTCTTCCCCTCTGTTCTTCCCCCCTCTTCTTCCCCCTCTTCTTACCCTCCTTCTTCCCCCCTACCCCGTCCTCCCGTCTCGCCGACCCCCCGTCCCCCCGTCCTCCCCCGTCTACCCCCTCTCCCTCCTCTCCTACTCTTCCCCCTCTCCTCCCTCCCCTTCGCCCCCTCCCCTTTTCCCCCCTCTTCCCCCCTCTCCCCTCTTCCCCCCTCTTCTTCCGTCTCATCCTCTCTTCCCCATCTCCCCCTCTTTCTACTCTCCCCTTTTCCCCCTCTTCCCCCCTCTTCCCCCTCTTTCCCCACATCTCCCCCAGTTTCTCCCCATGTCTCTCCACCCGTCTCTCCCCCCGTCTCTTCTCCGTCTCTCCCCCCGTCTCTCCCCCGTCTCTTCGCCCTCTTCCCCCGTCTTCGCCCCTCTCCCTCCTCTTCCCCTCTTCTCCCTCCCCCTCTTCCCCTCTTGCCCCCTCTCCCCCCTCTTCCCCCTCTTCCCCCACCTCTTCCCCCTCCCCCCTCTCCTCCTCTCCCCCTTTTCCCTTTAGATTTCAATGTACTCATAAATTAAATAAAGTGGATCTCACCCCAGACCAGAAATAACGTATTATCAGAATTAACGTATTAAAATAACATCTATTATATATATATATATATATATATATATATATATATATATATATATATATATATATATATATATATATATATACGTCGATAAAAGTGTAAGAGAAAGCTAGTGTAACTGATTCAGTGCCAAACAAATGAGTAGGTTTGAACCTAACATGGCACATAATCAAATCAACAAGCATTATTATATAAATGTCTCCTCAGTAAGGATTGCAATTGTAGAAGATATCTCAAAACGAAACAAATAGCACGATGACTCCAGTATGGCGATATATCGTCCTTCTGTCAAATTGGGAGGTCACATTTGGCGATATACTGTCCGTTGGCAGTGAATCCGTTAATGAGAATATTTTGTTCAATCACAAACATGAAACTAGATGAAACTGAAGCTACTGGTTGGAGATCACACAAATGAAACTAGATGAAACTGAAGCTACTGGTTGGGACAACAAATGAAACTAGATGAAACTGGAGCTACTGGTTGGGACAACAAATGAAACTAGATGAAACTGAAGCTACTGGTTGGGACAACAAATGAAACTAGATGAAACTGAAGCTACTGGTTGGGACAACAAATGAAACTAGATGAAACTGAAGCTACTGGTTGGAACAACAAATGAAACTAGATGAAACTGAAGCTGCAGGTTGGAACAACGCTGAAGAAGTTCTGTATCTATTTAGGGAATGCACGTCAGCTTTTCTGGGGAGATATCCATTGGGGGAGGGACGGGATCCCGGCTTGGTCCTTCAACAAGGCTTTCGTCCGGCGCTGACCCCTGAGCCCATTACTTGCAGCAGTGTGGACACTATATCCCAGGCTTTCATCAAAGACAGCACTTCCCCTTAGTGTCTGCTATCGCTTGATGGTTGGTGATCAAGGCTGGAGCTGACTCGTTTCGGCCATCTTTCCCCTCCAGGTTCGATTCGCTAGCCTGCATGACTGTGTCAGACATGTTTATGACATTAGTTATGCTGTTACGTGTGACGTCCTTACTCCATTGAGACACAAAGTCGACTGCAGCTGCGTCCGAGACCAGGAGTTTGAGTCTGCCGTACCCTAAGTCCCTACTCCAGCCAGTCCCAGACCATGAACCAATACTTTCAATGAAAGCCTGGGCTATAGCCTCCGACAAAACCAGCTGCAACTAAAGTGAGTGGCAAGGGGACCCTTGTTTACTGTACATGCTCAGGAATGAGACAACCGATATCCATCATGGGCCAAAGTCACGAAGCCGGGGGTGGGGGGGGGGGGGGGGGCAGAGATGTGATATTAGATAACACTCACTGGAATTGTTCACGAAATGACCCCTATAGTGAAGATTCTATACCTTTCTTACAGCGTTGTTCGTGTATCTTTTTGTGTTTGTTTATTTCCTCGTTGATGATTATACGAGTGCCATCCTCTGTATAACTTCAGAAGAATGTACATTTCAAAGTGTGCATTTGATGGTTATATGAACCTAGTAGCACGTTCACAAGCTCATCTGTATAGTTTAACGTATAGGTTTGGAACGGAGAACAGATGAATAGAGGATCTGGCGTGCTGAAAATTGAAACCGAAATCAAGAAAGAATTCAAAGAGAATCAGACGATGCTCAGAGAAAAGATTGTGGAAATTAAGGATTATCACTTAACATTGAAAACGGAACTTGTAAATTTACAACTAAACATTCGTTGCCGGTGTATCCAACATGGGCAGAAAAGAGAAAACCATTCTGGCCTACGCTCGCTCCATTTGAGAAAAACAACAACAAAGATTCATCTAAAAGAAAACTCCCTGAAATAAGTAAAGAACTTCAAATACCTAGAAAGTACATTATCATCAAATGGCACATTAGAAGACGAGATAAAAAACACCGTATAGGAATATCAACAAGCTCAAGTTGACTGCTGATTTCTTGTTGACTTAATCATATTGACATCTGATGGTGAAGAAGACGAAGAATTTGAATATTGTGTTTTATCTCAATGTAAGTTGAATTGTTGATGAACTAATCGATCTATTGCAATCGTGAGATAAATGTTGAAATGTAATAAGTATTGATACATTTATAACACGAAAGGGATATATACATTACTATACATCACTTCAAATATATTGAAACCACATACATATATTACTTTGTTTAGTACATACGGCGTAGCACAACATGTGACATGTCCTTCCCAGGACTTGATCTTCCATGCAATTTCACTTTCAGTAGTTTGCCATTGCTTTCTGAACGAGAAGTCATCGTTTATGTCCATCTGGCCTGAGTGGGGAAGTAACCCACTACGTGGTTAAACCTATCGGCCAGTCTGACCGCTATGGCATTGTATATTTACAGTGAAAGAGTAATTTGTCAACCTCTTAACTCCATTCATCAGGAATCACTAACGTAGGCAATACAGCTCCACCAGTGAAAAGATAACATTTTAGAGACGGCGCTCGATTGATTCGTTCATTCAATGATAGCTCACCAATCACACCAGTAACTGTGTTCTGTGGCAGGCTGTTTTCGGCTGGTGTTGATTCCTCTATCGCAAATGTCATTGTGCTATCTGGTAAGGCAAGTTGTTTTGACCTGGTCTCGATTCCTCTACCTCAGATGTCATTGTGCTGTGTGGAGTGGCACGCTGTGTGGGGCTGTCGAAGAATTCTCCACCGAAGACGTGACTGTGCTGTGAGGCAGGCTGTATAGTGATGTGTGGCAGGCTGTATTGTGCTGTGAGGCAGGCTGTATTGTGATGTCGCAGGTTTGTCGATCGTAGACGTCACAGTGCTAGTACGGCAGATTGTTTTGGATTGGTCTAGATTTCTCCATTGCAGACGTCATTGTACTAATGGGGCTGTTATGGGCTGTTTTAGACTTTTTAACTGCAGACGTCACGATACTAGTAGACAGTCTGTTTTGAGCTGTTTTAGACTTCCCCACCGCAGACGACATTCTACTAATGGGTCTTTTTTGATCTGGTTCAAACTCTTACCACAGACCTTACAGCACTAGTATTGCAGGCCACATTGAGCTGTTTCAGACGTTCTCACCGCAGAGTATGACAGGCTGTTTTGGGCTGTCGAAGATTTCTATATTCTATACGTCATTGTGCAGGGCAAAGACGAGTTCCTTCTGTGAGTTTCGATGATGTAGAGTTACTGGCGCAGACGGCTCATTTCTGAAAACAATATGGTATTTGTTATTGCAATAATCAAACTAATTATTTATTAAATATATTTATCAACACTTGCACTTACATAAAGTTATGCTTTGTATTTGTGATGTTACTGCAATAATCAAATGGACATAGCAAAACATCTTCGAGCACTCGAAGACCAACACAATGAAAGAAATGATAGTGGCAGTAGACTGATAGAGCTATACAGCAAACACGACCTCTGTATAACAAACAAATTTTATAAACACAAAGACTCACAAATATACAGCTGGTAGAAATAGAACGAGCTTGATACTACAAGACAAGATAGAATTAAATGAAACCTTGTAAAACTATATACAAAAAGAAACACAGTTGAAGAAGAATGGGAGATGTTCAAATCAAGCATTTCAAACACTACCAAAATAACACGTGGAACCACGAAAAGACGCAAAACGCGGATTAAGAAAATAACAAGTTGGTGGAATGCCCAGGTAAAGAAAGCTGTAAAAGACAAAGAAGAAATATAAAATGTGGGTGAAGAGCAAACAGAATCGTGTTTACATAGAATATAGAATAACAAGAAGACAAGCGAATAGAATAAACAAGAGACAAAACAAAATGATTGGGAGTACATGCGCGCACTGCCTTAATTCTTGCCTTTAATGCACGAAGACGTCTGATGGGGAATCGAACTTTGGACTCTCACGATTAAGGGCTCCCAATCGCGCTACCAAACAAGGAACATATATTTAATCATGAAAGGAAAGAGAACAAATTGACAAAACAAAATGAAAAACGAAGCTAACGAATCACAGGAGTTCAAGTATAATTAGTTAGATGCACGTCTATAACAGGACGGCGCAATCAACCATTGTTTCTGACTTTTTGTGATTTGCTAGGCAGTTCTTATGTTCACTAGTTTGTCATTGCTTTCTGAACAACCGATATTCCTACCATCGAAATCTACGCAAGACAGTCTCGGCATGTTAAGAAATTGTGAATTGCGTTCACTAACACTGAACAGCGGGGTCGGCTCCACTATAATGGACAACTCTACAATAATCTCGCAACAGTCATAATAACATCTGTAGGGAGATGCCTTGAAGAAATTAGAACAAGAATCACCATGGCGAAATTAGCCTTTAGCAAGATGGAAAACAGACTGACCAATAAAAAGATGTCAATTGAAACGAGAAAAAGAGTGTTGAGGTGCTACATAGAGCCTGTACTTTTGTATGGACGTGACACTTGAACAATGAACAGTCAAGCTGAGAAACATCTGAAGTATTTGGAAATGTGGTTTCTGAGGAGAATGCAATTAATATCATGGACAGACAGAAAAACCAATGACCAAGTACTGCAGGAAACAAATGAACATCGTAATTGATTAGAGAAATTAGACATAGACAGTCAGCATTCTTTGGGCATGTTGTGAGAAACAATGAATTGGAGAACTTGGTGACAACTGGCAAGATCGAAAGCAACAGACCAAAGGGAAGACCGAGAAAAGTAAATACTTAGATGGCTTGGCCACATGGTATGGTCGAGACAGGAACACTGAGCTGATCCACGTCTCTGGTGATCGAGTGAAATGGCGAGTCAAGACCGACCACGCTTGCCGGCATGGCACATGATGGATAGATGGATATACAGGTAGGCCCCGGTTAACGTCGGGGTTTCGTTCTTGGAAAACGCGACGTTAAGTGAAATGACGTATAGCGAAACACTATTTCCCATATAATTAAATGAAATACATTGTATTGTGTACTACTGTAATGTATATTTTGATGATTGTTGATATTTATTGACTAAACAGAGGTGGGTTGGAGGGCGAGTGGTAGATTTATTGGGATGTAGAGGTATTAAATTCTGCCTCTTCATCTGAGGATGAAACTGTAACCTCTCCCTGCCTCTTTTCCTAGCTCTTCTTTGCTTGAACAAAAAATTTATCCAATGTCTGCTGCACAGTAACCACCCTCCACAATCATGGCCTTTAACTCTGCAGGGAAACGCTCTGCAGCTGCAGTATCAGCACTCGCCGCTTCACCTGTTGTCTGAATGTTGTGCAGGTGTGAACGCTTCTTAAAGCACTCAAACCAACCACGACTCGCTCCAAAACTATCATCAGCACTACTATTACTGCTCTCACCCGCTTTCTTAGCTAGATCTTCATAGAGAGATTTTGTTTTCTCTTAGATAACCATCTTGCTCACAGGCATATTCCGTTGGTTCTGGTCTTCAATCCAGACGGCCAATAGTGCTTCCATGTTCTCCATAAGAATACTTCTGGCACGAGTGATCTTGGAAGCACTGAAAGGGGTTACGTTATTAGCACCCTCTTTGATTTTGTCAGCACCTGCGTGAATCCTAGCCTCAAAACGACGTTATGGCGAAACGTAGCGACGTAAAGCGAAGTTAGTCCCCTATGTGACAACGACGTTATAGCGAAACGATGTATAACGAAGCGACGTATAGCGGGGGCCTACCTGTAATAACATTTACAATCGTATTCAAACCTTAGAACAATATATATATATAACGCTTATAATGCCAGTTTACCACTCCTCCAGTGACACATTTCTACCTATGAACATGAACAGCTCCATAACAAGGGTCATCCCGATATAAACTATTTCGTTCTGGTATAAACAATCATAGTTTGCTACTGAGATCTCGCCATCAGGTGAGCCCACTCCGATTTCTAAGGTACTTGAAATGTACATGCCCAAGTCAAGGATGAGAAGTCAACATGTGTGTCCAACTGACTCCTGTAGAGATTGGACACGCTTTGTCGGCATCAGCACACCAGATATTTAAGATATTTATCTTATCTATTCGGCCATGCCGGCATGTGGTTATGTCAGTGACAGCCTGGGGTGGGAAGACAATTACGAGACTGCCCGGGATGTGAAGACAGCTATGGGAGACTGGAATGTGAAGACAGCTATGAGACTTCCCGTGATGTGAAGACAACTATAAGACTGCATGTGATGTGAAGACAGCTACGAGACTGTCTGTGATGTGAAGACAACAACGAGACTTTCCGGGATGTGAAGACATACACGAGGTCTGCCTGGGATGTGAAGACAACCACGAGAGTGCCCGAGATGTGTAGACAACCACGAGACATTTACGAGGCATTAGGCACGTGGAGTAAGGGTTTAAACAGCGCCGGTAGCCGATGAGGTGAGTACACACATTGGCTCGACATCCATTCAGGGACGGTAACAAGAGGCAAGAGACTCGCAGTCAACATGACACCAGCAGGGACTGGAACCCCGTCCTACCGTCGTGTGGTAGGTCCGTAACCTCGGAGACAGACTAAATCTGTCTCAGAGAGTCCTGACTTAATGACAATTGTTTACATTCTCTCGCTGTGAACTCAAGTGTATTCCACACGCGATGTGTGTTCGTCTTTGTTTTATTCCATTTCTAAACATGCTTTAAACAGGTGACTGTTTGGTGCGATTTGATTTGCTGAAGCCTTCTTAGCTTTACTATGACGTAAACAACACTCACATATTCGGAAGCTTATTGGTTGAAATATTTCAACAGTGGCCTTGACTGAATCATTGCCAAAGAAAACACAGGTGTGAACCAATCATGTTACACAATCAAATTAACAACTATTATAATATAAATTTCCTTTCACTGAGCAATGAAGTTGCCTATGATACCACAAAACAAAACAGATAACATAATGACCCTTGTATGGCGATATATCGTCCTTATGTCCAAATAAAAGGTGACATTTGGCGATGTATTATCCTTCGGCACTCAATCAGTATAAAAATACAGTGGAGGGGCCGCGGGACAAAAGACATTGTAAATCAGCATAAGTAAAAGATCCTTTCTGAAATACTACTAGTATTTGCTACCACTTCTAGTGCACTGGACTGATTGTTACATGTGAATTAGCTTTTCTTATTACTAATGTCCCTCGCCATCAGGCGAACCCACTCCGACTTCAGAGGTACTTGTAATTTACGTGCCCCAAGTCGGGGACGAGAGGTCAACAGTTTAATTCAACTGTAGGGGTTGAACCCGCTACCACGTCATCAGCTCACTGGAAATTGAAGAGCTAGTACTCTTACCATTTCACCCATACTGGTGTCCTTGTTGAAGACTTAAACTTGGAAGTAGTTGAAGATATTGTTTTCACACACCCACAACGACTCACCCATAGACACACACACACACACACACACACACACACACACACACACAAACACGTGTACACGTGTGTATACGTGTGTGTAAACGTGTGTGTACAATACTGATAAAAAGCTAATGAGGTATTTAATATTAACTCACTTAGTGCCAAATTAAAAATATGTGTGGACCAAACATGGAGAACAATCCAATCAGCACGGATTATAATGTCAATGTCCGTCCACTGAACATTGAAACTGAGGACAATACCGTGAAACAAAACAAATAACACAATGACACTAGTGTGGCGATAGATCGTCCTTCTGTCCAAACGGGAGGTCACATTTGTCGATATACTATCCTTCTGCACTGAATTAGTTACTGTTGGTATATAGTAAAGAGCTTTCTTACAAAATAAGAATCAATAAATCAGGCGCCGCCTCCAGAATGAAGGTTGGCTGCAATGGACCTCCAACACTGTCTGCCTCTCGACTAGATTGTATATTCTGTCAGACCGTTGTTCGCCCATCTCTTGATGTTATCTTCCCACTTGTATCGCTGTCTATATCTTGCTCTCTTGTCTTAATCCAGTATGGATTTTATTCGAGTGTTATGTCTTTTAACCATCCATCCATTATGTACCATGTCGATAAGCGCGGGCAGTCATGTTCTGCCATCTCACTCGATCACCAGAGTCGTGGATCAGCTCAGTGTTTCTGTCTCGAGCATGCCATGTGGCCAAGCCATCTAGGTATTTAATTCTTGGTCTTCCCCTTGGTCTGTTCCCGTCGATCTTGCCAGTTGTCAACAAGTTCTCCAATTCATTTCTTCTCATAACATGCCCAAAACATTTTGACCGTCTTTTTAGGTGGCCGCAATATTCCACTAGCCTCTATGTTATTTCTTTCATCAACTCTTTCCCTTTCCACCTTTCCAGGTTTTCTAGAACCACTGTATTTGATTATTTTTGTTTCCATGACATATACATATTCATCTGTATATCCACATCTCCAGGACTTCTATTCGACTTTCTAATTGCTTGTTCAATGTCCAGCCTTCCGCGCCAAATATTAGGTTTGAATATACGTAACATTTAATAATTCTCATGTTTAGTGCGTTTCTCTATATTTTAATACTGGTTTCATGCTGATGAAAGCATTTCTTTTTGCCATTCCTATTCTCTTTTTGTTTTCTATTTCACTTCTGCCATCATCTGTTATTACATGTCCAAGATGGAAGAGACTTGTTACTTGTTCTAGTGGCTCCCCGTTTACTGTGATGTTCATTGATGGTCTTATATTTACTTTCCAGTGTTAATTATCATAGTTTTTGTTTTTTAGATGTAAATATCTAAGCCACATTCTGCATTATGTCTGTTTACTTGTTCCACTAGATTTTGTAACTCTTGCTAGCTTTCTGCTAGTAACACTGTATAAAATCAGAATAAAAAATATATCAGATTGGCCTATAGCATAATACAATGGGCTTCTTGATTGTCCAGTAGAAGAATGGTGAGGTATGTCCACAAATGATATTTGGAAGAATCGGGAGATTCCTCCGTAAGCTGGGGCCTTTAGCAGTAGTTTATTTATGTCGGCTATGTAGCGGAAGTGTTACGACAGCGGGCGATTTTGAAGCAGGCCGCCTTGCGTTGGTTTTCGATAAAATGGTATGAATCCCGGTCGTTCAGAAAGCAATGGCAAAGTACTGAACGCAAAACTTGCCAAGAAATCACGAATAGCCAAAAATACTGGGGTTGACTGTGACATCCTGTAAAGGATATACAACTTACTTTAACTTCACGAGCTTCACATGTGTGATTCTATCATACTATACATGAGCTTCACATGTGTGATTCTATCATACTATATTATTCTTTCCAGTTCCCGACAGTGACCAGTTAGTGCATTTTTGTAGTTTACTTCTAATTGTTGTTTTTTCTTTGTGCTCTCGCTCACTTTGAACTCAAGTGTAGTCCATACACACAACTTCTATTAGTGCTGGACTGAATTTTGCGTGTGGGTTAACTTTCCCTATTAACAGTGTCCCTCGCCATTAGGAACGCCTACTTCAGAGGTACTTGTAATGTATGTTTCCAAGTTAAGGATGATAGGTCAACATTTTAATCCAACTGTCCGGTGTAGGGGGTACAACCCCTAACCTCGGCATCAGCACACCGCATGTATAAAAACACGCGTTCTCATCCATTGGGCCATGATGACCAACATTTACTTACTTAACTACTTAAGTGCCATAGGATGATTAATCGTCTAAAGTGATTTCCTGTATCTTTCGCGGGCTTGTATACAGTAGTTTTCCTTACCCGGCTCCCTTTAATTTGATATATAACACAATATGCTTGCTACTATATTAACAACTTTTGAGTCATAACCGTCACACAGACCTGCTTCCCATTTTCCACCATCCATTTTTGTTTGGGGTTCAAACCTACATTTGTTTGGCACAGAATATGTTAAGATTACAGAATATGTTAAGATTACATAATATTAGGCACTCACCTGTATGTCCCGTGTAAGTTCATCAGTCGAACAAGGAACAGCGAGAGTCGCGGGTGTTGAGTGTAGCCTTGTGTACACACCGAACCATCTGTGAAATCAAGTTTTGGCATGTCATTCTTCCTCTCTCCTACGCGTTGATTTCCAAGGTGTCATTGTTGGTCGTTCACAAAACAATGACAAAGTACTCAACGTAAAGATTGTCTATAAATCGCCCATTGGTCTTTGAGCTGTCACTCTGGAAGCAATTGCTGTCTCTTCCACTTGTCTATTCCGCTTGTCTATTCCACTTGTGTCTTCCTTTTGTCCACCAGATTCCGGGTGTTTACTGGCTATAATGTAGCGACAATACCACGACAGATACATTTATGAAGTGAAGCGTCCAGCTCTATTCCTTATATTGAAATACTTCAAAGTTAAACCGTTGATCTGTTTTCATAGTCGTTGAACTACTCAAACTGCTTCTAATCTACTAATCAGATCACTTAGCCGGGGAAATCAAGGTTTTTTTTTCTCTTCTTCTTCTGTTTTTTTTTTTTTTGTGTGGTCATTAAGCATTGCAGAAAAGCAATTTTCTGTGTTTGCTTCTTTGGTTGCTTACACTAACGCCACAGTTTGTTTCTTCAATGTCTCTTTTACTCCAGCCAACTCTTTCCGGGTCGTCTTCTCGCCTTGTATCCAGGTGCACTCATGTAGAACGCTCTAGCGGGTTGATCTTGTTCCATTCTAACTAAATGTCAGAACCATTTAATTCTTGTTTGTATTCGTATAAAGTGATTAATCGGTGTTATCCTTACACTTGCTTTTAGCTTCTCATGTGTCTCTCTATATCTGCTTGTTTTTCCAACTGCAATTCTTATATATCTTATCTCACACGATGTAATTTTAACACTGAGCAGAATCACTAGTAACTTGGAAATTATAACCACTGGTCTAAAACACACTATCAACAACAATTAGGCAGTATTAGCACAAACTATTTAATTATAAATATCCAATTAGTGAAAACATGTCCACGAGGCAATACAAAATGGACGTCTAGATTTCTCGACATGGCAAAGCTGGAGTGACTTCGCTCAAGTAAATGATGTGTTCGTCTTTGTTATACTCCGGTTGTTTACAGACTGTAAACATGTGACTGTTTGGTGTATTTTGATTTGCTGAAGCCTTCTTAGCTTAACGGTGAGGTAAACAATACTCACATATTCGGAAGCTTACTGGTTGAAATACGTAAAGAAAGCAGCCAAAGAGAGACCGTAACAACACCGCATGAAGAACAGAAAACAGAAGAAGACCAAACGGCAAATTACAACCATTAAAACGTAAACAATGAATAGAGGGAATTACAGAGAGCATGAGCACCTCGATACATGAAACCCATACACAGGCACTCTCCCGCTGTTTATGCTTCACTTCGACACCGCAAGGTACAAGAGGAACCTGATGAGATGAGATGAGATGATGACTGGTTGACATAGTTCAAAAGTGGCCTTAAAAAGAGGGGAGGGGACAAGGGACAAAAGATATAAAGCAGTGAAATAAATAAAGGAACGCTGTTCTGCTACTTCCATGCTTTACTGTCACACATTTCTTTGCTCTGGTAGTCTAAGATATTCCCAAATGACTTTCTGGTAAATTCTTGGTCATTCTTGAGCACTCGTTATATTAAGAGTTATATAACCACTGCCTACGATGAAGGACGTAAACATTATTAAAAAAGGTACAGGCTGAAATAATGAATGTCTGGGATAGAAAGTGTTAAAGTAACATTATTATATTTCTTCTTCTTCTTCTTCTTCTTCTTCTTCTTCTTCTTCTTCTTCTTCTTCTTCTTCTTCTTCTTCTTCTTCTTCTTCTTCTTCTTCTTCTTCTTCTTCTTCTTCTTCTTCTTCTTCTTCTTCTTCTTCTTCTTCTTCTTCTTCTTCTTCTTCTTCTTCTTCTTCTTCTTCTTGTTCTTCTTCTTCTTCTTCTTCTTCTTCTTCTTCTTCTTCTTCTTCTTCTTCTTCTTCTTCTTCTTCTTCTTCTTCTTCTTCTTCTTCTTCTTCTTCTTCTTCTTCTTCTTCTTCTTCTTCTTCTTCTTCTTTCTTCTTCTTCTTCTTCTTCTTCTTCTTCTTCTTCTTCTTCTTCTTCTTCTTCTTCTTCTTCCTCCTCTTCTTCTTCTTCTTCTTCTTCTTCTTCTTCTTCTTCTTCTTCTTCTTCTTCTTCTTCTTCTTCTTCTTCTTCTTCTTCTTCTTCTTCTTCTTTCTTCTTCTTCTCTTCTTCTTCTTCTTCTTCTTCTTCTTCTTCTTCTTTCTTCTTCTTCTTCTTCTTCTTCTTCTTCTTCTTCTTCTTCTTCTTCTTCTTCTTCTCTTCTTCTTCTTCTTCTTCTTCTCTCTTCTTCTTCTTCTTCTTCTTCTTCTTCTTCCTCCTCTTTCTTCTTCTTCTTCTTCTTCTTCTTCTTCTTCTTCTTCTTCTTCTTCTTCCTCTCTTCTTCTTCTTCTTCTTCTTCTTCTTCTTCTTCCTCCTCTTCTTCTTCTTCTTCTTCTTCTTCCTTCCTCTTCTTTCTTCTTCTTCTTCTTCTTCTTCTTCTTCTTCTCTTCTTCTTCTTCTTCCTCTCTTCTTCTTCTTCTTCTTCTTCTTCTTCTTCTTCTTCTTCTTCTTCTTCTTCTTCTTCTTCTTCTTCTTCTTTCTTCTTTCTTCTTCTTCTTCTTCTTCTTCTTCTTCTTCTTCTTCTTCTTCTTCTTCTTCTTCTTCTTCTTCTTCTTCTTCTTCTTCTTCTTCTTCCTCCTCTTCTTCTTCTTCTTCTTCTTCTTCTTCTTCTCTCCTCTTCTTCTTCTTCTTCTTCTTCTTCTTCTTCTTCTTCCTCTTCTTCTTCTTCTTCTTCTTCTTCTTCTT
>CAWUFQ010000135.1:0-93747 GCA_963921405.1 Cepaea hortensis | reverse complement strand
GAGGAAGGAGGGAGAGGAAGGAGGAGAATGAGGAGGGGAGGAAGGAAAGGGAGGTGGAGGAGGATGAGGTAGAGGGAGGAGGAGGAGGAGGGAGGAAAAGGGAGTAGGAGGGAGGAGAAGGAAGAAGGAGGAGGAAGAAGGAGGAGGAAGAGGAGGAGGGAGGATGGAGAAGGAGAGGAGAGGGAGGAGAGGAGGTAGAGGGAGGAGGAGGGAAGAGGAGGAGAGGAAGGAGGAGGAAGAGGGAGGAGGAGGGAGGAGGAGGAGTGAGGAGGTAGAGGAGGAGGAGGAGGGGAGGAAAAGGGAGGAGGAGGGAGGAGAAGGAAGAAGGAGGAGGAGGGAGGAGGTAGAGGGAGGAGAGGAGAGGGGAGGAGGAGGAGTGAGGAGGTAGAGGGAGAGGAGGAGGGAGGAAAAGGGGAGGGAGTAGGGAGGAGAAGGAAGAAGGAGGAGGAAGAGGGAGGAGGAGGATGGAAGAAGGAGGAGGAAGAGGGAGGAGGAGGATGGAGGAGGAGAGGGAGAAGAGGGAGGAGGAGGAGGGAGGAGAGGGAGGAGGAGGATGGAGAGGGAGAGGAGAGGGGAAGAGGAAGAGGGTAGGAGGAGGAGGAGGGGAGAGGAGGAGAAGAATGGAGAAGGAGGGAGGAGGAGAAGGAGGAGTTGAGGAGGAGAAGGAGGAGGCAGAGGGAGAAGAAGGAAGGAGGAGGAGGAAGGAGGGAGAGGACGGAGGGAGATGAGAATGAGGAGGTGAGGAATGAAAGGGAGGTGGAAGAGGAGGGGAGGGAGAGGAAAGAGGTAGGGGGAGGAGGAGGAGGGAGGAAACCGGGCGGCTTGGGAGCGCGTGCGAGAGGAGGAGGGGAGGGAGTCATGTGACGATTCTGTGTAGTCACGTCCTTTTCTTCCCTTTCCCTAGCATTTTGGTCGGGATTCTTTCAGTGGTCAGCTAGTCATCATATATTTACGTACGTATTTCTGGGAGGGGGAGGAGGGCGAGGAGGAAGAAGAAAAAAAAACTATGACAGTTGGCAGCTCTGGACTGAAAGGAAGGCGTGTAGAAAATTTCATCTCAATCGGATGGGCCGTTCGCGAACGTATAAAGGACATACATACATACATACATACATACATACATACATACATACATACATACATACATACATACATACATACATACATACATACAGATGGACGGAGATTGCCTTTTATATATAAGATAAAGAAACCAGCCAAGCAGAGACAGCAAGAATACAGCATGACGAGAACACAGAAGAAGAACCATCTGCAAATCTAACCATTAGAGAACTCCCGTTTGCGGACGACCAAGCACTAATAGCAAAATCAGAAGCTGAATTACAAGACCACTTGAATAGTCTAAACCAGTGTTTCCCAATCTTTTTTGTGCTATGCCCCACCTAAATCTTTCTAAAATTCTTATGCCCCCCTCCCCCCAACATATGGATCATTTTTAATATTCACAAATTGAATTTTGTTTAGAAAGGCTCACGGTTCCCAGAGGGGCCAGAGCCCCCCCCCCCCCCCCCCCCCCCCCAGGAGGTCCCGTGTCCTGTGTGTCGGTTGTATTGGGTGAATTTTGTTTCTTCTTGTTTGGCGGTTACCCCAGATAAGCTGGTTCCCCTGCCTCCCCCTCCTCCCTTTTTTTTGGTGTGAACCCCTTAGTCTCACTGTGAGCTATTGCCCACAGTGGTCCATCAGACCCACATCATATGTGATGGGTTTTTATTTGATCATCCCGGCCCCCGACCAGACCAGGCGCAATACTGGGGGGAGTGCAGCAAATGCACCTGATCCTAGCCAAAGGACCGATAGGTTTTAGGAAGAAATCACTAGGAAATTATTAAGCAAACACAGCAAGTAAATTTTCAAAACATATAATGGAGAACTGAAATTCAAGTACAAAATAATTGTAATTAAAGATTTTTTTATATTATTTTAATTATTAGTAAATATTTAAATTTAGTGAGATCCTTGCACTTGATGCTTGCTGCAATGAGATTTTATGTCAGGTTCCAATTTAGTTAACTTCAGACTCAAGTCTGCCCGTTTTGTTATATCCAGCCTATTCCTTCAATTTTCGAATTACATACCCCCCCCCCCCCACTTTAACAATCGACTTGCCCCCCCCCCCCCCTCTTAACGTTGGGAAACACTGGTCTAAACGAAATGTGTAGGGAACATAACATGAAAATTAGCACAAGCAAAACAGAGGTAATGACTATAACTAAAGAAGAACAAACAACAACAATTCACCTAAACGAACATCCCTTGAAACAAGTAAAGAGTTTCAAGTACCTAGGAAGTATAATATCATCAAATGACAGATCAGAAGACGAGATCGAAAATAGGTGCAATACGGCAAATCAACTCATTGGACAAATGGCACCAATACTAAAAAACAAACATGTATCAATAACTACTAAGAAAGCACTTTACAACACAATCTTCCTACCAACTCTATGCTACCAATGCCAAACCTGGACAATGACAGAAAAAGAGAAAAGAAAAATCACAACAACAAAAATGAGGTTCCTGAGAAGAATACTCAACGTATCAAGAAGCGATCAGATCAGAAATGAAGAAATCAGGACTAAAGTGAGGGTTAAAGCAACACTAGTTTTTATTAGAAAGCAGCAAGTTAAATGGTTTGGCCATGCAAGTAGGTTACCAGTCAACAGCATACCACAACAAGCAATGATGTACAGACCAGATGGAAACAGGGGAAGAGGCCGACCACGTAAACGTTGGACGGAGGGAATAGCAGAGTCCATGGGAATATCGATATATGAAGCCCATAATCGAGCACTCTCACGAAGTTTATACTTCACCTCGACACTGCAAAGTACAAGAGGAACATGATGAGATGAGACTTCCTTATAATGTGGTTTTATTACGAACAAAATAGTGTGTATTCAAAAGGTGCATTGTGTGTTTTTCGATGTTGATTACACAATTACCCCTAACCCGCTCAAACACAAAGAAGAGTTATGTTAGGGCCCATCCTCGGCTCAGATTAATAATCCTACGACTGATAAGTCAGCCACAAATAGCGGCTGATCATAGTTTCATCCACGCAGGATATTAATTTGACGTTGATTGTTGTCTAAATAGGGTAATGGCGCGATAATATAATTGTGTGTTTTCCTTTACATGTGCAAATACAACAAGGCAGCAGACATAAGGTGCATCATCATCATCATCATCATCATCATCATCATCATCATCATCATCATAATCATCATCATCATCATCATCAGCTTCATCATCATCATCATCATCATCAAGTGCCATGCTAGGTGGATTTGGCGTTACGTCTGTCTCTCTTCATATCTCAGTCTTTGGTGTTCTGGATCAACTTTACTGCTGATATTCCTCCATGCCACCGTCTCAATCCATCCAGCATCCTTTCTCTTGGTCTACCTCTGCCTCTCATCCCCTTGTTGTCACCATGTTGTCCAAAGCCTCTCTTCTCATATCATGACCAAAGAAGGCTGTTTGTCTATCTTTTTTATGTTTGTATATGATGTTATAGTTTCATTAGCCTCTTTCAGGCTATCGTCGTTAGTTTCTCTGGTAGTCCAAGGAATTCGCAACATTCGTTTTAAGAATCACAGCTCTATTGTTTCCAAGTTCTTCCTAAATAGTTCATTTACACTCCAAGATTCACTGTCATAAGCAAAACAGGTTCTATATAGCATTTCAGCACTCTCTTTCTTACATTCAATGATAGTGATTTATTGCATACGATACGTTTCATTTTCTGAAATGCAACTTTTGCTTGCCTTATTCTGTTCTTAATCTCTGTTGTGCACCTTCCGTCTGATGTCATAAATGCTCCTAGGTATTTAAAATAATCCACTTGGTGAAGAATTTTCTATTATATATCCATTTTACATTTCGGTGACACCTTTTTCTTTGATATCACCATTGTTACTGTTTTCTTGATATTTAAAGAGAGTCCTCTCTTTACAACCTCTGTTACTATAATGTCCAACAATTCTTGTAGATTGTTGCATTATCCAGCCATCAATACTGTGCCATCTGTATAGCGTATATTGTTTATATTATAACCTCTGATTAGTATTCAGACTGGCTCCACTTTATGGTCAACACAGTATATTAAGACAACTAGCTGAACATGTTTCACGAAAGGCAATTACAGTGGAACCTAATTATCTTTATTTTTAAATCTTCACGCACATTTGACAAGGATTGGTTTAACTGCATTGATATAGTATTTTTGGTGGGACGCAGAGGTGTTTCCAAGGCACCAGGGCCGGGTTATATACTGGCAAAGACCTATTGACGCGTCCTCGTCGAGCGTCCTGGGCAACAGGTCCCTTTGGGTTCCTGGCTAAAGTCAATAGGATCGCCGATTCCTCCGAAGTCAGAGAGTGTCTGCCTGTACGGCGAGGAACCACCAGTCTGCACACCAATAAGCCAGACATGGGACAACGGATACTCATGCAAACCTCAGGTCCTGTATGACATCACACTGATGTTGGACAACAGGATGTCTTCATCTGACATACAGGACTTCGCGTTGGAGCTCAAGCCAACGAACACAAGCAAGCAAGCAAGTATTTTTGGATATAGGATGTAGGTAAGAAGTAATGCGTTCGCTTTGCACGAGAAAGGTCTCTGGTTCGAACCCCAGCATCTTCAGAAAAGTTTATTTTTGTGTGTTATCTTGTAGATTAAATAAACAAGTACGGTTACAGATGAAAAAAGGATTTGAAACACGAATTCTTTCTCTCCTGTCTCCTGTCTATCTCACTTTTCACAATGGACAGTGAGGAGCATTCTGTGTGATATACACTGGCACAGTAACGGAGCATAATGGGTACGACACGGTGCCGTGAAGTTGAATCAGCGACTAACTAACTAACTAACTAACTAACTAACTCACTCACTCACTCACTCACTCACTCACTCACTCACTCACTAACTGATTGATTGATTGATTGATTGATTTAGGAACCGACATCACAGCATTCGGGGCATTCCTATAAGCGCACCGACACATCCCCAGGGGCCAGCGAAGAGTTCCAACACCAATAGTACCAGTAGCAATCTGATTATATATCCGTCTCGCCTTTCCTCTGAGCGTCGAGCTTCGGCCAGATCCCCTCGTCACTTCTCGCTGTCTCATTATTACCAGACAATGGTGATCCATTTGCTCCTCCGAATGTACACGTGCTCCCACAAGGCCGCAACCATGTCTGCCTTGTCATGCATCAATACTCTACCAAGTTTTGCAGAGCCAGCCAATCTGTCCGTCTGTTCATTCCCCCAGCACACCGGCATGCCCCGGAGAAAAGATCCAGGCGATGCTTGTCACTCATGACCTCCGAAGCGAAGCAAGCCACCCTGCCCGAAGCTTGTCTGTCCTCACCTTCCTCAGCATGCTTTCTGAGTCAGTTACAATCACGATGTGTGTGTGTATCGTATTCTCCATCCAGCTGAAAGCTGCACTGACCGCCTCCACCTCCACCTAACTAACTCGAAACATTTTGGTCATCTACACCACACAACACCACCAAAACATATTCATACTTTAGTTATAATTACATTAGAATAAGTCTATGTATAAACCTGCTGTGTTGTCGATTATTTTTGTCGATATGTGATATTTTGTCGCCTATATGTGTTGTTGTTTAAACACAAAACCAAGCCCACAACAGACATAATAAAAAAGCGGTCACTTTTCAAATACAACCTACCCACCATAAACCTGAAGTCTTATTATCTTGTTTATACCTCAAGGTGCAGGACACTGAACTACGACCAAACAATAAACAATAATATCCGCCAAAACAAAATCGATTGATAATACCAAACGTCATCTGCCCCTTAACATTATTAACTTTTATGGTGCTAGTTTGTGACGTCATAGGTCAATCAACAGGGTCAGTTTTGTAGTACCATATAAAGAAAAATCTCATCGATTTTTGTGGTGCGGCACCACAACTACCCGAACAAGACATTCCTCACTACTACTACTCGGGTAGATGATTCCTTCAGAAAGTAACCTCTTAGACCCCTTGTTGATTTAGCAACAGTCCCAGGACCAGTAATAAAATAAACTATAGTCTACAGTAACAGGCTGGTGAAGCTGCTTCACTTCGTAGTCGTCTCCTGGAACAATATTGTAATATACCTAACATGGTAATATCCAGTCTTCTCATTTGTTTGTTAATGTTATCAGAGTTTGGGATCGGTGTGGTTAGTTAGTTAGTTAGTTAGTCGACAGATCATCCTCATTGCACATCGAACCATTCAGTCCATAAGTGCTCGGATCCCCTCCTCAGCAAATCCCGCAAAGTGTAGCGGCTAACGACGCCAGTTCTGTATTGGTTTATAAATCTTCTTTGGCTTCCTGCGTAGTGTTCTTGTTTGGCCACCCCTCTTTTAATTTGCTGCTCTCGCAGTCTGGCCATTGTTGTAGATTCACAGTCATCACTTGGTTCTCGCAAAAGTCTTACTTCTCGTAGAGCATTCAGAATGTCGGCCTGGTCCATGGCGCTTCCGCCCGCCACAGTAGCTTCACCTGCGAGCTTGTCAGCCCGCTCATTTCCTTGTACTCCCGCTCCAGAGGCAGCAACCATTCTCTTCGGATCGACCCCTCCTCTATCCTCTTGATCATGTTCATTGAGTCGCTAAGGAAACAAGCCCTAGTGAATGTCTGTGTCTCGAGCCATGTTATTGCTTTACTTACTGCCATGACTTCCATGGTCAGGCTACTTGTGGTTTCAGTGAAAGCACCAGAGTCCTCCTTCACAATTCTCCATCCGGCCCGAGCTGTAAAGGCCCATGAGCTTCTCACATGTCGGACGACCGACCCATCTGTGTAGATGACCGCGTCACCGTCTAGCGAATTCTCGAAAATCAACGCTTGTACTTCAGCCTCAACAGCAGCCGGATTTTCTTGTCTGCATTTTCTATCTAGTTGGATGCAAACTGAAAAGGATGTGCAGAAGTCTGTTGGCACTTGCACCCACTCCTCGCCAGGTTCTAAGTCCTCAAGTGAACACACCTGTTGAAGAATGTCTTCGGCTTGACCCATCCATGACCGTCCTCTTTTTAACCTGCTGCCCTTCACCTTCCTAATTTCACTATGCAGTGGATGTTGTGTGTTTGCGTTAATTCTGAGGTAGGCGCGTGCCCTGCAACCTTGTATTCTCTCTTCAATGGTTGGAAAACCAAGAAGGTAGCGCATCGCCCTGCATGCTGTATCTCTTGTACATCCAAGAATAATGCGCATAGCTTCATTCTGTATCCTTTCCATCCTTTCTATCTGCTTATGGCTGAGAGTCAGGATTGCCATTGCATACTCCAAAACAGACATGACCAACCCCTCGTACAGAAGACATAGATGGCGCTGCTCACAGTTTGCTGCCGCCATCACCCGCATCGCTGCCAAACCCCGCTTGGCCTTTGTTATCACCTGGTCTATGTGCACATTACAAGCAAGGCTTCGATCAAACCGTATCCCCAGGTAATTCATTGCCTGCGTTCTTTCCACCGTCTCTGAACACAGCATTACAGTTGGTGTTGGAGTGTTGACAATATGATTATTCAACGAGAACCAAGTCACTGTTGCCTTTGTTGGGTTGACCATTGCCCCAGCTTCATCACACCAAGTACTTATGCGATTGAGTTCGGTTTGTAGTTCCACAGCAACCTCCTCTCTATCCTTCCCCTGACGATACACTAAAACATCATCGGCATATGACAATGTCCTGCCAGGTCCAGTGATCTGCTCACTGGTGATTCTCACTGTGTAGGCGTTGAACAGTACCGGAGATAATGGTGATCCCTGTGGTAGGCCAGGATATATTGTTGTTGGTTCCGAAGTCCAACTGCCACATCTAAAAACTACTTTCCGTTGGAAGAGGGATGCAGCGATCCAACTAAGGAGGAATGGACTTACGTTTAGCTCGAGAAGCTGAAACATTAAAAAATCCAGTGGTACTCTGTTGTATGCGTCCTCAAGATCAATCGCTGCAGCAACGGTTTCAGTGCCTGAGTGGAAACCTTCATAGACATCCTGGGCAAAGACTGCTGCATTGGTCCAGGTTTCTCTCTTTGGACGGTACCCACCCAGGGTGGGTGGGAAAACACCTTGCCTCTCTAGTTGGCTTGATATTTTCCTGGCAATTACCTTCTCCAGCAGCTTGCCTATTGTATTCTGCATGGTTATAATTCGATATCCCTGAATTTTTTTGTGGTCTTTGTCAGGCTTCGGCAAGGGAATCAGATAGCTGTGTAACCATTCCTCCTTGATACTAGCACTCCCTATACTGTTGTTGTACATGTCTGCTAGTTTCTCTAGCTCATTGTCGGTACACCTATTTATGTCGTCGTATCTTATGCCATCAGGACCTGGAGCACTGTTTTTTGATCGTCGAAGCACAGCCTTGATTTCTTTCACTGTCACTGTGTCTTCCTCCGAAGTGTTCTGGGCCTTGCATCTGTCTGAGGTGACCTCCTTGGCCAGATTTCGGCCTCCCGTGTCTGTCTGGTTGCTTTGCTCAAGGTAGCATTCAAAGAGGGCTTTGCCCTTGTCCTCGTCAGTCCTCTGCCAGATGAGGTCAGCACCTTGGAAGTCAGAAATGCTCTTATTCTTGACTGCACCACTCATGCTTTTATGTAGTCGCCAGAACAATTTCAGTGACTTGTCTGTGCTTACTCTTTGACACACCTCTGCCCATTTTTCGCTTTTAACAACCTTGACCAGTTTTTTGAAGTAGCTTACTTTTGTGTGCATCTCTCTTTCTAAGTGCAAGCAGGGACTAGGATGACCAGCTCTGTTCTTCTTGGCATTTTGCCATCTCCTTACAGCACTACGCTTATCCACCCACGCCTTCTCCACCTCGAAACTCCACCACGAAGGCTGCTCCCAGCTTTTTTTCCTGCCCTGAAACGTTCTGCGCTTGTCACGTCTTATTTTACTCGGTGTGGTTAATTTCCTTTAATTGTTGTTTGGCCCTAGAAGGCCAGTATTTTTTTTTCTGTTTTTAAATTACGTACTAAAAAGTGTGTATTTACAAGGTATAATGTGAGTTTCTTTTGTTTGTGTATATCACAGAGCGTTGCCGTTTGTAAGTGTTATGTGACACATATGTGAATAAAACAAATACGTATATACGCTTATGATAATGTAGCGCTCATGGCATAGTGCATGTACACACGCACTACTTGTATATGCCTCCATAATCCTTATCCCTTTTTCTTTGCATGCACCTTAATCATTATCAAATCAATTTAAACGCATTTCTGAAGACATTCTAGGTGAAAACATCACAAAACTGTCAAATCCAGAGAAGTATCTTTGGTGGCTTTGCGACGAGAGAGAGAGAGAGAGAGAGAGAGAGAGAGAGAGAGAGAGAGAGAGAGAGAGAGAGAGCGTGTGTTTGAGAGGGAGAGATAGAGTTGAGCAAGAGAGCGGGAGTGGGAGGGGTATACCACCCGCACAAAATTCTAGAATTGTTCTTCTTCTGCTTCTTTCGTTCGCTTGAAATATGTCTGTTACTGCAATGCTGTCTCTTGTATGAACTGAACTGTCTTTTTCAGTTCACACAGTGGTCCATAGAGTTTATCTTCCACTGTCGTCTCTCTAGGCCAGAAGGTTTGCCTAGATATGTTGTGGTTTGGGCAGTCTTGGAGTTTGTGCTCTGCTGTCTGCGACGCCAAACCACATGTGCATATGGCTGAGTCACCAATCTTGAATTTTGTATACATGTGGTTGCGTAATCTATTGTGCCCTGTTCTGTGGCGAAGAATAATGACTTGTTCTGGTCTGTCCATAGCGTGGTAGTCATCTTGAGCAGGTTTTGGTGGCTTTCTGATTGATTTGATCATTCTTTTCTTTTGGTGGTATGTAAGGGGCATATCAGGCTGTTCTTCTTTGGCTCCTTCCTTAGCCACTTGTTCAGCTCTGTCGTTTCCGGGTACTCCACAGTGGGATGGTATCCACTGTATGGTGACCTTATGCTGACTGCTAAGTTCAGAAAGTAGTGTCTTTAGAACTGGCAATTTCCCAGACAGGAGTGCCTCGAGTACTGATTTTGCATCTGTCAATAGCACCACAGGTTGTGTACCATTGCTGGTGTTTAGTAGTTTCTCTGTTGCTATCTTGATTGCCTCAATTCCAGCATCGTAGTTATGGCAGTACTTTCCTGTCGGTACTCTAGCTGTGTCCCTAGTATTATTTGGGTAGTCCAAACCGCTCCTCCATTTCGAACAGCATTTTGTGCTGACCCATCTGTGTAGACTCGGATCCAGAGGTCCTGTGTGTATTCTTCATCAAGGAAGCTGAGAGTGGCTGTTCTGCGCTGCACACTGTTCTGTTCTTCCTTGTCAAATATTCCTCTCACTTTTGTCTGGATTTGTAATGATAGTCAATGCTCATCTTTCCATGGAGTTCGCTCTGGAATAGTTGTTAGGGGGATACCAACTGTGGGCAGATCGGTGGTTTCTCTGCAGAGTCGTTTGGCCTGGTGGATAAAACTACTTCTTTTCAACCGCCCCATAGCTAGGTTTTCAAATCTGTTCTTCATAGGGTGGCCTGGCAAGCTGAGGAACTTTTCTGCTTGTATTAGCGTTTTCGTATCTCTGCGCTCACTCAGTGCTTGTGTCCTCCCCATCTTCTCCATTTCCTCTATAGGGGTTGATCTCATCCCTCCTGTGGTGACTCTAAGTGCTTGATTTTGCACTTTGTCCAGCTCTTGTAGTGTGGTTTTTGATGCCGAACACCACGCAGTTGACCCGTATTCCAGGTGTGGTTGTATGCTCTGTTGATAAACTTTGCTAAGTAATTTCCCACTGGCTCCCCATGTGGTTCCACTTAGCTTTCTCAGGATGGCTATTTTCCTTCTGGCTTTTGCTACTGCTTTGTTGATGTGCTTAATCCATGTCAGCCTGCCGTCAAATGTTACTCCAAGGTATTGTAATCGTCTGGCGCGATACATGATGATTATAATGTTACCAATACCAGCATCCCTTGCAATGCCCTGGGGTACGATGGGAAGCCGCTCTGGAAGTGAGGATAAATAGAGGCGCGTGTCAGTTTCCCGGTCTCTCCAAACCAGACAACCCTGGCCGAAGGAGCGATTATGTAGATCGCTGTAGTATAGAATAGGGAGGCTTTAACCAGCCCTCCCCAGTCACTGGACCAGAGCAGGGAGTCACAAATGCCTCTAGATTTAACCATGACTGGCTTGTGTGGCCCACACACGAGGACCGAGGAAATCCATCAAAATAACTGGCAATTTGTAAGCCCACTCTTGGTGAGTTAAATTTATTTAGATAGTTTAATTAAAGATAGGATAGTGGAGCCCCAAACTTAACATTCACCAGGTTGAGGTAGAATTTGGTGTGGTGCGGTTTATAGTTTTACCGAGTCGAGGAACTCTTCTGTTCCGGAGTGACTAAAATTAGTAGACATGTAAAATGGCGATGACCAGCAGGATGACAACAACATGGGTTTGCTTCAATTAATGATTGTAAAAGTGCTACTCTGCAGACTGGCAGGGAAGTAGTAAGAAAACTAGTACCAGGTGTATTCAGTGACGATTCAGGAGAAAGGATGTTTCTCATACGACGGTGTGTATATTTGTAGGTTTTTAGATTTAAGATAGCAGACAGTGCAGTACGGATTGGAAGTAATCAAATATCGATACTGTACTGTGTTGGGTAGTTCTATAGAATTTGATATAGCCACGATTCAATACAGTATTAAAAATATGTAGTATCATAGTCCAGAGTAGAGGAGAATGTAGGTATTGTCCTGTAAAGTCTGTGTTCTGACAAGAGGAAAATACAGAGCACTAGCATAAAATATGAGGAAATAATGAAATAATGGTTGGGGCTGTTTAGAGGATAATAGGGAGCACTGTTGCATAAAATATTAGGTTATGATTAATTCTATTTGGGTGGTATTCCTGTATGAAGGTGGCCAGATTAGGTGTGCAGGATATATATAATATAATGCCATTATTATAGTAGCATGGTGAGGTTGAAAATAACAGTAGATTGAATGGCCTGGGGTAACCAGGGCTGTTCCAGGTGGACTGTACAGTCAGCAAGAGGGAGGCAAAGTACATCATTGGGTGGCTATACCAGTCAGGTCTACAATAAGGAACATGAAGTTGAACTGGAAACATGGTACGGATGTGTTTATGATTTAACTTCCCACAATAAAGGGGAAGGCCGGTGTCTTTATATTATAATGTACTGAGGTATTGAGATGCCTCACATGTAATGGAAAGTAAAGGGTGCCAGGGGATGAGAGACGCCTCCATTATGTTATATTGTGTGTTTGAAGTCAGATGACTTATCATGACTCCAGAACGCCAAAAATATAGTGATTGCTGGCGTACGAAGGTGTAGAGTGGCACGGTGAAAGTAATAGATATATGGTGCTTGATGACAATGTATGTTATGTTCTTCTAGATAAATGGAGCTATGGTAATAATTATTCATGACTGGGTGTAGTGATGAAGGTGCCAGGTTGAACACTACACATGATAGGGTGGTTTATGATTATAATAGTGTTCATGGGGATAATGATCTGTGTTGCTCAGGTTGGACACATGTGAACTTAGCAAGAATAGTCTCATGACCAGCAAGAGGTGCTGAATAAGGCTCCCATTATGAATCTGGGGTATTATTGAGTGAGCTTTGTCATGGTGAGGGTGACCATGTAGTGATGTCAGCTAAGATGATTGTGATTGTGGTGATGGCTATGGTGAGAGCGATCATTTGATGATTGTGATGGTTTTATGTGGTGTTATGTGTCTGAGTTGTTGGCGGTGACTTATGTTATAGCCTGTGTCCTGATTGTTGCTGGTGTCATGGTATATTGATGTTGTCTAGTTGGTGTACAAAGGTGTGTCCTGGTGATGTCATGTCGAATTGCATATCCTATGTCTGCTTGATTGCTTTTGGTGCATTGGACTGTATTTATTTCCTGTATGTACATGTTCAAATGGTGTTGTCCTGTTAGAGTCGTGGTACACCGGTGTAACTGAGTTGTGTTCGGTGTTGATTTTGACTAGTTGATGAGTGTTGCTGTGTAACATTGGCATTTATGAGTGGTATTCTCAGCCTGTGGTGTTGGTGATGAGAAGTTGTGTTGTGTCAGAGATCTGTAGGTAATGACCCCCCTGAACTGAGAGTGTTCAAGAAGTAAATATTGAGTTAGATGAGATGCCAGGAAAGGCTGCGAGCATTGTGACGAGGGATGATCCGCCCTCACATTAAGGTTGTCCCATGATATGGTGGTGGCTGTTGCATTAATTGTGGGCCCAATCACTCCGAAGGATGCTGTAGAGCGTGTGTGCTCTGTTTATATTTTATGTGGAGTATATCCTATAACCTATCCATGTCATTGTTGTCCAGTTGAAGTATCATGTGGATTGGTGTGAACTTACACAGTCCATGTCTATGTTTGTGCCACAAGGACACTGTTTGCATACACCGTTGCTGTCATTGTTGTCCTGTGAAGTCCATGTGTTGATGCAAATATTGATTCTTTGATGATTATTAATTAGATGTTGTACCTTGTCATGCATTGCAGGTAGTGATCCCTGGCCATGTTTGTGGGTTGTAGAGCAAACTTGAACTCCGGCTCTGGTTAATGTCGTAGGCCACTCACATCCCCTTCGTATACCTGTTTATGCGTGTTTATGCCACTATATCCCTGCTGTTAGGGTTATAGTTTTGTTATTCGTTATGTTATGATTTTTCGCTGTATCTGGTCCCAGTCGACTTATGTGATGCGGGTGTCTTGTGTGGGTATTGAAGGTGCCCTTCGACTCAACTGAACATGATTGAGGTCTCACTGTCATTTAGAGACCGCCCCTGTAGTTAGTACTAGGCAGCAGTTATCTCTGTGGGATTTCAGATTCCCATTTCTGTATGTACCAACTGTCCATGAGTCCTGAGATGATTACAATAGAGAGTCCATACCTGCTGTTATGTTGTTGTTTACGTTGAGGCTCTGTTGTTGCCATGTCCTTGTTGGTTTGTGGAGATGGGTACCTAGTCATGTGCATAGCGGTGTTAGGCAGCAGTGATTACTGTGGGAACATAGGTTCCCATTTCTGTATATGTCAGTTATGTGACGTGTCGAGATGCCTGTTTGTCCCTAAACCATGCAGTTCTGTCAATAAAAACCTAATTTTGTTGTTCTTAATTTGTTTTGTTTAGTCTGTAGTTTGTTGTGTAAACTCATTGATCTTGTTACAGTCCAGCAGTGTAATCTTCTGTCTGGGATGTACAACCGTATATCCCCCGCCCTAGAACTCCTGGAATCTTCTGTCTAAATTCTACCCCTTTTCTTGTTAACAGAGGAAAATATACACAGTGCTCTTTCTCTATTTCTTCTTATTGTCCTTGTCTTCTCTGGCCCATTAAAAGTCAGTGTTGCGCTTCTTTATCTTTGAGCACTTAAGTATAGGGAATAACATCTTCCTGTCCTTATTATTTATCCCTCCTATCTGTGGTGACTCTAAGTGCTTGATTTTGCACTTTGTCCAGCTCTTGTAGTGTGGTTTTTGATGCCGAACACCACGCAGTTGACCCGTATTCCAGGTGTGGTTGTATGCTCTGTTGATAAACTTTGCTAAGTAATTTCCCACTGGCTCCCCATGTGGTTCCACTTAGCTTTCTCAGGATGGCTATTTTCCTTCTGGCTTTTGCTACTGCTTTGTTGATGTGCTTAATCCATGTCAGCCTGCCGTCAAATGTTACTCCAAGGTATGTTGGTTCTTTATCTTCTCTTAGGGGTGTTCCATTTATCTGGATGAACCCTGCCTTTTGTTTTGGAGAGAGGGTAAATAGGGTGGTGCTGCACTTGTCAGTGTTTATGCTGACACACCATCTATTTGCCCATGCAACAAATGTATCTACAGCTCTTTGTAGCAATCTGGTGGCCACTGATGCATGTTCATTTGTGTTCCATAGAACCAGGTCATCGGCGTACATTGCCACTTTAATTCCATGCGGTAGATTAGCAACGAGATCATTGATGAAGATTAGAAAAAGTGTGGGGGACAAGACTCCACCCTTGGGAACACCGTGACGCAGTAGTACTTTCTTGCTCTTTAATCCGTCTATCTGTACTCGGGCTCTTCTGTTGTGCAAGTATGCTTTCACCCATTTGTACATTCTTCCATTGACTTTATAGTTTCTCAGTGTCTTCATCAGACCTTCTTTCCAGACCTTGTCAAAGGCTTTCTTCAAATCTATCCATGCCGCAAGCACCAGCTTCTTCTCTTGGAATGCATCCTCAATTTCTTGAGAGAGGTAGGTTGTCTGATCTTCCGTAGAGTAGCACTGACTAAAGCCTGCCTGCTGTGGCACAAGGATGTTTTTACTTTAAATGTACCACTGCAGTCTGTGATTGATGATGCGCTCCATTGTTTTGCAGAGACAGCTAGTGAGGCTAATTGGTCTGTAGCTAGAGGCAATGGAACTATCTGTCCCTGATTTTAGGAGGGGTATCATGATTGCTTCTCTCCAGGCTTGTGGAACACTGCCTAAGGTCCAACTGATATTGAAGATCTGCAACAGCTTTGCTTTGGCCTCTGTTCCTAGGTTCCTGATCATTTCATTGGAGATACCATCAGCTCCTGGTGACTTTCTCATTTTCAGTTTTGATATGGCTAGCTCCAGTTCGCTGAGTGTGATGGGTGCCTCCAGAACCTCATGTACTATTTCCTTCTGTCCTGTATGCTGCCGTTTCTCTCGAATCTCTTGTTGTTTCTCTGGACTAATTTTGATATTGTTATCTTGTGCGAATGAGTCCGCAAAATGGTCAGCTGCTTGCTTTCTTGCTAAGATGTTTCCATCTTTATGTAGTCCCTGTGCCCTAATCGCTAAGTTGTTTTATTAGCTTCCACAATTCCCTTGTGTTTCTTTCAAAGTTCAAAGACTCCGTTTTTTCCTGCCAGCTTTTCCGTCTAGTCTGCAGCTTGGCCCTTTGAAATTTGGCTTTTGCGTGCTGGAAGTTATTGTGGTGCTCTTGGCTGGGTGTGGCCTCTGCTTGCTTTCTACACACTTCCACATCATTATGCAACTGTTCCAGTTCACTACTCCAGTAAAGTTTATATTGTTTTCGGGCTCCTCTTGGTACTGTTTCTCGCGCTGCCTGTAGTATGCATTTCCCAAACTCTTCAACTACTTTATTTCTCAGTGTTCAGGTTTCTAACCAGAATGCTGGTGCGATTCTTGTACATTGCCCAGTCTGCTTTCTTGTAGTTCCACCTCGAGAGGGTGCTGCTTTCACTTACAAGCTCATTTTCTACAGTTAGAAAGACTTTCCCAACCATTCGTGTAATGTTCCACTCCAGGTCTTGTGAATGAAAAGCCAGGTCAGGTGTAGTTGTAGAGTGCCATGATCTCGAGTAGAAAGTATGTGGGTCGGACGGCTTGTTAACTAAGATGAATCTATTCTCATCCTGAGAGTCTTCCAGTCTCTCTCCTCTCTGGTCCATGTGATCATAGCCCCAACTCTGCGAGTGGCTGTTGAAATCGCCACACACAATCATTTTTTTCTTTTAATGGTAGTGTCACATGGACAGTAGTAATTGATCAGATGTAGGTCTAGGCCCCAGGGATGGTTAACCCGGTCAACAAATGCTCGCAGAAGTCGGATGTGTCGGCATAACGGCGCAAGAACGCAGCTTTGCTGTAAACAGGCACAACGCAATCACATCCGAAAAAAAACTCTGGATGTACGAAGAAGAAGAAGAAGATGTAGGTCTGTATAGCCTGTCTTAAGTTTAAATGTCTGATACTCAGCCCCTTCCATGTAGACTTCGATTTGGGAAGCAGTGATGTTATTTTTTACAAGGGTAAGTATCCCACATTTTCGCCTGTCCTTTCGGTCAGATCGGTAACACTGGTAGCCTCTGATTTTGAAGGCTATATTTTCGTTGAGGTGAGTTTCTTACAAGCAACATATGCTTACTTTTTCTTGGTCCAGGATGTTTTCTAATTCTATTGTTTTTGTTGCTGACTCCCTCCGCATTCTAGTGCATTATTTTAAGTCTTTGTTTAGTATGGCCAGCCGTTCTATTCTCATGTCCCCTGGCTCCACAGGGCATTTGAGAAGGACCTCCAGTAGTTGGGGTTGGACCCTTTCGAGACATAGGGACATTGGGAAGCTCACCCCAACACTGCGCCCCGGCTACATGCAGCAACATTTGGAACCTCTAGAATTGTGAATTTAGCTGCACCTGAGCAAAATCTGTCTAACACAATGAATCACAAAGAATGTATTCTGAGATGGCGGGGTGGAGAGTTTAAACTCGAATGCTGCCGTTTTCAAAATTGATTCTCTGGCGGACAAGACCTTGACCTACAAATTGCACTCCTATTTGGTTCCAAATGTTGCTGTATGTAGCCGGGGCGCAGTGTTGGGGTGAGCGCCCAACATTGCTTAAATACCCCAAAGGCTCGTGAATACATAACCTATGCAGCAAAAGTCCAACTCCTGGCCTTCACGTGGCGGAACTGTTTAAACTAACAGGAGAAGGGGCGACGGCGAGTTACTGGCGCCGGAAAATAACCAGTATGCTCTAGATGTGTATGCACGTACATGCATGTGCAGACGCGTGTGTGCGCGCGTACACATCTACACTCGAATGAGACTACATTCTGCTCTAGCAAAGAAAGGTGCTGAAGACGGAGGCAACCAGCCAGGAAGCGCACCACAGAAATCAGGATGCCACGCAACCACGCAAAATAGAATATGTCGACTACTGATAAATGTTATGGTGCTCGCCCTGCTTTGGACCAACAGGCAGGTGCAGTGCCGGGCCCTATGTTATTAAATTTAGCTTCCATTTTTACGTATACTGTGTAACAAAAGGGGGGGGGGGGATTAATAGTTAGAAAATACGAATGGGGAGGAATGACGTTCTGAAAATATGGTCCAAAAAGGTTGAGAACCACTGACTTAATGGGAACATCGAATCTAAACAGGTCGAAGATTCCCCCAGAAAGTACACCATCTGAACCAGTTAAGGCACTAACTAACAATAAATGCTGGTGTTGATTTAGCAGCCCCAGGACCAGTAATGGAGTAAACTATAGCCTATAGTACCAGGCAGATGACGCTGCTTAACTTCGTAGTCGTCCCTTGGAACGGCAAATAAAGTGATATTTGAATACACATCGATAACTTGTTAGTTTTGGTAATAATAATTCCAAAGAAAAACACACGATATTCTTTAGAATATCAATTATAATTAACAACAGAAATGCATCAAACATACAGCAAGTCAGAAGTTATAGAGGAGCTGAGTGCCACAGTGACCACTTCCTCGTTGGAGCAAAATTTAAAATAAAACTTAAGAGAGCTTTCTATACTAAATTACAAAGATTACACCCAACATATAACAGAGAAAAACTACAAGACATTACAGTCAAAGAAAAATTTACAGATGAAATAAAATGTAAACTTGAAACTCTGCAAAACCCTTCGGAGGAAAGCGTTGACCAAACTTGGTTGAACATCAAGAATACAATTCAATCTACCGCAGAATAATGTCTCGGTGTGTTAACCACGCATAGAAAGAACAGGTGGTTCAATCAAAAATGTGAAGAAGCAGTCATTAGGAAGAAGAATGCCAGACATGTATGGTTAAATGACATCAATAACATCCAAAAGGAAGAGCATTATAGAAATGAATGTAAAGAGGCTACAAAAATAGTCAGACAGCAGAAGCGAGAATATATGAGTAATATAATCAAAGATATGGAAACTAATCAACAGAAAAATGAATCCAGACAATTTTTTAAAGAACTGAAGTCAATGAAACGAGGGCACCAACAAAACACATATGGTTTAAAAGACAAAAATGGGAATATGATAAATACCAATGAGGAAATGTGCAACACATGGAAAGAATATTTTATTGAATTACTAAATTGTGAAGCTCCAAGTAACATTTTTCCCACAGGAAGAGGTTCTAACATGCGACCGACAAATTGAAGAACCTACATTTGAAGAAATCCTATATGTAATCACAAGACTTAAAAACAATAAGGCAAATGGGACTGATGGAATTGCTGCTGAATTTATAAAGGCAGGTGGCCATGCATTACATCTAAAGCTATACGAACCTCTTAGGGGTGTTCCATTTATCTGGATGAACCCTGCCTTTTGTTTTGGAGAGAGGGTAAATAGGGTGGTGCTGCACTTGTCAGTGTTTATGCTGACACACCATCTATTTGCCCATGCAACAAATGTATCTACAGCTCTTTGTAGCAATCTGGTGGCCACTGATGCATGTTCATTTGTGTTCCATAGAACCAGGTCATCGGCGTACATTGCCACTTTAATTCCATGCGGTAGATTAGCAACGAGATCATTGATGAAGATTAGAAAAAGTGTGGGGGACAAGACTCCACCCTTGGGAACACCGTGACGCAGTAGTACTTTCTTGCTCTTTAATCCGTCTATCTGTACTCGGGCTCTTCTGTTGTGCAAGTATGCTTTCACCCATTTGTACATTCTTCCATTGACTTTATAGTTTCTCAGTGTCTTCATCAGACCTTCTTTCCAGACCTTGTCAAAGGCTTTCTTCAAATCTATCCATGCCGCAAGCACCAGCTTCTTCTCTTGGAATGCATCCTCAATTTCTTGAGAGAGGTAGGTTGTCTGATCTTCCGTAGAGTAGCACTGACTAAAGCCTGCCTGCTGTGGCACAAGGATGTTTTTACTTTAAATGTACCACTGCAGTCTGTGATTGATGATGCGCTCCATTGTTTTGCAGAGACAGCTAGTGAGGCTAATTGGTCTGTAGCTAGAGGCAATGGAACTATCTGTCCCTGATTTTAGGAGGGGTATCATGATTGCTTCTCTCCAGGCTTGTGGAACACTGCCTAAGGTCCAACTGATATTGAAGATCTGCAACAGCTTTGCTTTGGCCTCTGTTCCTAGGTTCCTGATCATTTCATTGGAGATACCATCAGCTCCTGGTGACTTTCTCATTTTCAGTTTTGATATGGCTAGCTCCAGTTCGCTGAGTGTGATGGGTGCCTCCAGAACCTCATGTACTATTTCCTTCTGTCCTGTATGCTGCCGTTTCTCTCGAATCTCTTGTTGTTTCTCTGGACTAATTTTGATATTGTTATCTTGTGCGAATGAGTCCGCAAAATGGTCAGCTGCTTGCTTTCTTGCTAAGATGTTTCCATCTTTATGTAGTCCCTGTGCCCTAATCGCTAAGTTGTTTTATTAGCTTCCACAATTCCCTTGTGTTTCTTTCAAAGTTCAGAGACTCCGTTTTTTCCTGCCAGCTTTTCCGTCTAGTCTGCAGCTTGGCCCTTTGAAATTTGGCTTTTGCGTGCTGGAAGTTATTGTGGTGCTCTTGGCTGGGTGTGGCCTCTGCTTGCTTTCTACACACTTCCACATCATTATGCAACTGTTCCAGTTCACTACTCCAGTAAAGTTTATATTGTTTTCGGGCTCCTCTTGGTACTGTTTCTCGCGCTGCCTGTAGTATGCATTTCCCAAACTCTTCAACTACTTTATTTCTCAGTGTTCAGGTTTCTAACCAGAATGCTGGTGCGATTCTTGTACATTGCCCAGTCTGCTTTCTTGTAGTTCCACCTCGAGAGGGTGCTGCTTTCACTTACAAGCTCATTTTCTACAGTTAGAAAGACTTTCCCAACCATTCGTGTAATGTTCCACTCCAGGTCTTGTGAATGAAAAGCCAGGTCAGGTGTAGTTGTAGAGTGCCATGATCTCGAGTAGAAAGTATGTGGGTCGGACGGCTTGTTAACTAAGATGAATCTATTCTCATCCTGAGAGTCTTCCAGTCTCTCTCCTCTCTGGTCCATGTGATCATAGCCCCAACTCTGCGAGTGGCTGTTGAAATCGCCACACACAATCATTTTTTTCTTTTAATGGTAGTGTCACATGGACAGTAGTAATTGATCAGATGTAGGTCTAGGCCCCAGGGATGGTTAACCCGGTCAACAAATGCTCGCAGAAGTCGGATGTGTCGGCATAACGGCGCAAGAACGCAGCTTTGCTGTAAACAGGCACAACGCAATCACATCCGAAAAAAAACTCTGGATGTACGAAGAAGAAGAAGAAGATGTAGGTCTGTATAGCCTGTCTTAAGTTTAAATGTCTGATACTCAGCCCCTTCCATGTAGACTTCGATTTGGGAAGCAGTGATGTTATTTTTTACAAGGGTAAGTATCCCACATTTTCGCCTGTCCTTTCGGTCAGATCGGTAACACTGGTAGCCTCTGATTTTGAAGGCTATATTTTCGTTGAGGTGAGTTTCTTACAAGCAACATATGCTTACTTTTTCTTGGTCCAGGATGTTTTCTAATTCTATTGTTTTTGTTGCTGACTCCCTCCGCATTCTAGTGCATTATTTTAAGTCTTTGTTTAGTATGGCCAGCCGTTCTATTCTCATGTCCCCTGGCTCCACAGGGCATTTGAGAAGGACCTCCAGTAGTTGGGGTTGGACCCTTTCGAGACATAGGGACATTGGGAAGCTCACCCCAACACTGCGCCCCGGCTACATGCAGCAACATTTGGAACCTCTAGAATTGTGAATTTAGCTGCACCTGAGCAAAATCTGTCTAACACAATGAATCACAAAGAATGTATTCTGAGATGGCGGGGTGGAGAGTTTAAACTCGAATGCTGCCGTTTTCAAAATTGATTCTCTGGCGGACAAGACCTTGACCTACAAATTGCACTCCTATTTGGTTCCAAATGTTGCTGTATGTAGCCGGGGCGCAGTGTTGGGGTGAGCGCCCAACATTGCTTAAATACCCCAAAGGCTCGTGAATACATAACCTATGCAGCAAAAGTCCAACTCCTGGCCTTCACGTGGCGGAACTGTTTAAACTAACAGGAGAAGGGGCGACGGCGAGTTACTGGCGCCGGAAAATAACCAGTATGCTCTAGATGTGTATGCACGTACATGCATGTGCAGACGCGTGTGTGCGCGCGTACACATCTACACTCGAATGAGACTACATTCTGCTCTAGCAAAGAAAGGTGCTGAAGACGGAGGCAACCAGCCAGGAAGCGCACCACAGAAATCAGGATGCCACGCAACCACGCAAAATAGAATATGTCGACTACTGATAAATGTTATGGTGCTCGCCCTGCTTTGGACCAACAGGCAGGTGCAGTGCCGGGCCCTATGTTATTAAATTTAGCTTCCATTTTTACGTATACTGTGTAACAAAAGGGGGGGGGGGATTAATAGTTAGAAAATACGAATGGGGAGGAATGACGTTCTGAAAATATGGTCCAAAAAGGTTGAGAACCACTGACTTAATGGGAACATCGAATCTAAACAGGTCGAAGATTCCCCCAGAAAGTACACCATCTGAACCAGTTAAGGCACTAACTAACAATAAATGCTGGTGTTGATTTAGCAGCCCCAGGACCAGTAATGGAGTAAACTATAGCCTATAGTACCAGGCAGATGACGCTGCTTAACTTCGTAGTCGTCCCTTGGAACGGCAAATAAAGTGATATTTGAATACACATCGATAACTTGTTAGTTTTGGTAATAATAATTCCAAAGAAAAACACACGATATTCTTTAGAATATCAATTATAATTAACAACAGAAATGCATCAAACATACAGCAAGTCAGAAGTTATAGAGGAGCTGAGTGCCACAGTGACCACTTCCTCGTTGGAGCAAAATTTAAAATAAAACTTAAGAGAGCTTTCTATACTAAATTACAAAGATTACACCCAACATATAACAGAGAAAAACTACAAGACATTACAGTCAAAGAAAAATTTACAGATGAAATAAAATGTAAACTTGAAACTCTGCAAAACCCTTCGGAGGAAAGCGTTGACCAAACTAGGTTGAACATCAAGAATACAATTCAATCTACCGCAGAATAATGTCTCGGTGTGTTAACCACGCATAGAAAGAACAGGTGGTTCAATCAAAAATGTGAAGAAGCAGTCATTAGGAAGAAGAATGCCAGACATGTATGGTTAAATGACATCAATAACATCCAAAAGGAAGAGCATTATAGAAATGAATGTAAAGAGGCTACAAAAATAGTCAGACAGCAGAAGCGAGAATATATGAGTAATATAATCAAAGATATGGAAACTAATCAACAGAAAAATGAATCCAGACAATTTTTTAAAGAACTGAAGTCAATGAAACGAGGGCACCAACAAAACACATATGGTTTAAAAGACAAAAATGGGAATATGATAAATACCAATGAGGAAATGTGCAACACATGGAAAGAATATTTTATTGAATTACTAAATTGTGAAGCTCCAAGTAACATTTTTCCCACAGGAAGAGGTTCTAACATGCGACCGACAAATTGAAGAACCTACATTTGAAGAAATCCTATATGTAATCACAAGACTTAAAAACAATAAGGCAAATGGGACTGATGGAATTGCTGCTGAATTTATAAAGGCAGGTGGCCATGCATTACATCTAAAGCTATACGAACCTCTTAGGGGTGTTCCATTTATCTGGATGAACCCTGCCTTTTGTTTTGGAGAGAGGGTAAATAGGGTGGTGCTGCACTTGTCAGTGTTTATGCTGACACACCATCTATTTGCCCATGCAACAAATGTATCTACAGCTCTTTGTAGCAATCTGGTGGCCACTGATGCATGTTCATTTGTGTTCCATAGAACCAGGTCATCGGCGTACATTGCCACTTTAATTCCATGCGGTAGATTAGCAACGAGATCATTGATGAAGATTAGAAAAAGTGTGGGGGACAAGACTCCACCCTTGGGAACACCGTGACGCAGTAGTACTTTCTTGCTCTTTAATCCGTCTATCTGTACTCGGGCTCTTCTGTTGTGCAAGTATGCTTTCACCCATTTGTACATTCTTCCATTGACTTTATAGTTTCTCAGTGTCTTCATCAGACCTTCTTTCCAGACCTTGTCAAAGGCTTTCTTCAAATCTATCCATGCCGCAAGCACCAGCTTCTTCTCTTGGAATGCATCCTCAATTTCTTGAGAGAGGTAGGTTGTCTGATCTTCCGTAGAGTAGCACTGACTAAAGCCTGCCTGCTGTGGCACAAGGATGTTTTTACTTTAAATGTACCACTGCAGTCTGTGATTGATGATGCGCTCCATTGTTTTGCAGAGACAGCTAGTGAGGCTAATTGGTCTGTAGCTAGAGGCAATGGAACTATCTGTCCCTGATTTTAGGAGGGGTATCATGATTGCTTCTCTCCAGGCTTGTGGAACACTGCCTAAGGTCCAACTGATATTGAAGATCTGCAACAGCTTTGCTTTGGCCTCTGTTCCTAGGTTCCTGATCATTTCATTGGAGATACCATCAGCTCCTGGTGACTTTCTCATTTTCAGTTTTGATATGGCTAGCTCCAGTTCGCTGAGTGTGATGGGTGCCTCCAGAACCTCATGTACTATTTCCTTCTGTCCTGTATGCTGCCGTTTCTCTCGAATCTCTTGTTGTTTCTCTGGACTAATTTTGATATTGTTATCTTGTGCGAATGAGTCCGCAAAATGGTCAGCTGCTTGCTTTCTTGCTAAGATGTTTCCATCTTTATGTAGTCCCTGTGCCCTAATCGCTAAGTTGTTTTATTAGCTTCCACAATTCCCTTGTGTTTCTTTCAAAGTTCAGAGACTCCGTTTTTTCCTGCCAGCTTTTCCGTCTAGTCTGCAGCTTGGCCCTTTGAAATTTGGCTTTTGCGTGCTGGAAGTTATTGTGGTGCTCTTGGCTGGGTGTGGCCTCTGCTTGCTTTCTACACACTTCCACATCATTATGCAACTGTTCCAGTTCACTACTCCAGTAAAGTTTATATTGTTTTCGGGCTCCTCTTGGTACTGTTTCTCGCGCTGCCTGTAGTATGCATTTCCCAAACTCTTCAACTACTTTATTTCTCAGTGTTCAGGTTTCTAACCAGAATGCTGGTGCGATTCTTGTACATTGCCCAGTCTGCTTTCTTGTAGTTCCACCTCGAGAGGGTGCTGCTTTCACTTACAAGCTCATTTTCTACAGTTAGAAAGACTTTCCCAACCATTCGTGTAATGTTCCACTCCAGGTCTTGTGAATGAAAAGCCAGGTCAGGTGTAGTTGTAGAGTGCCATGATCTCGAGTAGAAAGTATGTGGGTCGGACGGCTTGTTAACTAAGATGAATCTATTCTCATCCTGAGAGTCTTCCAGTCTCTCTCCTCTCTGGTCCATGTGATCATAGCCCCAACTCTGCGAGTGGCTGTTGAAATCGCCACACACAATCATTTTTTTCTTTTAATGGTAGTGTCACATGGACAGTAGTAATTGATCAGATGTAGGTCTAGGCCCCAGGGATGGTTAACCCGGTCAACAAATGCTCGCAGAAGTCGGATGTGTCGGCATAACGGCGCAAGAACGCAGCTTTGCTGTAAACAGGCACAACGCAATCACATCCGAAAAAAAACTCTGGATGTACGAAGAAGAAGAAGAAGATGTAGGTCTGTATAGCCTGTCTTAAGTTTAAATGTCTGATACTCAGCCCCTTCCATGTAGACTTCGATTTGGGAAGCAGTGATGTTATTTTTTACAAGGGTAAGTATCCCACATTTTCGCCTGTCCTTTCGGTCAGATCGGTAACACTGGTAGCCTCTGATTTTGAAGGCTATATTTTCGTTGAGGTGAGTTTCTTACAAGCAACATATGCTTACTTTTTCTTGGTCCAGGATGTTTTCTAATTCTATTGTTTTTGTTGCTGACTCCCTCCGCATTCTAGTGCATTATTTTAAGTCTTTGTTTAGTATGGCCAGCCGTTCTATTCTCATGTCCCCTGGCTCCACAGGGCATTTGAGAAGGACCTCCAGTAGTTGGGGTTGGACCCTTTCGAGACATAGGGACATTGGGAAGCTCACCCCAACACTGCGCCCCGGCTACATGCAGCAACATTTGGAACCTCTAGAATTGTGAATTTAGCTGCACCTGAGCAAAATCTGTCTAACACAATGAATCACAAAGAATGTATTCTGAGATGGCGGGGTGGAGAGTTTAAACTCGAATGCTGCCGTTTTCAAAATTGATTCTCTGGCGGACAAGACCTTGACCTACAAATTGCACTCCTATTTGGTTCCAAATGTTGCTGTATGTAGCCGGGGCGCAGTGTTGGGGTGAGCGCCCAACATTGCTTAAATACCCCAAAGGCTCGTGAATACATAACCTATGCAGCAAAAGTCCAACTCCTGGCCTTCACGTGGCGGAACTGTTTAAACTAACAGGAGAAGGGGCGACGGCGAGTTACTGGCGCCGGAAAATAACCAGTATGCTCTAGATGTGTATGCACGTACATGCATGTGCAGACGCGTGTGTGCGCGCGTACACATCTACACTCGAATGAGACTACATTCTGCTCTAGCAAAGAAAGGTGCTGAAGACGGAGGCAACCAGCCAGGAAGCGCACCACAGAAATCAGGATGCCACGCAACCACGCAAAATAGAATATGTCGACTACTGATAAATGTTATGGTGCTCGCCCTGCTTTGGACCAACAGGCAGGTGCAGTGCCGGGCCCTATGTTATTAAATTTAGCTTCCATTTTTACGTATACTGTGTAACAAAAGGGGGGGGGGGGATTAATAGTTAGAAAATACGAATGGGGAGGAATGACGTTCTGAAAATATGGTCCAAAAAGGTTGAGAACCACTGACTTAATGGGAACATCGAATCTAAACAGGTCGAAGATTCCCCCAGAAAGTACACCATCTGAACCAGTTAAGGCACTAACTAACAATAAATGCTGGTGTTGATTTAGCAGCCCCAGGACCAGTAATGGAGTAAACTATAGCCTATAGTACCAGGCAGATGACGCTGCTTAACTTCGTAGTCGTCCCTTGGAACGGCAAATAAAGTGATATTTGAATACACATCGATAACTTGTTAGTTTTGGTAATAATAATTCCAAAGAAAAACACACGATATTCTTTAGAATATCAATTATAATTAACAACAGAAATGCATCAAACATACAGCAAGTCAGAAGTTATAGAGGAGCTGAGTGCCACAGTGACCACTTCCTCGTTGGAGCAAAATTTAAAATAAAACTTAAGAGAGCTTTCTATACTAAATTACAAAGATTACACCCAACATATAACAGAGAAAAACTACAAGACATTACAGTCAAAGAAAAATTTACAGATGAAATAAAATGTAAACTTGAAACTCTGCAAAACCCTTCGGAGGAAAGCGTTGACCAAACTTGGTTGAACATCAAGAATACAATTCAATCTACCGCAGAATAATGTCTCGGTGTGTTAACCACGCATAGAAAGAACAGGTGGTTCAATCAAAAATGTGAAGAAGCAGTCATTAGGAAGAAGAATGCCAGACATGTATGGTTAAATGACATCAATAACATCCAAAAGGAAGAGCATTATAGAAATGAATGTAAAGAGGCTACAAAAATAGTCAGACAGCAGAAGCGAGAATATATGAGTAATATAATCAAAGATATGGAAACTAATCACCAGAAAAATGAATCCAGACAATTTTTTAAAGAACTGAAGTCAATGAAACGAGGGCACCAACAAAACACATATGGTTTAAAAGACAAAAATGGGAATATGATAAATACCAATGAGGAAATGTGCAACACATGGAACGAATATTTTATTGAATTACTAAATTGTGAAGCTCCAAGTAACATTTTTCCCACAGGAAGAGGTTCTAACATGCGACCGACAAATTGAAGAACCTACATTTGAAGAAATCCTATATGTAATCACAAGACTTAAAAACAATAAGGCAAATGGGACTGATGGAATTGCTGCTGAATTTATAAAGGCAGGTGGCCATGCATTACATCTAAAGCTATACGAACCTCTTAGGGGTGTTCCATTTATCTGGATGAACCCTGCCTTTTGTTTTGGAGAGAGGGTAAATAGGGTGGTGCTGCACTTGTCAGTGTTTATGCTGACACACCATCTATTTGCCCATGCAACAAATGTATCTACAGCTCTTTGTAGCAATCTGGTGGCCACTGATGCATGTTCATTTGTGTTCCATAGAACCAGGTCATCGGCGTACATTGCCACTTTAATTCCATGCGGTAGATTAGCAACGAGATCATTGATGAAGATTAGAAAAAGTGTGGGGGACAAGACTCCACCCTTGGGAACACCGTGACGCAGTAGTACTTTCTTGCTCTTTAATCCGTCTATCTGTACTCGGGCTCTTCTGTTGTGCAAGTATGCTTTCACCCATTTGTACATTCTTCCATTGACTTTATAGTTTCTCAGTGTCTTCATCAGACCTTCTTTCCAGACCTTGTCAAAGGCTTTCTTCAAATCTATCCATGCCGCAAGCACCAGCTTCTTCTCTTGGAATGCATCCTCAATTTCTTGAGAGAGGTAGGTTGTCTGATCTTCCGTAGAGTAGCACTGACTAAAGCCTGCCTGCTGTGGCACAAGGATGTTTTTACTTTAAATGTACCACTGCAGTCTGTGATTGATGATGCGCTCCATTGTTTTGCAGAGACAGCTAGTGAGGCTAATTGGTCTGTAGCTAGAGGCAATGGAACTATCTGTCCCTGATTTTAGGAGGGGTATCATGATTGCTTCTCTCCAGGCTTGTGGAACACTGCCTAAGGTCCAACTGATATTGAAGATCTGCAACAGCTTTGCTTTGGCCTCTGTTCCTAGGTTCCTGATCATTTCATTGGAGATACCATCAGCTCCTGGTGACTTTCTCATTTTCAGTTTTGATATGGCTAGCTCCAGTTCGCTGAGTGTGATGGGTGCCTCCAGAACCTCATGTACTATTTCCTTCTGTCCTGTATGCTGCCGTTTCTCTCGAATCTCTTGTTGTTTCTCTGGACTAATTTTGATATTGTTATCTTGTGCGAATGAGTCCGCAAAATGGTCAGCTGCTTGCTTTCTTGCTAAGATGTTTCCATCTTTATGTAGTCCCTGTGCCCTAATCGCTAAGTTGTTTTATTAGCTTCCACAATTCCCTTGTGTTTCTTTCAAAGTTCAGAGACTCCGTTTTTTCCTGCCAGCTTTTCCGTCTAGTCTGCAGCTTGGCCCTTTGAAATTTGGCTTTTGCGTGCTGGAAGTTATTGTGGTGCTCTTGGCTGGGTGTGGCCTCTGCTTGCTTTCTACACACTTCCACATCATTATGCAACTGTTCCAGTTCACTACTCCAGTAAAGTTTATATTGTTTTCGGGCTCCTCTTGGTACTGTTTCTCGCGCTGCCTGTAGTATGCATTTCCCAAACTCTTCAACTACTTTATTTCTCAGTGTTCAGGTTTCTAACCAGAATGCTGGTGCGATTCTTGTACATTGCCCAGTCTGCTTTCTTGTAGTTCCACCTCGAGAGGGTGCTGCTTTCACTTACAAGCTCATTTTCTACAGTTAGAAAGACTTTCCCAACCATTCGTGTAATGTTCCACTCCAGGTCTTGTGAATGAAAAGCCAGGTCAGGTGTAGTTGTAGAGTGCCATGATCTCGAGTAGAAAGTATGTGGGTCGGACGGCTTGTTAACTAAGATGAATCTATTCTCATCCTGAGAGTCTTCCAGTCTCTCTCCTCTCTGGTCCATGTGATCATAGCCCCAACTCTGCGAGTGGCTGTTGAAATCGCCACACACAATCATTTTTTTCTTTTAATGGTAGTGTCACATGGACAGTAGTAATTGATCAGATGTAGGTCTAGGCCCCAGGGATGGTTAACCCGGTCAACAAATGCTCGCAGAAGTCGGATGTGTCGGCATAACGGCGCAAGAACGCAGCTTTGCTGTAAACAGGCACAACGCAATCACATCCGAAAAAAAACTCTGGATGTACGAAGAAGAAGAAGAAGATGTAGGTCTGTATAGCCTGTCTTAAGTTTAAATGTCTGATACTCAGCCCCTTCCATGTAGACTTCGATTTGGGAAGCAGTGATGTTATTTTTTACAAGGGTAAGTATCCCACATTTTCGCCTGTCCTTTCGGTCAGATCGGTAACACTGGTAGCCTCTGATTTTGAAGGCTATATTTTCGTTGAGGTGAGTTTCTTACAAGCAACATATGCTTACTTTTTCTTGGTCCAGGATGTTTTCTAATTCTATTGTTTTTGTTGCTGACTCCCTCCGCATTCTAGTGCATTATTTTAAGTCTTTGTTTAGTATGGCCAGCCGTTCTATTCTCATGTCCCCTGGCTCCACAGGGCATTTGAGAAGGACCTCCAGTAGTTGGGGTTGGACCCTTTCGAGACATAGGGACATTGGGAAGCTCACCCCAACACTGCGCCCCGGCTACATGCAGCAACATTTGGAACCTCTAGAATTGTGAATTTAGCTGCACCTGAGCAAAATCTGTCTAACACAATGAATCACAAAGAATGTATTCTGAGATGGCGGGGTGGAGAGTTTAAACTCGAATGCTGCCGTTTTCAAAATTGATTCTCTGGCGGACAAGACCTTGACCTACAAATTGCACTCCTATTTGGTTCCAAATGTTGCTGTATGTAGCCGGGGCGCAGTGTTGGGGTGAGCGCCCAACATTGCTTAAATACCCCAAAGGCTCGTGAATACATAACCTATGCAGCAAAAGTCCAACTCCTGGCCTTCACGTGGCGGAACTGTTTAAACTAACAGGAGAAGGGGCGACGGCGAGTTACTGGCGCCGGAAAATAACCAGTATGCTCTAGATGTGTATGCACGTACATGCATGTGCAGACGCGTGTGTGCGCGCGTACACATCTACACTCGAATAAGACTACATTCTGCTCTAGCAAAGAAAGGTGCTGAAGACGGAGGCAACCAGCCAGGAAGCGCACCACAGAAATCAGGATGCCACGCAACCACGCAAAATGGAATATGTCGACTACTGATAAATGTTATGGTGCTCGCCCTGCTTTGGACCAACAGGCAGGTGCAGTGCCGGGCCCTATGTTATTAAATTTAGCTTCCATTTTTACGTATACTGTGTAACAAAAGGGGGGGGGGGATTAATAGTTAGAAAATACGAATGGGGAGGAATGACGTTCTGAAAATATGGTCCAAAAAGGTTGAGAACCACTGACTTAATGGGAACATCGAATCTAAACAGGTCGAAGATTCCCCCAGAAAGTACACCATCTGAACCAGTTAAGGCACTAACTAACAATAAATGCTGGTGTTGATTTAGCAGCCCCAGGACCAGTAATGGAGTAAACTATAGCCTATAGTACCAGGCAGATGACGCTGCTTAACTTCGTAGTCGTCCCTTGGAACGGCAAATAAAGTGATATTTGAATACACATCGATAACTTGTTAGTTTTGGTAATAATAATTCCAAAGAAAAACACACGATATTCTTTAGAATATCAATTATAATTAACAACAGAAATGCATCAAACATACAGCAAGTCAGAAGTTATAGAGGAGCTGAGTGCCACAGTGACCACTTCCTCGTTGGAGCAAAATTTAAAATAAAACTTAAGAGAGCTTTCTATACTAAATTACAAAGATTACACCCAACATATAACAGAGAAAAACTACAAGACATTACAGTCAAAGAAAAATTTACAGATGAAATAAAATGTAAACTTGAAACTCTGCAAAACCCTTCGGAGGAAAGCGTTGACCAAACTTGGTTGAACATCAAGAATACAATTCAATCTACCGCAGAATAATGTCTCGGTGTGTTAACCACGCATAGAAAGAACAGGTGGTTCAATCAAAAATGTGAAGAAGCAGTCATTAGGAAGAAGAATGCCAGACATGTATGGTTAAATGACATCAATAACATCCAAAAGGAAGAGCATTATAGAAATGAATGTAAAGAGGCTACAAAAATAGTCAGACAGCAGAAGCGAGAATATATGAGTAATATAATCAAAGATATGGAAACTAATCACCAGAAAAATGAATCCAGACAATTTTTTAAAGAACTGAAGTCAATGAAACGAGGGCACCAACAAAACACATATGGTTTAAAAGACAAAAATGGGAATATGATAAATACCAATGAGGAAATGTGCAACACATGGAAAGAATATTTTATTGAATTACTAAATTGTGAAGCTCCAAGTAACATTTTCCCACAGGAAGAGGTTCTAACATGCGACCGACAAATTGAAGAACCTACATTTGAAGAAATCCTATATGTAATCACAAGACTTAAAAACAATAAGGCAAATGGGACTGATGGAATTGCTGCTGAATTTATAAAGGCAGGTGGCCATGCATTACATCTAAAGCTATACGAACTAATAATAAAAATCTGGGGGACAGAAGAATTACCCCATGACTGGAAAGAGTCATTATTGATACCTATCTTTAAGAAAGGAGACAAGTTCCAATGTGGAAATTATAGAGGAATATCACTAAAGTCCACAAGCTATAAGATACTATCCGCAGTATTACTAAATAGACTAAAACCATATTCAGAAGACATATTAGGTGACTACCAGGCGGGTTTTAGACAAAACAGATCAACAATAGATCAGATATTTATCTTACGACAAATAGCCGAGAAACATTGGGAATATAAAAGATATCTCCATAACATTTTTGTGGATTTTAAAAAGGCTTATGATAGTGTCCATAGGAATAGTCTATGGAATGCTATGCAGGAATTTGGAATACCAAGGAAGTTAATCAACATGACCAGACTATGCATGGAAGATACTTATAATATAGTAACATATAAAGGCAGGAAATCAGACTCCTTCCAAATACCATCTGGCTTGAAACAGGGTGATGCACTATCGCCGCTACTCTTCAATCTGGCTCTAGAGAAAGTTGTAAGGAAGATAAAGGAGGAATGTGACATTGGAGGAACATCCAAGCTGCTTGGTTATGCAGATGATATAGATATTATAGGGCATAGTGAACAAAAGACATTGGAAATATTGACTCACTTAAAGGAAAAAGCCCAACAGATGGGGCTGGTTATCAACCAAGATAAGACAGAATATATGGTAATTTCAAGAGACGGAATGGCTAAAAACTCTGGCCACATAGAAATAGATAATATGACCATTAAAAGAACGGAAACATACAAATATCTAGGTACAATCTTCAACTGCTCCAACATCATAAGGGAAGAAATACAAACTAGAATCAACTCTGGAAATAAGATATACTATGCACTACAACATCTACTAAAATCAAAGGCGCTATCTCGTAACACCAAAATCACAATATACAAAACACTGATCAGACCAGTTGTGCTGTATGGCTCTGAAACCTGGAGTACAACGAAAGGAGACGAAGCCTTGTTACAAACCTTTGAGAAAAAAATTTTAAGACGCATCTTTGGACCCATTAGGGATATACAAAGTGGAGAGTGGAAAAGAAGAAGTAACAAAGACATTTATGATCTGTTTAAGTCCCCGCTAATCACTGGTATCATGAAGGCTAATAGACTACAATGGCTGGGGTATATAGAAAGAATGGAAGATAATAGGGAAACAAAACTCGCTTACACTCAGGAAATAAATGACCGTAGACCCCGAGGTAGACCAAGAAGACGGTGGAGAGATAATACATGTACAGACCTACAAGCACTTGGAATCAACGACTGGCAAGAGAAGGTCCACCAGAGAGACGAATGGAGACGGATTGTATTTGCAGCAAAGAACCTCAATGGCTCAGAAAGCTGAAGAAGAAGAAGAAGAAGATCAATTATAAAGACAAATACGCGCGGTACATCATTGAAATTTACCGGTTGAATTAATGTTGGCCTTATACAGGCCGGACAATAATATTCTTAAATGTAACAATATGTAATTTATGAAAGGGTTAAAAAAAAAAATAATGTAATATCGATGTGAAATATAGGAATTCATTATAAGACTGTCATACATGTAAAATAATGCCATTAATTTTATACAAACTGTGAAAATAACTTAAAACTAATTCTTATTATTTATGTTGCCTGTAACTGCCGATAATTTCTATAAAAATTTTGAAGAAGGTTCAGATACATACTACAATTATTTAAATCTCACAATACATTTATACGAATTGTAGTAATGTCCCTTGAATTAACTGTTATGTTGTTATGTCCTTTTTATTATTTTAATTACATTCTTCCTTATAATATGGTATTATTTCTTACAAAACAGTGTGTATTCACAAGGAGCATTGTGTGTTTTTCGATTTCGATTACATCATTACCCCTACCCTGTTCAATATCAAAGAGAAGTTATATTAGGATATATCCTTGGCTCAGATTAATAATCCTGTGACTGAGTCAGCCACGAATATTAGCTGATCCTTGTTTCAACTACACAGGATATTAATTTAAAAGAATTGTTGTACATAGAGGGTAATGGCGTGGTTAAGGGTAGTGATGATTATTGTGTGTTCAACTCCGATTATACTATTACCCCTACCCTGTTAAAACTCAATAAGAAGTCATATTAGGGCCCATACCAGGCTGAAATTAATAATCCTGTTACTTGGTCAGCCACACATAGCGGCTAAGTACGGATCCAACCACTCAAGATACATTTGTAGCTACCCATGGACGGTAATGGTGCGATAATATTATTGTGTGTTTTCCTTACATTTGCAAATACAGCAAGGCCGCAGACATAAAATGCATCATCATCATCAAGTGCTATGAAAGCTGGCGTGGGCGTTCATGTCTCTCCACAGATCTCGGTCTTTGGTTTGCTGGATCAACCATGCTGTTGATATTCCTCCATGTCACGCCTCAATCCATCCAGCAATAATTCTCTTGGTCGGCCTCTGCCTTTCTTCCCTTCGATCATTAAAGTTGTCACCATGTTTTCCAATGCCTCACTTCTCATAACCATACCAATGTAAGCTGTTTGTCTCTTTCTTATTGTTGTGTATACTGTTCTAGTTTCATTAGCCTTTTATCAGACAATCGTTATTAGTTACTCTGGCAGTCGAAGGAATTCACAACATTCGTCTTAGGAACCACATCTCTGTTTCTTCCAAGTTTTTCCTAATTTGTTCATTTACATTCCAAGATTTATTGCTATACAGCAGAAGTGGTTCTGTATAGAATTTCAGCACTCTCGTTCTTACATTCAATGATAGTGACTTATTTCATAAGATACGTTTCATTTTCTGAAATGTAGGGATTGCTTGCTCTATTGTGTTCTTAATCTCTGTTGTGCGCCTTCCGTCTGATGTTATAAATGCCCATAGATATTTAAAAGTATCCACTTGGTTAAGAATGTCCCCTTCTATATCCATTTCACATTCTGGTGTCACCATTTTCTTTTATATCACCGTTGTTACTGTTTTCTTGATATTCAAGGAGAGTCTTTTGTTTGCACTCTCTGTTACTATAATGTCCAACAATTGTTGTATATCTTTTGCATTATAACAATACCACCAATACTGTGGCATCTGGGTAGCATATATCATTTATATTATAATATCTGATTAATATTGAGACTGGCACAGAGTTACGGTCAACACATAATATTAAGACTTCTGACTTAACACGTTTCACGGAAGGCAATTATAAAGGAACTTAATTATCTTTTCTTTAAACTTCACTCATATTCGACAAAGATTGGTTTAACTGCATGGATATATCATCTGGGGACGCAAGATGTAGGTCAGTGGTAAAGAGTTCGCTTTGCACGTTAAAGGACACTGGTTCAAATCCCGGCATCTTCAGAAATGTTTATTTTTGTGTGTTCTGTTGTCGATTAAATAAATAATTACTGCTACAGATGAAAAAAAGGATACGAAACAAGAATCCTTTCTCTGAGCATTGTGTTGGAAATTACAATGTTGACAAAATCTCGTGCTTAATTGAACAATTTGAGGTCTTAGTAAAAGTTCATCTGTCCGCCGTGATTGCACAGACACTCACCACAGAGCAGCTCATCATACTATCCTTAACTAAGCTCGGGCGAGTGTGTTACAGTGTAATAGAAGCTGGAGCAAGACTCACCAGCCGATGCTTGTGTCTTTAACTCATCAATCCCTCTTGATCACCCCGCTCTTTTTGATCATCCACACCACATGACACCACCAAATGATTTTCATATTTTAGTTATATTCACATTAGAATAAATCAATTTATAACCCTGTTGTGTTGTCGTTAATTTTTCTCAATATGTGATGTAATGTCGTCTATATGTGTTGTTGTTGTTTATACACTAAACAAAGCCCACAACAGACAGAAGAAAAAGCGGTCACTTTTCAAATACAACCTACCCAACATAAACACGAAGTGTGATTATCTTGTTTATACCTACAAGGCGCAGGACATTAAATTACCCCCCCCCCCCCTCCCCTCCCCCCCCCCCAAAAAAAAAATAATAATAATAATATCCGCCAAAACAAAATCGATTGTTAGAAACAAATGTCATCTGCCCCTTACACTATTAAGCTTAAATGCAATTATATAAACCAATAACCATTTCCTGGTAAATGAAACTTCGCAAATCAGCACTCGGTGGACTGAAGATGAGGCTGATCTTGGCGAGAATGGGGCAGTATCCACTTGATCACATCAAACTCTCTCCTCCTTCACTCAGACCATCAAGAAGAAGTAGACAAAAGGAACGTCGTTAACATCTCCCTCTGGTGTCTCCCATTTAAAAATGGTGATGTAACCATCAGGGTTTCAGGACACTCCTGTGTAGACTCCATAAGGGGGGGGGGGGGGGGTGCTTTTTTGTGCTTTTTTTGGGTGGGTAAAAATTACTTTAAAAATCATTTTGGGAACACTAAAAAGCCCAATTTGAACTGAAGCGAGGGAGTAAAACAGTCTTAGTACTTACCGCGCAATATTCAACTAATTTAACTTCCTTTAATACAATTTAGCTAAAAGCGAACGCCATCTTGCAGACAAGTCCAAACGTCAATATATTAGCTTAAATTCGAGTTCATAATATTGTGGTGTCTACATTATTCTTTCATTTACGCTTATTTGTGTTTCACCATGAGCAAGAAATATTCTCAAAATTTCAGAGAACAGTGGCTCAGTGACTCTAGATTTCAAAAATGGTTGTTAAAAGTAGAAGGGGATAATACTAAGTGTTTTTGCAAATATTGCAAATGTTCAATGGCAGCCAGGTTAAATGATATTGAGAGGAACAAGAATACAACGAAACATCAGAAAGCCGAACAACTATTCAGTACACAAAGACAAACAACAATTGCATTTGACAAACTGAAAGATGATGTCAAAGAAACAGAAGGATGCATGTCTTTGTTCATAACTGGCCATTGTTCCCTTCGCGTGATTGACCATTTAAGTGAACTCTGCAAGGTACACTTTGATGACAGCAAAGGTTGCAAGAACTTTAAGCTTAAGAGAACTAATTGCATAGCAGTTATTTCAAATGTAATTGCACCATATTTCACAACAGACTTGATAGCTGATATTGGCAAAAGTAAATACAACTTATTGATTGATGAGAGCAATGACATTTCTGAAACCAAGCTACTTGGAGTAGCTATTAGATACTATTCAGAGACAAGAAAGCTTTTTGTGGTTACTTACTTAGATTTGCAAAATGCAATGCGTTAAAAGATTTTTTAAACAAGAATGGACTTGAGTTGCAAAGATTAGTTGCACTCGGCACTGACAATGCTTATGTCATGACAGGTGTAAACAATGGAGTATATACAAAATTAAAATCGGAAGTTCCTCAACTAGTACTAGTTAGGTGTGTATGTCATTCCCTTCAGGTGGCAGTGTCACAGGCTGCAGCTGCTTGTCTGCCCAGAAACATAGAGTTCATGATTAGAGAAACATATAACTGGTTTTCTCACTTAAGTCTTCGTCAAGCAAAGTACAGTATTTTGCTTCAATAAACGATGGACAACATCCGCTGAAGGTTGTTCAGTTACGTCAGCCATGATGGATGTCCATTTAATCTGCCATTGGCAGAATTTTGCAGCAGTGGGTCGAGCTCAGAACTCATTTTAATATAGCAAGACTCAACGAGCGCTGTTATACAGCAGAACTTCTACATTCTATGTTTAGCGACATGAAAAACTATGTGTATCTCATATTTCTCAAGCATATTCTCGGAGAAGTTCAAAGTGTGAATAAGAAATTCTAAGCAGATATACAGGATCAAACAAAACTACTCAGCGATCTTGTCCAACTCACTGATTCTATCACTTCAAAGATTACTATTCCTGGAAACAAAGATAGCAGAAAGTGATGTTATTCAAGATTATTTAGATCCTAATCCCAATCTAGGTTATGAGTTTGAGAAAGACATAGCAGACTACAAGTTTCCTGATGAGAAAGAAATTCGTGGAAGGTACATCCAGTTTTTAATAGAGCTCTTGACACAGCTGCGTTTACGTTTGCCCGACAACATTCGAGTGTTGCAGTCCATGTCATATATTAGTGGAAGTGAATGTCTACAGCCAATGAAGCCTTGTATAGTGGATCTTGCTAAAATGTTTGTAGAAGATTCAGCTACTCTCACCCGCATCGATTTCCAGTGGAGAAAACTTCATCATATGCAGTGGACACAGACCTCTGAAACACTTGGACTGTGAGCAGAAATAACCTCATACAGGGATGCCACCGGTGAAAATCCTTTCCAAGATCTTACAGATTTAGCTTTAACTGTGCTCATTTTACCTCATTCTAATTCGGACGTGGAGCGTATTTTCAGTCAAATGGGAGTTATAAAATCAAAATTGCGGAACAGACTGAGCATCAAGAGTTTGACAGTTGTTTTGACTATTAGATATGGAATTAAAAGATATGGCAAATGCTGTCATGATTATAAACTACCTAAGGATATTCTGCGAAAAATTGGATCACAGGAGGCATATACATGTTTCTTTCAAACATCCTCCTCATCCTCATCATCGCAGGAGCAAACACAGCAGGAAATAGCTACAGACACTGAAGAGGGGTTGTTTGACTGGGATTTGGTAGATCTGGAATAAACTTCATTCTAATATTCAGTGGTAATATTAAATTATAATGTGCTACTTTATAACATTTTGAATGAACACCGCCAGTGCTTGGTTTAGTGCTTTCCCAAAAAAATATTATTGCAATTTGGTGCTTTTTTGGCTCGAGAGTAGTTTTGATTGGGATTTGGCGGATCTGGAATAAACTTCATTCACTATTCATTGATAATAATAGATTATAATGTGCTACTTTGTTACATTTTTGATAATGCACAGTGGGAGCAAGTCACAGCTGAACGTGTTGTATGGAGGGCAAACATCAGAAATGGAAAAAGGACAAAGGAAAAAAATATTGCAGATAAGTTACACACCGAGCGTGTGAGACGTAAGATGGTGCATGGCGGTGGAAATGACCACGTGTTCACATGCACCCACTGTGAACGAACATTTACAGCGCGAATTGGCCTTATCAGTCACATTCGCTACCGCCATAGGTAAAAGTTATTATGCCTTTTTAAAGCACAAACTATCGTCCATCAAGACGGCAAGGTGCCAATGATGACGTTTCATTTTCTGAAATGTAAGTATTGCTTGCTCTATTCTGTTCTTAATCTCTGTGTGCGCTTTCCGTCTGATGTTATAAATGCTCATAGATATTTAAAAGTATCCACCTGGTTAAGAATGTTCCCTTCTATATCCATTTCACATTCTGGTGTCACCATTTTCTTTGATATCACCATTGTTACTCTTTTCTTGATATTCAAGGGGAGTCTATTGTTTGCACTCTCTGTTACTATAATCCCCAACAATTGTTGTGGATGTTTTTGCAATATTCGCCATCAATACTGTGTCATCTGCATTAGCGCATATTGTTTATACAATAACCTCTGATTAGTATTCAGACTGGCACATCTTTATAGTCAACACAATATATTAAGAGTTCTGACTGAACATGTTTCACAGAAGGCAATTATAAAGGAACCTAATCATCTTTTTTGTTTAAAACTTCACTCACATTCGACACGGATTGGATTATCTGCATGGATGTAATATTTTAGGATATAGGATGTAGGTCAGTAGCAGAGCGTACGCTTTGAACGTGAAAGGTCCTTAGTCCGAACTCCAGCTTCTTCAGAAATGTTTAAGTTTTGTTTGTTTCTTTTGTCGATTAAATAACTGAGTACTTTTACAAATGAAACAAGGATCTGCAATACGAATCCTTTCTCTAGGCATTGTGTAGGAAATTACGATGTTGACAAAGACTCGTGCTTGAGTAAACAATTTGAAGACTTAGAATATGCTCATTTGTCGGCCATGATGGCACCACAGATTGGCTCATCAGACTGTCCTAAACAAGCTCAGGCGGAGTGTGTTACGGTGTAACAGAAGCCGGAGCAAGACTCACCTAGCCTCACCCACCGATGCTTGTGTCGATGACCCACCCATTCCTCTAGATCACTCCACACAGTTTGATCATCCACACCACACGACGCCACCAAAACCTATTCATACTTTAGTTATAATTACATTAGAATAAATCCATTTATAACCCTGCTGTGTTGTCGATTAATTTCGTCGATATGTGATGTTATGTCGTCTATATGTGTTGTTGTTTATACACTAAACTAAGTCCACAACAGACAGAGATAAGTTATTTTAGGGCCCATCCCCGGTGCAGAGTAATAATCCTGCTACTGAGGTAGCCACAAATAGCGGCTGATCACGGTTTCATCCACACAGGATATTAATTTGAAGGAAATGATTGTACTTAGAGGGTAATGGCGTGATTAAGATAGTGATGATTATTGGGTCTTCGAATAATATTTTGATTATATCATAACCCCTACCCCGTTTAACCTCAAAGAGATATTATATTAGGGTCCATCACAGGCTCAAAATAATAATCCTGTTACTGAGTCAGCCACAAACAGCGGCTGATTACGGGTTCATCCACACAGGATAAATTTGTAGTTGATTACTGTCCAAAGAGGGTAATGGTGCGATAATATAATTGTGTGTTTTCCTTTACATTTGCAAATACAGCAAGGCGGCAGACATAAAAATAATCATCAAGTGTCATGTCCGCTGACGAAGGCGTTCATGTCTCTCCACAAACCTCGGTCTGTGGTGTGCTGGATCAACTCTGCGGATGATATCCCTCCATGCCACGTCTCATTCCATCCAGCAACATTTCTCTTGGTCGGCCTCTGCTTCTCCTCCTCTCGATCTTTAAAGTCGCCACCATGTTCTCCAATGCCTCTCTTCTCATATCATGACCAAAGAAAGCTAAGAAAGCTGTGTGTCTCTTTCTTATTGTTGTATATAATGTTCTAGTTTCATTAGCCTCTTTCAGGCAATCGTCGTTAGTTACTCTGGCAGTCCAAGGAATTAGCGATATTTGTCCTAGGAACCACATCTCTGTTGCTTCCAAGTTCTTCCTAATTTATTCATTTACATTCCAAGATTAACCGCCATACAGCAACACCGGTTCTATATAGCATTTCAACACTCTCTTTCTTACATTTAATGATAATGACTTATTACATAGGATACGCTTCATTATCTGAAATGCAGCTTTTGCTTGCGCTATTATGTTCTTGCTTGTCTCCCAGTTCGAGGAGTTAGCAGCTTTCTCCGTAACCCCGAATATTCTCGTGGTTGACGTGAGCGCACGAGAATTGGAAGAGGTTCGAGTCGAGTCAGTGATTTATGAGAATATGGAGCCGGTCGCTCAGAAAGCAATGGCAAACAACTGAGCGTAATCTTGCCAAGAAATCAACAATCAGCTGAAAGATGATGATGTTGATAGCGATGTCCTGTAAAGGATATGCAAAACATTTTTTTTAAAATTATGTTCTTAATCTCTGTTGTGTACCTTCCATCTGATGTTATAAATGCCCCTAGGCATTTAAAATTATCCACTTGGCCATTTGTCAATCTATATCCATTTCACATTTTGGTGTCACCTTTTACTTTGATATCACCATTGTTACTGTTTTCTTGATAGTCAAGGAGATTCCTCTGTTTGCACTCTCTGTTGCTACAATGTCCAACAATTCTTGTAGATCTTTTGCTTTATCTCGCCACCATTACTGTGCCATCTGCATAGTGTATACTGTTTATATAATAACCTCTGATTAGTATTGAGACTGGCACAGATTTATGGTCAACACATAATATTAAAACTTCTGACTGAACACGTGTCACGGACGGCAATTATAAAAGAACTTAATTATCTTTTCTTTAAACTTCACTCACATCCGATAAGGATTTGTTTAACTGCATGGATGTAGTAGTATTTTGGAATATAGGATGTAGGTCAGTGTTAACGCGTTCGTTTTGCACTTGAAAGGTCCCTGGTTCGAATCCCGGCATCTTCAGAAATGTTTATTTTTGTTTGTTCTCTTGTTCTTTCAATAAATAAATACGGTTACAGATGAAAAAAGGATATGAAACACGAATCTTTTCTCTGGGCATTGTGTTGGAAATAACAGTGTTGACAAAGAATCGTGCTTGAGTGAACAATTTGAGGACTTAGTAAATGCTAATTTGTCGGCCGTGATGGCACGGACTCTCCACAGATCAGCTCATCACAATGTCCTTAAACAAGCTCAGGCGGCGTGTGTTACGGTGTAATAGAATCCGGAGCAAGACTCACCCAGTCTCACCCACCGATGTTTGTGTCTTTGACTTACTCATTCCTCCTGACCACTCCACACATTTTGATCATTTACACCACACGACACCACCAAAACATATTCATACATTAGTTATAATTACATTAGATTAAATTCATTTATAACCCTGCTGTGTTGTCGATTCTTTTCTTCGATGTGTGCTATTGTGTCGTCTATATGTCTTGTTATTTATACACTAAACCACGCCCACAACAGACAAAAGAAAAAGCTGTCACTTTTCAAATACAACCCAAACACCAAGACAATGAAGTATGATTATGTTGTTTATACCCACAAGGCACAGGACACTAAACCACGCCCAGACAAACAACAGAAATACCCGCTAAAAACAATGTCGAGTGTTAAAAACAAAATTTAGCTGCCCTGCATTATTGATTTTTTTTTTTTAGGTGCTAGTTTGTGGCATGGACGAGACAGGAACACTGAGCTGATCCACGACTCTGGTGATCGAGTGAAATGGCGAATCATGACCGCCCACGCTTTCCGGCATGGCACATGATTGATTGATTGAGTTTGTGACGTCATCAGCCCGAATGCAGAGTCAGTTTAGTAGTCTCATGAATAGAAAAATCCCATCGAGTTTTGTGGTGCGGCACCAGAAATTCTACCTGAAAACGACGTTACTGTAGGTCAGTATGGCCGAATGGATAAGAACGCGTATTCTTAAGCATTCGGTGTGCTGATGCCGAAGTAAGGTGTTCAGCCCCTACACGGACAGTTGGACTAAAATGGTTACGAATCGTACTTGACTTGGGGAAAATTAATTACAAGTACCCCAGAAATCGGAGTGGATTCACCTGATGGCAAGGAACTCTGTTAATAGGAAAAGCTAATCCACACGCAAAAGGCAGTCTAGCACAACTAGAAGTAATGTGTATGGGCTACGCTTGAGTTCAAAGCAAGCGACCGCAAAAAACAACAACAATAACAACAATAACAACAAACAAACAAACAACATTACTCACTACTCACGTAGGGCAACTGGACCTCCTCCCCTGCATTGTAATCAATATTCTGTGATTATTGTTAGTAATCCCAGGTGTGTATATCCGTATGTAATAGGCCACTTCCTTTATTGGGTTGCAGAGTGCACCCCGCTTGCCATTCCCATTTTTCAGCCTGAAGACCTCAGCCTTGTCATCATTGTACACAAGTGTTTTATCTCCTTCAGGAGTAATCGTGATAGGCAAACAGTGAATGGTCAGCTTGTCTATTTCTTTCTCGAGATGCTCTAGTTGTAAGTCTATCTCTAGGCTTTGTAAAGAAATCATTTTACCGTGTGACTTTTCATACATGACTTACGGCACTTCTGTTGACAGGTGAAAGTACCACCTAGTAGGAACATCGGACCTATACAGGTCTAAGATTCCCCCAGAAAGTACCACCATCTGGACCAGTTAAGGCACTAACTAAAAATAAATGCTGGTGTTTATTTAGCAGTCCCAGGACCAGTATTGGAGTAAACTATAGTCTATAGTACCAGGCTTGTGAAGCTGCTTAACTTCGTAGTCGTCCCTTGGAACGGCAAATAAAGTCATATTTGAATACACATCGATATCTAGTTACTTTTGGTCATAATAATTCAAAAGAAAAACACACAGTATCCGTTAGAATATGAATTACAAAGATAAATACGCGCCTTACATCCTTGAAATTTACCAGTTGAATTAATGTTGACCTTATACAGGCCGGACAAAAATATTGTTTTTTGGTGTAATTAGGATGTAATTCAATGAAAGGCTAAAATAAATTAATGTGATATCGATGAGAAATAGAGGAATTCATTATAAGACACTCATACATGTAAAATAATGCCATTACTTTTATACAAACTGTGAAGATGACGTTAAACTATTTCCCATTATTTATGCTGCCTATATCTGCCGTTAATTTCTATTAAAATTTTGTAGAAGATTAACATACATACTACAATTATTTAAATCACACATTACATTTATACTACTTGTAGTAATGTCCCTTGAATTACCTGTTATGTTGTTATGTCCTTTTCAACTATTTTAATTACATGTCTTCCTTATAACGTGTATTATTTCTTACAAAACAGTGTGTATTCACAGGGTGAATTGTGTGTTTTTCTATTTCGATTATACCATTACCCCGATCCTGTTCAACCTCAAAGAGAAGTTATATTAGGATCTATCCTTGGCTCAGATTAATAATCCTGCGACTGAGCCAGCCACTAATAGTGGCTGATCCCTGTTTCAACTACACAGGATATTAATTTGAAAGAAATTGTTGTACACAGAGGGTAATGGCATGATTAAGCGTAATGATTATTATTGTGTGTTCAACTCAGATCGTACTATTACCCACCCCTACCCTGTTCAAACTCAATAAGAAGTTATATTAGGGCCCATACCAGGCTGAAATTAATAATCCTGTTACTGAGTCAGCCACAAATGTCGGATATGTAAGGTTCCACCCACACAGAATAAATTTGTAGCTACCCATAGACGGTAATAGCTCGATAATATAATTGTGTGTTTTCCATTACATTTGCAAATACAGCAAGGCCGCAGACATAAAAAGCATCATCATCATCAAGTGCCGTGCCAGTTGAATTACAGCTGGAGCTCATTGAGAAGGAAGTACCGCTGCTTACCTGATGTTGAGTTTCCGATACTTAAGAAATTTGCCGCTGGTATGACATCATTGTTTGGAACAACATATGTCTGAGAGCTAACATTTTCAAAAAAGAAGTCTGTGAAGTCACCACATCGAATGAGATTGACTGATAAACATTTGAAAGCAATTCTCTTGATTGGATGCAGCAATTCCAAACCAAACATTGATGGTATTTTGAAAGCCACACGTCAGTTTATCAAAACTCACTATCCTCTTTTGCTGCTTACTTTGTGAGATTTGGATATGTGCACAATAGGTCTGATGTAACTATCTTTTTGCTAACGTCGCCTTCTTTGATAACTTTGTTTAGTAAATAAATATAAGTATGTTGGTTGTCTTTGTTTGTTTGATTGTTTGTTTGTTTGTTTGTTTGTTTGTGTGCATTGCATGCCCTTTCCATGATTAACTTAGTTTTTCGTCTTTTTTCCCAGAGCTTTCGTTCTAGCTTAAAATTATTGTTAAAGTTAGTTGCATATCCTTTACAGGACGTTTTCAGTCAACACCAGCATTGTTTGCTGTTGTTGATGTCTTGGCAAGTTTATGTTCAGTAGTTTACCATTGCTTTTCGAACGACCGGCACCCATAACATAGCGTAAAAACCAGCGCAACGTTGTCTGCTGCCAAATCGGTCGCAGCTGTATTTCGAACGTGGGTATACGGGATTACGAACCGCGTCCGTAAGACCTTCGCCACGGAGGGCGGCACAAGTATTGTACAGAATGAGTATCCGGCCCGCGCTCATCATTTTGTCAGTTATCCGGCCCTCCGTGAAAAAAGTTTGGTGACGCCTGTTCTAAGGCATTGATCATGTCTATTGTGATGTTATCTGTAGCCGGAGTCTTGCCAGTTTTCATATGGTTAAGAGCATTCTGAACTTCCATCTTCAAAATTGATGGTCATTAATTATTATTCCGATGATCATATTGTTCTTCTCTTGTATCATCATAAATACCTTTCACATAATCTGACCACGCATGTAAAATCTGATCGTTTTCTATTATTATTTTGCCATCTTTGGTTTTTAAGCAACCCGTTGATGTGTGTGTTGTTTTGTTAGTTTTTTGTTTTGATTTTTTCCCGCGTTTCCATCCTGTTTCAGGATATTGCGGTCAACACCAGCATCTTTCAGCTGTATGTTGATTCCTAGGCTAGATTACGCCCATCAGCACGTCACGACTTTCTGAGCGACCGGCTCCATACTCTCGTAAGTCACTGGGGCGACTCGAACCCTTTCAAGTTCTCGTGCGCTCACGTCAACACGAGAGTATTCGGGGTTACGGAGAAAGCTGCTAATTGTTAGTAATGTCATTAATTCTTTTGTGCATTAATATGGTATTCCGGGTGTTGTGTTGGTGGTCAATTTTCCTCAAGTCATGTTTCTTTTGCCTCTTTGCATAGCTTCCTAATTTTCCTATGAATCTCTTCATATGTTTCCTTGTTATTTTTGTTATTTCTTCTTACTTCCATGAGTTTTAAGATGTCTTCCGTCGTCCATTTCTTGCGTCCTATTATCTTTATTTTTGGGATGGATTTTTCTGCAGCTTGGTTGACTGATTTCTTTAACATTTCCCATTGGTGACTGACGTTTTAAAATAATATTTCCATATCGGACAATGCATCGAATCTGTTTTTTACCTCTACGTTGAATTTATCTTTTATTTCCTCACTCTTCAGTGCTTGTAGATCACATTTTGTGTTTCTTGGTGAATATTTGACTTTCTTTAATTTTATATGTAAATTGATTAAGATTAATCTATGGTCGCTGTAGCAGTTTATGCTTGGTATAGTTTTTGCGACTTTTAAGACATTTCGAAATCTTCTGTTGATGAGGATGTAATCAATCTGATTTCTAATCTTATGATCAGGACTCCTCCATATCCATAATCTCCTTGGGTGCTGTTGAAACCAGGTGTTTCCAATAATCAAATCTTGCTCTTTTGCCCACTGTAATAGTCTGCAACCTCTTTCATTCTGTTCCCCTAGTACATACTTGCCCACTGTGTGTACGTCCTGTTGATTTCCAACTTTGGCATTCAAGTCACCCATTATGATTGTTACTTCAGAATTCTTGCATTTCTTGAAGGCTTTCTCTAAATCACTATAAAATTCATCGATGCTTTCATCACTACTGTCTGCTGTTGGTGCATAAACTTGTATGATGTTGACATCAAAAGGTCTTCCACTCAACTTCACCAGTAACACTCTGTCTGATACAGTCCAATATCCTTTGATCGATTTTGCTCTCTCTGTATCCATTATAATTGCTACTCCTCGCTGTTGTTTCTCTCCATCAGAATAGATTATTCTATATTCCTCAGATGTCATAATGCCCATTCCTGCCCATCTGGTCTCACGTACACCTAACAGGTTAATATTTAATCTTCTCATTTCATTCTTAATGTTATCAAATTTCACATTCCCACTCATAGTTCTTACATTCCAAGTTCCTACTTTCAATGTTGATATTCTTTTGCACTCGATCAGGGTTATGTGAAGCCATGGGTGCAGGTGGTGGATGAAGTTGAAGAGCAGCCGCCAGATAGTTGTAGGTTATGGTTTCTAGTTTCACGACGGAAGGCAGAGGATCTCTTTTTTGGGAGACATTGGCTACGGTCATCGACCAGTATGGTCACTGCTAGGAAGGAAAGCAATGGCAAACTACCTTCTTTACAGATGCCAAGAATATCATGTACTGCAGTCTTGTCGATAATCAGAGAAACGGCGTGAATGCGTGCTCCATAGGAGCAGCCTCGTCCTGTCATGTGCACCAGGTGACTAGCAGTGACCATACTGGTCGATGACCGTAGCCAATGTCTCCCAAAAAAGAGATCCTCTGCCTTCCGTCGTGAAGCTGGAGACCATAACCTACAACTATCTGATGGCTGCTCTTCAACTTCATCCACCACCTGCACCCATGGCTTCACGTAACCCTGATCGGGAGGCTACACGGGTACTCCACCTTGCCCAAGGGTGTCCCATAGGCTAGCGGAGGGAAAGGGGCACCCCATCAAGGCATTACTATAATGTTATTATGATATTTTAAATATTCTCTAAGCAAACGTAATTGCACCAGCATTTGGGAGAGAGAGAGAGAGAGAGAGAGAGAGAGAGAGAGAGAGAGAGAGAGAGAGAGAGAGAGAGAGAGAGAGAGAGAGAGAGAGAGAGAGAGAGAGAACTATTTGTTCAAACTGAATGAAATTTGCAAACATAAATGACATTTCCTCTAAAAATATTTATCAACATAAACCCCATAGACTTCCCAGGTCTTTCGCCGTTAATGTAAGTAAATGTTCTTTAAATTGTGGGTGGCCTTAAGAGGCCAGTAAAAAAATGTTGCTTCCCCACAGAGGGGAAACGGAAGCAACTGGAGGACGATGTTATCATTAAAAGTACAGTTTTAAAAATTAAACATAAACGTAGAATTTAAAAAGTTGATAATAAAATGTAAGTAAAAAAAGATTAAACAAATTTTGTTTAAAAGTTTTAAAAGCTTTGTTCCCACAATTGCAAATCTTGGCTGCGGTTTATACTGCTTTATTTCTCAAATAAAAATAGAAGACATTGATGTTAGTTAGAGGTATTGTAGCTAGGTATACCATTTTCTTTTTCAAGTTCTAGTAACCTCCCTTGTAACAATATTAGATGTTTATGTCCCCCTACCAAACGCAGACTGCTACTGCAACCATAGATTAATCTTAGGCAATTTACATATAAACTTAAAGAAAGTCAAATATACAAATAGAAACGCAAAATTTGATCTACAGGCACTGAAGAGTGAGGAGATAAAAGATAAATTTAACGTAGAGGTAAAGAACAAATTCGATGCATTGTCCGATATGGCAATGCAATATTATTTCAAGGCGTCAGTGACCAATTGAAAATATAAAAGAAATCAGTCAAGAAGCTGCACTAACAACAATAATAATCCCAAAAATAAATATAATAGGGCGCAAGAAATGGATGATGGAAGACATCTTAAAACTCATAGACATAAGAAGAAGTAACAAAAATAACAAGGAAATATACGTAGAGATTCACAGGAAAATTGGGAAGCTACTGCTATGCAAAGAGGCAAAAGAAACATGGCTTGAGGAAAATTGCAAGGGAATTGAAAACCAACACAACACCCAGAATTCCAAATTAATGCACACAAGAATTAATGACATCACTAACAAAAGAACAGACACATCAACAGGTTGCCTATAAACCAAAGATGGCAAAATCGTAATAGAAAAAGATCAGATTTTACATGCGTGGTCACATTATGTGAAAGACCTTTATGATGATACAAGACAAGAACAATATGATCATCAGAATAATAATGAAGGACCATCAATTTTGTTTGTCGGGGTGTTTTTCTTTTAGATATCTAGCAATTCCGCGGAGCACGTCTCCCTGGCGAAGGTGTTAACGATTTTCTCTGTAATCCCGTATATCCACGTGTGGGGAAAAGCTGCGCGAGATTCGGTAGGGAATCGGGTCGCGTTGGTTACTTACAGGGGTATCTGAGATTGTCGCTCAGTAAGCAATGCAAAATACTGTGCGTAATCTTGCAAAGACATCAACAACAGCGGTAAAATGCTGTTGTTGACAGCGATGTAAATAGGATATGCGAAAAAAAATAATTCCGCAGAATGCTTGAACATAAGTGTAGTGATCAAACAAGGCATTACTATCATGTTATTATATTTGAAACATTCTCTAAGCAAACGTAATTGCACCAGCATTTAGCAGAGAGAGAGAGAGAGAGAGAGAGAGAGAGAGAGAGAGAGAGAGAGAGAGAGAGAGAGGGGGGGGGGAGGGAGGAAGAGTGGGGGGAGGGAACTATTTGTAATATTTGTCAACATAAGCCCCATAAGATTGCATGGCCTTTCGCCAGTGCGAAAATAAGTGCATGCAGGCCTTGATTGTGCCAGACCAGGTTTTGTCCTACTCACTTCGCCTATTAATAGTCATCTCTCTCATTACTATCACCTAGACCAGGGGTCACCAATCTACGGCCCACGGGCCGGATCCGGCCCGCGACGTCATTTCATCCGGCCCGCCGTCGGTACTCGAACTTGCTTGATATAACTATGAAACACGAGACGTTGTGATACAATTTAAATGTAAATATTATGTTTAGAATAATAGGAGATCTTCACACGTGAGGAGACCTCCTGGCTGCACTAGATTGCTCATTTAGGTGGCCCTATTTATAAATTTCGCGAACCTTATTATGAGATATATTCTATTACCAAATGAAGCCGCCTGCCGCGACTCTACAAGAGTATGGAGTAGCATATACCTTGATACCCTGGTAAAAAATGTATAGGATGCTGGGATGTTATGTTGGCGTGCCTATAAAAGCCCAGTAAAGCCATTTTCCCTCCTCTTTGGCCTTGGGAACAACTTAGGCCGAAGAGATGCTGATGTCTAATTTTCAGCAGAGGGTTTGAACTTAAACCCCTGAGCCACTACCAAGTAGATGGGCGAACATGCCGCAGGCACGGCCGAGAGTAGCCACTGTTTTTCCAGACCGTAGTTGAGAGGGTAGACAGGCCCTGTGAAGATCCAAAAGATCCAAGAGGATCTTGATTGTGGATTGACGATTATCTGCTGTGGGGTTAGTTTTGAAGGAACCTTCATAGTTTAAATAGGAATATAGGAATATAATAGCTATGTCTGTGCCTGAGAACAATAATGGAGGGATATATGCCTGGGAAGAGAGGAAGAGGAAGGCCAAAGAGAAGATGGGTGCAGGATGTGGCGGATGATCTCCAGATGGATGTATCTGAAGCGGGAAATCTTGCTTATGATCGAGAGGTTTTCCGGAAGGTTGTTATGGGAGCGAGGTTCTGCACAGGACATGCTACTGAATGAATTACCTTTGTTTCATCTTGTTGTCTGATAATTGCTGGTGTTGTGTATCAGACTACAGTTACAGTGTTGGATGACTACCCAAGCTGTGATGGAATATCAATGGTACTGTGAAGGATGATCATGTGTATGTTTATTTATGGGGACGCCTATTTTGTCATTGCATCTAATAATGCATTTTATATATTAGGGCATTATTAATCAGATGTTGTTGTGTCTTTATAATTACATTATTCTGATTCCCTGCACACTGACCTGAATTTCTTCTGATATCTCTAAATCGTTGTTTTTTCTTGTTAGCCGTAGAGAGAGAATGAGATTCTCTTTGTCTTCTTATTCCTCTCTTCTTCTACGGCCCATGAACGTCGGCGTTGTGCTATTATCTCTATCATCTCTGTGCGGTTACACAAAGGTGCCTATAAACTGTATATGTACCTTTTATGAGCTGTAGCTTCACCAGTGACCCTTAGTCCTCTGCTTTTCTTGTGTTTCAATAGGATTTTAATTATGTTTCTAATATAATGACTTTTTCATTTTCAGATCCCGTGTACTTCACGCTTAATTATGGCTAGTAGGAAAAGAAAAGTGGACGCCGAGTTAGGAGTAAAGTACTTCTTTGAGGAAACAAAGGACCAGAAAACCAGCTGCGTAATATGCAGCGAATGTGTTACCGTTTTGAAAGAGTACAATCTTCAGCGTCACTGCGAAACAAAACATCCATCAACATATTACAAGTTTTCTGGAAAAATTACGCTCTGGGAAATATGAGACCATTAAACGTGGTTTTGAAACGCAAAGAAATCTCTTCACGAGAAAATTTGCTGAAAATGAATCTGTCACTCGTACAAGTTACAAAACAGTGCATAAGATGGCAGAACGAGGAAACCCGTTTACTGATGGCAACGTCATTAAAGAGTGTGTGTGTGATCGAAACAGCAAATGACTTGTGTCCTGAGAAAGCCGATTTGTTTGGAACTATCAGTCTTTTGGCAAGTTCAGTTGTGCAGATAACAGAAGAACTTGGAGAGAACATAGTGCTACAGTTACGCGAGAAAGCTAGGAACTTGTTGTAGTATTCTCTGGCGCTGGATGAGTCTATTGATCTCTCGAGTACGTCACAACTTCTCGTGTTCATTTGTGGTGTCAATTTGGTCTTTCAGATAACGGAAGAGTTGGCGTCCGTTTGCAGCATGCATGGAACAACAACTAGGAATGTCATTTTAGTGGAAGTGCAAACAATTTTCCAAGACTATAAACTTCGGTGGAATCAGCTTCGAGGTGTTACAGTTGATGCGGGAAAAAAACATATCTGGAGTGAGGAGGGATCTGTTGGGGCAGGTCAGGACTCATTTGGAAGATTTGCAAATTCCGGGCGCTCTGTTCATACACTGCATCGTACATCAGCAAGTACTCTGTGGGAAAGATTTAGATATTTCTTGTGTACTGAAACCAGTAGTTTCTGCTGTGAACTTCATTCGGGAACATGCACTCATTCACCATCAGTTCTAGGCTTTTCTTGAAGAAATTGATTCTGAATTCTGTGACTTGCCTTATCACATATCAGTCAGGTGGCTCAGCTGCGGTAAAGTCCTGCTTCGTTTTTACAAGCTCCGAAACGAAATAGATGTTTTCCTCACTGAATAAGATAAAGCTGATTCACAGCTGTCAGATCCTACCTGGCTGTCTTGGTTGTCAATTTTGGTCGATATGAATGAACTGAACTTGAAACTTCAGGGAAATGATTACCTCGTCTGTGATCTCTACAGAACCATCAAAGGATTTCGAAGAAAGCTGTCATTGTTGGAAGCACAACTGGAAGGAGAAAACCTTTCTCATTTTCACTGTTTCAAAGAGTTTGGAGAGATTTTCAGATCTTGACAGATTTGAGAGTGACATCCTTCTGTTCCAGAATCCGTTTGATTGTAACCTTAATGGTGTGCCAGTTGAATTACAGTTGAAGCTCATTGAGAAGGAAGTACCGCTGCTTACCTGATGTTGAGTTTCCAAAACTTAAGAAATTTGCCGCTGGTATGACATCATTGTTTGGAACGACACATGTTTGTGAGCTAACATTTTCAAAAAAGAAGGCTGTGAAGTCACCACATCGAATGAGATTGACTGATGAACATTTGAAAGCAATTCTCTTGATTGGATGCAGCAATTCCAAACCAAACATTGATGGTATTTTGAAAGCCACACGTCAGTTTCACAAAACTCACTATCTTCTTTTGCTGCTTAGTTTGTGAGATTCGGGTATGTGCACAATATGTCTGATGTAACTATCTTTTTTGCTAACGTCGCCTTCTTTGATAACTTTGTTTAGTAAATAAATATAAATATGTTGGTTGTCTTTGTTTGTTTGTTTGTTTGATTGTTTGTTTGTTTGTTTGTTTGTTTGTGTGCATTGCACGCCCTTTCCATGATTAACTTAGTTTTTCGTCTTTTTCTCCCAGAGCTTTCGTTCCAGCTTAAAATTATTGTTAAAGTTATGCAACTACATGACGTTTTCAGTCAACACCAGCATTGTTTGCTGTTGATGTCTTGGCAAGTTTATGTTCAGTAGTTTACCATTGCTTTTCGAACGACCGGCACCCATAACATTGCGTAAAAACCAGCGCAACGTTGTCTGCTGCCAAATCACTCGCAGTTGTATTTCGAACGTGGGTATACGGGATTACGAACCGCGTCCATAAGGCCTTCGCCACGGAGACCGGCGCAAGTATTGTACAGGAGGAGTATCCGGCCCGCGCTCGTCATTTTGTCAGTTATCCGGCCCGCCGTGAAAAAAGTTTGGTGACCCCTGCCCAAGACCATATTTGCCTACTATGCCTCCGTCTTGTTGATTTCCAACTTTGGCATTCAATCACCCATTATGATATTTACTTCAAAATTCTTGCATTTCTTGAAGGCTTTATCTAAATCATTATACAATTCATCAATGCTGTCATCACTACTGTCTGCTGTTGGTGCATAAACTTGTATGACGTTGAACATAAAAAGGTCTTCCACTCAACTTCACCAGTAACACTCTGTCTGATACAGTCCAATATCCTTTGATCGATTTTGATCTCTCTGTATCCATTATAATTGCTTCTCCTCGCTGTTGTTTCTCTCCATCAGAATAGATTATTCTATATTCCTCAGATGTCATAATGCCCATTCCTGTCCATCTGGTCTCATATACACCTAACAGGTTAATATTTAGTCACATTTTCCATCCTCACTCATAGTTCTTACATTCCAAGTTCCTACTTTCAATGTTGATACTATTTTGGACTCAGTCGCCTGCTGACGGTCTGGAGTCCCCTGGTGCACATGACTACGCCTACCGGGCGAGGATGCTCCTATGGAGCACCCATTTAAGCCCTTTTTCTGATTATCGATGAGATTACAGTACATGATATTCTTGGCATCTGTAAAGAAGTTAGTTTACCATTGCTTTCCTTCCTAGCTGTGACCGTACTGGTCGATGACCGTAGCCATTGTCTCTCCAATATAAGAGATCCTCTGCCTACCGTCGTGAAGCTGGAGACCATAACCCTATCTGTTGGCTGCTGTTCAACTTCATCCACCACCTGCACCCATGGCTTCACGTAACCCTGATCGGGTGGCTAAACGGTTACTGCACCTTGCCCAAGGGTGTCCCATAACCACACAGGAAACTAATTTTATTGTTAGCGCTCACTCACTTTGAACTTCAGCGTAGTCTATACACACAACTTCTAGTAGTGCTGGACCGAATGTCACGTGTGGATTAGACGTAGACAGTCAAAATATTTTGGACATGTTATGAGAAGAGATGGATTGGAGAACTTGGTGACAACTGGCAAGATCGAAGGGAACAGACCAAGAGGAAGACCGAGAGGAAAATACCTGGATGGCTTGGCCACAGACATGGACGAGACAGGAACACTGAGCCGATCCACGACTCTGGTGATCGAGTGAAATGGCGAGTCATGACCGCCCACGCTTTCCGGCATGGCACGTGATTGATTGATTGATTAACGGTGTCTGTCGCAATCAGGCGAAACCACTCCGACTTCAGACATACTAGTAATTTACGTCCCCAAGTCAAGGACGATAGGTCAAAATTTTATTGCAACTGTCCGGTGTAGGGTTAAAACCCCTTACCTCGACATCAGCACACCGGATGTTTAAGAACACGCGTTCTTATTCATTCGGCCATACTGACCTATGGTTATTAATTTGAAAGGAACTTTAAAAAAAATATTTTTACAAGTAATAATTGTTTATTTTCTGCACAAACAATGTTTCTGTGTCAGAGAAATTATCTATAATGTCAGCGTCCACAGCTGTGTGAATCACTTCTTTAACTCTTCAATGTTCTTCAATAACTCCTCCCTTTCTGGACAATGCGCTCTTCACATCAGCGACGAGCCTCCTTGACCTTGTGTCTGCGGGCTTCAGCTTGGTCACATAGAATCTTGGATCTGATCTTTTTTGCCTTCCTCTTGTGAATAAACTCCATGACGACACGCTTGTTCTTCAAGTCATTACCCGTGCACAGCTCGTGGTTGAGGTGCTTGTCGAATTTCTTGGCTTCCCTGTTACTTTCAGAGCTGTAAACATCATTGTTTAATTTTTTTAAATTTATTTTAAAGGTTGGCGGTTCCTCCAGATAATAGAGCGACACCCCCTGATTTTATTGTGGGCCCTTAGTCCCACTATGAGCCTTTGCCCACAGTGGTCCACCAAGCCCACTGCTACTGTGAGGAGTTGTGAGGTTTGATTGATCATCGCAGCCCCTGGCCTGACCAAGTGCAGTACTGGAGAAAGAGCAATGAGGATATCTTGAAAGTAGTTAACTTACACCGGAAACTGGTCATTCGCATCAGAGGCAGCCAGTACACTCTCCGATGGCATGTCATAACAAGGGGAAAGCTGCATTGTCTTATTTGAATGATTTTTTTTTTCCACACTATACCGTATACGCCTTCGCCCACAGTTGTCACCAAGGTCTGCTGCCAGTGTTAGTGGACAGTGAGTTCAGTTTGTTAGTTGGTGATCGATCTTAGCCAAAAGGCCGACACTTTGATCTTAGCCAAAAGTTAATTTGAAGGGATTGTTGTCCAAAGAGGGTAATGACGCGGTAAAATACATACGTTTCCGTTTACATTTGCAAATAGAACAAAGCCCCATATATAACATGCACCAAGATTCTCTGATTGTTTGTGTAATGACTGCATGCTATGTATTACTCTACATATGAATTCAGTATCCTTCTAACCCCTGGTGCTTCTAGATCTGCAATCTTGCTCGCATACACGTTAAAGAGCACCCGTGAGATTGCAGATCCCTGTGGCAGTCCCGGGGTTAAAATATGTGGCTCTGAGGTCCATGCACCCAGACGGAGAGCAACCCGACGAGAATGCAGGACGGCTGCTTTCCAATTCACCAACCAGGGATAGACCCCCTTCTCCATCACTGCGGTTATCAAAATATAGCGAACTCTATTGTACGCATCCTCGAGATCAAGCGCTGCCGCCATCGTTTCCTTTCAACTCTGGAACCCCTCATAAATGTCAAAGGCAAAAGTGGCTTAGTTTAGTTTAGTTTAGTCGTTGGATCAACATCACCGCACACGGTTTAACCCATAAGTGCTCCGTTTTCCTCCTAACTCAAACCTGAGTCTGGAGAAACTCAGCTCAATGCACGAACTCCGTTGCATCGGCGAGGATCCTGAAATACTTTGGGTAGATTTTTAACTCGAAATTTTGCCCGGGCAGCGCCGTTAGGCTACTCTTTTTCGATTTCCAACTGCCAAGGGATTTTTACGTGCGCAACAATACACACGGGCGTCCGATCTCACTACCCAGAGACCAGGGGAAATTTGATTACTGGAAGTTCAGGTGGATTTTTTAAATAAATAAAAGTGGCTGCATTTGACCAGGCATCTTTTCCTGGCCTGTAGCTCCCCAGAACTCTTGGAAGAAGCTTCCCCCTTTCCAAAAACTCTTGCAGCTTGACAGCGACTATTTTCTCTAAATCTTTCCCAAATGTATTTTGAAGGGTGATAATCCTAGCCGCTAAGCTTTGAATGATCCTTTAACGGTTTTGGGAGAGGGATGAGATAGGTATGTAATTGAATGATTCACCAGTACAAGAAAAAGGATGGACAGTGGGTGTATGTATGTGATGATATCTCTAATGAAGTGTGTATGTTGGAGTGTGTTCCTGTGTTGAATACTGCACTGTTGGTCTGAGAGTATCAGTGATGGTATGAACGTATTTATTTTGTTTGCAAGTGATTTTGCTAGAATTGTGTTTTCTGTGTTTAATAATGAAATGGGTCTATAGGTTTCAGCAGTTTTTTTGTTTTTTTTGGCCGTATTTTCTTTTGGTATAAATGTTATGTATGACATGTTGCAACTGTTTGGGAGTCCTTGATTGATTGATTTTACGGCCTCCAGCATGAGAATGGAGGTGGAAGCAGTCACAGCGGCATTCCGTTGGTTAGAGGAGACAACTACTGCACACACTGTCTTCATCGAGGACTCAAGGAGTATGCTTAGTAAAGTGGAGAAAGGAGGTTTCGTGTGGAATAGTTCACTTCGCTTGAGGTAATAGATTGTAGGAATTATGTGGAGGGGGAAAGGGGGGGGGGTTGCTATGTCCATGCGGGGGAAGAAAAGACTGATAGGCTGGCAGGGAATGCACCTCTTGTTGGTCGATTACTTATGGACAAGGATGAGGTGGTCGTTCGCCTATGGGACCAGATTGAGAACCCGTTTGTGGAAAGAAAGCGATTGCGGGGGATTGGCAGGGGTTCTGGTAGAATCTCAAAACTCAGAGGGAAGACCTGGAGAACTTTCCATCAGATAGATGTGGGAACGATTAGTAGTGTGACTCTTTGCTGACTGTTGAACGAGGGGACGGAACCGATATGGGAATGTCATGAGTGCAGTGATGTCAATTCTTAGCTCAACTCCAGGGTTGCAATCCTAGATATTTTACATTTTTGACGCCCAGATGTTAGGTAGATGTAATTCTAAATGTTTTTAATTAGGAGTTAGATATTTTATAGATTTTTCTTTTCTTTCTATGTCATTTAATTATTACTGTATAAATTATTTATTACCCATTTTTTTGTTTGGTCTGGACGCGCGTAAATTGTGGTAACTGCTATTATGTAAACTTTGAACTGACATGGGTCAATGCTCAATAATCTGGCACGCCTCTGTATTGATTGAAAGCGAGCGTAAATGATAGTAACATTATTTGAACTGTAAACTCACTGTGTTGCGAATTACTGCTGTATGCCGACTTTGTGATTCTTTTTCATGTGATATTTTGTTATAATTGCTCACCTTCATATGTTTCTTCCACATTGAACAAATCTTTCAACATGCCAAAAGTTAAGCAATATGAACAAAAATTTCGGAAAGAGTGGCTGCAGGATGAAATAATTAAAGACTGCATGATGGCATTTCATAGGGATGCGACTAAGGCTCGTAGTAAAGTATTGCAAGTGCGAAATGAAAGCGAAAATACAAGACTTGAAGAATCATACAGAGACTAACAAACATGAAAATGCAGTACCATTCAGGGACATCTGTTTTCAGAACTACACAGATTATTAATCATCAAAAGTTAAAGGATGTGTCGCACTGTTTTTAAGGTGTCATTGTACAATTGCGAACTGTGACCATTCGATTGATGTGTTAAAAAACACTATTTCTGACAGAAGGCGATTGTTGCTGTCGCTAAATTGACTGATTTGCCTTTTCGGTTCACGAGTGCACTTTTCAGGAGACTACTGGGAATCGTCGCTGGAGCTACGGAGTTCGTGCTTCGTGCGGTACTTTCGGCCGGTCGCCCTGCGGACAGATACCGAGCATTGTGAGATAATACCCGGGTCAATGAAGTCTGTATATGACTGCCGATTCCATCGACGATGAACTGTATTTTCTTGGAGGATTTTTGTGTTGGCATTCTGGAAGCGGCATTATGCACAGTGTACCTGTGCGGGCTGTTGGCTGCCCGAGACTCCTGTCTGTTCCACTTTTCACACTGGGCAGTAAGGAGCATTTTGTGTGATATTCACTGGTACAGGTTCGGAGCATAATGGGGACGATCCGTTGCCGTGAAGCTGGAACCGCGACTAACTAACTAACTAACTAACTAACTAACTAACTAGTAGACACCTTGCAGTCTTGACAGACCAAAGTATGTGAGTGGAATGTGGCCAATATTCCATCACAATGTCTGGGCAGAGCTTCAGAGATCATGTGATGCCCAAACGACATGACCCCTCCTTCGGCCTAGTCTTTTGTATTCCAGAGGAATGGGTAACCAATACGTCTGGCACAAGCCACACTAACTAACTAACTAACTAACTAACTAACTAACTGACTGACTGACTGACTGACTGACTGACTGACTGACTGACTGACTGACTGACTGACTGTCTGACTGACTGACTGACTGATTATTTCTGACAGTAAAGTTCTAAATGGCGTAACAATGCATCGCAGCAAGTGTACACATATTATAAGAAGTACTTTGTTTTCTCACTTTTAAAAAGATTTGATCAATGATATTTCTACAAACAAATATAGTTTATCATTGGACGAATCGAATGACATTTCTGTTCTGAAGGTGCTTGGTGTATGTATTATATATTATAGCAAAAGCAAAGACAAAGTAGTTTCTACATTTCTTGGACTAGTTCACTTGGAACAGTGTGATAGAGAAAGTATAGTTCAGGCACTGAAGAAACATTTGGTCGGTAAAAATTTAGACTTGAAGAATTAGGCTGCAATTGGTACCGATAATGTGTCGGTAATTGTTGGTATCAACCATTAATCCTCATAAAATGTGCGTGTCATTCCTTGCAGCTAGCATTAGCGCATGCCTCATTAGAATGTTTACCAAGGAATTTGGAATTCCTTATTGCTGAAACACATAACTGGTTCTCCAAATCATCTGCCAGACAACAGCAATACATTAATTTATATAAAACATTAAATGATAGTTCCTCACCACTGAAAATTCTGTCATATTGCAAAACTAGATGGTTATCAATTCAACCAGCTGTTTAAATAATTTTGAACCAATGGTTGGAGTTGAAGACACACTTCGAAATAACAAGACAAAGTGAAAAGTGCTACACAGCTGAAATACTATATGGAAGCTGAAATACTATATGGAATGTACAGTGTTTAAAAAAAATTGGCATTCCTTCTCTTTTTACAATCCATTCTAAGTGAAGTGCAAAAAGTTAACAAACTGTTTGAATCTAAAAATGTTGATGAAGTTAAATTACCTAACAATCTCACTTTGGAATTTCACTCTGTTGGTAAAAGACTTATATTGCCAACTTCTAGAGCTGATGTGTTTATTTGCACTATAGAGAGCTATTTGGCTCCTAAGCCATACCTAGGATACCAAATCGAATAAAAAATCGATGGTTTAAAAACAAAAGGACTGTTAACAGAAAATGTAGAGGACACCATAAAAAAGCGCTGTCAAGATTTTCTTGTCTCATTATACAAGCAAATTGAAGCAGAGGCTTCCTGAAAATTTAGATGTATTGAAAATATTTCATTCTTTTCTATTAACAATATACTTCTTCAGCCAGTAAAGGACATACCTAAATATTGTCAAGTTATGAAATTTTTAGGGGCTACTGATAATAGTGTGGCGGAAGCAGAATATCAGTTAACCAAAATAAATTTGGTTGACTGGACAAAAAAAGAAAAAAGAGAAACTGAAGCTTTTTGGAGTGAAGTAAGACAATCTAAAGGTGCCCTAGGAAACAGTCCCTTCTGTAAGCTCTTTGAATGTGAGATGTCTGCCATGATATTACCCCATTCAAATGCTGATGTAGACAGAGTTTTCAGTGCTATGGGTTATATAAACGCTAAACTAAGAAATAGGATGAAACTTGACCTCTTAATTGCTATCTTGACAATAACATTTGGCCTAGGAAAATTCTGTTCAAATTATCAGCTCCCTGATCGTATATTAAAAGAAATTGGAACAGCTAAAGCATACTAGAGTCATTTTGAATCTGAAGCTTCAACTTCATCATCCAAGCTAGGTTTATCCTGTGGATCTTGTGAGACAGACATCAGTGAAGATGAGGACATGATTCTATAGGGAAAGTCACATCGATATCTATGTAATTTCTTACTTTGTCCATCTAGATGTTTTTCTAGATGTTCCATTGGAACAGTCTAGATATTTCCAGATGTTGTTTGTTCCGTTTCTAGATGTTTTCTGTCAAAGAAAAGTGGCAACACTGCTCAACCCAACAACTGGGAGTTTTTGTTTGTGAAAAGCTTCTTGGTAGACTTTTAGAAGGAAGCTGCCTAGATTAGGAAATAAATGCTGGTAGAATTCTACGGGAGTCTATCTGTCTGATGTCAGACATTCATTCAGTAGCATGTCATTTGCAGAACCTCGCTCCCATAACAACCTTCCGGAAAACCTCTCGATCACAAGCAAGATATCCGCGTACGATACACCCATCTGGAGATCATCCACCACGCCCTGCACCCATCTTCTCTTTGGTCTTCCTCTTTTCTCAGGTATACCCCGGGAAGAGAGGAAGAGGAAGGCAGTTTCTTTATAAATTGTAATAACCTATTTTATTAAGGACTTTTGACCTTTCACAGGCCGAACAAAAATTTTTGTATTAATTTAAGTATGTCAGTGGTCGACATAAGGATAAAACATTTGATGTAATATCGAAGAGAAATAACAAAAATGGGTTACAATATTCTTATGCATGAAAAATAAAGCCAAAACTTTTACGTACACTTTGAAAATGACTAAACATTCTTATCGTTTCTTATGAGCCAAATAGCGTCCGATAAATTCTAAACAAATTTAATGAAAGATTAAGATAAATACCACAATTATTTAAATCACATTTATACAAATTTTAGTAATGTACCCTGAAACAACTGTAATATTGTTAAGTCCCTCTACACTATACCTAATAATGTGATTTATTTCGTACACAACAGTGTGTAATTCACAAGATGCATTGTGTGTTTTTCCATTTCGATTAAATCATCACCCCGATCCCGTTAAACCTCAAAGATAAGTTATATTAGGGTCCCCCCTAGTTCAGTTTAATAATCCTGTGGCTGAGTCAGCCACAAATAGCTGCTCATTACGATTTCCTCCACACAATATATTACTTTGAAGGGGATGTTGTCCAAAGAGGGTAATGAATGACGCGACAATATTATTGTGTGCTTTCGTTTACATTTGCAAATAAAACAAGGCACCCGACAAAATGCAGCAATATTCTCTAATTGTAAATTGCATACTGTTTATTATTCTGTACATCAATTACTCCAGGACAATAAATGTGGTTTGCATTCAAAGGTTCCATATACATTACATAGGAATTGTAGGTCATAAACTGTCATTTACTGCCAGTATAGTACCTTTCAGTGTATGGCAGAGGGGTCTTTGAGCCTGAAGAATTAAGGCCGCCAGACTAGTGTAGTCGCCGCGAACTGTGAAGGTTAGAATTGTCTATTTGCCCCCGACAGGAATTGTAGGTATCCTGTTCAAACATTAAGTATTTATTATCATAACCTAACATCAATTGTTTCTAGTCCTAAAGTTTCAGTTAATTCTCTCGGAACAATAAGACCATTCGTTCCTCCACATTAAACGGTCCCCCTTAAGTTTACAACATTTTCGTCCTCTAAACTTCATGGACACAAATATGTCCACTATATGCAGTAAAGCTGATGTTTTTCAATTGTAAGTACGCTTGCTCGGGGGTCATGAGTTCGAATCTGTATCGGGGCGAAATTTTACAATGGATCTGGCCTCCCCGGTCGTCCATGGCTGATGAAGGCTAGTCGTCGAAACGCCCTTTGTTTTCCGTAATTGTGTTATGTAAAACTGCATTACTTCGTGTTGTTTTATAATGTTTATATTTCTACAGCTTTAGCGCTGACAAGCTAGGAAACATCTAATGGCAGTAGAAGAGAGATGTCTGAGGAAAATGCAAAGACTACCAATTATGGACAGAAAAACGAATGAACATGTCCTTTAATGACCAAATGAAAAACGAACACTGATTAAAAAAATTAAAATCATACAGTCAAGTATTTTTTTTTAAATCATGGTACGATGAAAAGTAAACTTGAAATCTCAGTGACCACTAGCAAGCTTGACGGGACAAGAGGATGTGGAAACGAAGGGACATATGCCAGGATGGCTTTGCATAATCTAGACAAAAACAGAGACCCGGCCATAGGCCCTGGCGACGGTGTGAGATAGCGAAACAAGACTGCCTAAACGTATTAGAATTGTGCAGATTGCTCTATATTCCTAAAATGTACTAAAGTCCTTAATCATTCATTATTAGTATTATTGTAATTATTTATGTTTTACCATCTTTAGTTTAAACTTTTTCTTTCCATCTAAAGAATAACCAACATATATAAGGGAGAGCACACTACAAACATGTATTAATAATATCGTCTAGAACAGTGTTTCTCAACCTTTTGGGCCCGTGCCCCACTTCACCATATTTTCAGAACGTCATAACCCCACCCACTCGTATTTCTTCCCTAAAAATACCCCCTCCCTCCCTACACAGTATACGTAATAATGGAAGCTAAATTTATTTAATTACATACACTAAAACAAGTCCAGACGTATACATAAATCGTGATTTGCGAGTTTAGTTACGTTATAAAATGAATTTAAGAAGGATGAGACGTACAGAACCGTAAAGTATGAAGGGAAAACAATATTAAGTAATCGGTGGGGAATTCACCACCGGTTGAGAACCACTGTCTAGAACCAGTATTTAAACATGAGAGATATTTAGGCTAGTAGACTGACATATTTTCAATACCCATCATGGGGGTAAATAAACTAGCACATTTCCTTTCTTGGCCATCGGGGATTGGGAAATATTACCACATTCAGGGATACAAGTTCATTGAGCTACCCATCACAAAAGGAGGCGGTACCTCATAGGTCAAAGGTCTTTGTCAGCCGAGAAGTGGAAATTATGACCATGACCATGTTTAGCACACAAAATGGTCACATGTTAAAAGTGGCAGAATCAATCACCATTAATCTTCAGAAGCCAGTTGTTTGCAAACAGATTTGACTTGAGATGAGTCAAGAACCGACATCATTGAATTCGGGGCATTCCCATCAGCGCTCAGTCCTCATCTTCAACAACCAGCGAAAAGTTCCAATACAAATGGTGCTCTTTACAATCTGATTATATGTCCGTCTTGCTTTACCTCTAAGTGACGACTGTCAACCAGATCCTCTGACCACCCCTTGCTGCCGCATTCTCTTTAGACCATGATAGTCTATCTGTTCTTCTGCATTAATAATGTGCTCCCAGAGAGCCTTCACCACATCGGCCTTATCATGCATCAAATCACCCCTTAAAGGTGCGGCACCAGCCAACCTACCTGTCTGTTCATTTCCAACCACACCAAAATGTCCTGGAGTAAAGATCCAGCGAATATTCTCAACCCGCGACCTCTAAGTTGATGCGTGCCTTTCTGCACGAAACATGCCAGTATTCACCTTTGTCAGCGTGCTTTGTGCATCAGTCACAATCACGACACGTGTAAATAGTTTGTCCTCCAACCAGCGGAAACCTGGAGTAACCGCCTCCACCTCCATTTTCAGATTTGAGGTTGTGGTGTCATATGCCAAGCTCTCTTTTACTAAACATTGACCATTGGCTTTTGCTATGAATCACCAGGCACTTTTTATCCTCTTAACACAGAGCCATTGGTATAGATAGATAATCACATCGCCAGGGCAAGAATAGTCCTGAAATAATTGCTGAATTTCTACTTTCGCAACGCCTGATGGCCTCTCCCTACACTCACGGCCAATTGTGATTATAACCTCACACAAGTCTGAATTTCTATTCGGCACTCTGACCCACTTCTTGTCTCTGCCAATCTTGTCAAGTGTGCACATTTCTCTGATGGTATCTTCTGCCTGAGCGATCCATGATCTTCCTCTTAACAGCCTGTGACCCTTGACTACATCCAGGGGATCTTGTAGGAGGTGTTCCTTGTCCGCAGATACCTTGAGATATAGCATTGCGTGCGAAACCTTGGGCCTGTTTGCATTGGTCGGTGGCGCCAGGATGTATCGCTTACACACTATTGGGGTGTTCCTTGTACGTCCCAGAATCACCCTCATGGCTTAATTCTGTATGCGCTTTAGTTTGTGCAAACAGAAAGACATGATAGATATAAATTACAGTGGTAGACATTTTAAATTACCGTGTGAATATGTGTATATTTCAGCTTCAAAGATGTATCTAATTACTTTAGTTTATGTTGTGTGATGTCTGCAATATGTACCTGACGAGATGTAGCGAAATAGCCAAGCAATAAATCGTGCAATCTATTGTTTGTGTCTTCGTTATTCAAATATTACCACAGTCAGGGACAAAAGTTAATTGAACACCCAGCACAAAAGGAAGCCGTGCCTCATAGGTCAAAGGTCTTTGTCAGTGGAGAGCATGACCATCATCAAGACAAAAAAGAAGTTCTTGTAGACTCAACTCACGCCGCCCACCCCGAATAAATCCACTGCCTTCGACCTTCATTTGTTTCTTGAAGGACTTGTTCATTGGTTTTTCTGTCTGTCCATGGTATTCTTTGCATTTCCCCCAGAAACCACATTTCTACAGCCATAAGATGTTTTTCAGCTTGACTGCTCATTGTCCACGCTTCACACCCATACAAAAGTACAGGTTCTATGTAGCACTTCAAGACTCTTTATCTCGTTTCAGTTAGAATAGTCTAGTTGGTCGTACGTCGAAGTACACTTGTTCCTGCAACGAGGCGATGTCGCCATTTGGAGGTGACAGGTTCGAATCCCGGTCGGTAAATATAGCTTTCAAATTTTAGGTTGTTCAGTGCATCCTCTAGTCTCTACTTCCTTCTTCTCCTTCTGTGAGCGCCAAACAATACTATGTGTGTTTATTTATGTAACTGTCTTTGAATAACCATATTGTCAAAACTCCAACACCAACTGTAAATCTGGGTTCAGAACGCAGGCAATGAATTACCTGGGGGTATGTTTTGATCGAAGTCTTGCGTATCATGAGCACATAGACCGGGTGATAACAAAGGCCAAGTGAGGTTTGGCTGCGATGCGAGTGATGGCAGTGGCAAACTGTGAGCAGCGCCATTTATGTCTCCTGTGAGTAAATATAGTCATCCAATATGGAGGATATGTGATTGAGCTGTTATGGCCTCTGGAGTGGTTTGTTTGTGGCTACGGTTTGCTTACGCATTTTCTTTATGTTAGACTGGTAGTAGAGTGCTTTTACATCTGTCCGCGGTTGTTTGTATGTTTGATTCGAAAATTAAATGCGGAAACAATGTAAAATGCTTCTGTTTGCACAGAACATTCTGCGGTAAAGGTCAAAGAGAGTCTGATGAAGGAATTCAAAAGTACTAAATAGCATCTGTTCATAATATTTATGTATTCGGGATTGAAGAATTTTGATTCAGCAGAACAGAAAAACAGAATCGTGGACTAAATTGTTTAATCATGTGCTTCTTCGTTGTATATTTTGGATTTTCATGGAAATGGTTCTTGTAAATACGTCATTACCTATGATTAAATTTACTTGTAGAGTACTCTCTGACCCAGTAACTAAAGCTTTTGCGCACTGGCGATGACGTCATCATTTTGGTTGTGTTTATTCAGAAGTTCGTGTCGAGTAAGACCATAGTCTGCTCTTGCAAAAGATAGGTACTGAAGACGGAGGCAGCCAGCCAGGAGGCGCACCACAGAAATCAGGCTGCCACGCAACTACGTATTATGAAATATGTCGACTACTGCTATATGTTATGGTGCTCGCCCTGCTTTGGACCCCCAGGCAGGTGCAGTGCCGGGTCCTATGCCTCGTAAGGGTCTAACCACAACTACTGGAGGTTCTTCCTAGATGTCCTGCCGAGCCAGGGAGCCTGACAATAGAGCGTCTGGCCGTCCCAAACAAAGACTTAAAATAATGCACTGGAATGTAGAGGGTGTAAAAAAAAAAAAGAAAAAAAAAAGAATAGAACTAGAAAACATCTTGACCCAAGAAAATGTAAGCGTATGTTGCTAGTAAGAAACTCACTTCAAAATCAGAGGCTACCTGTGTTACTGATCTGCCCGAAAGGACAGGCGAAATGGTGGGATACTGACCCTTGTCAAAGATAACACCCCTGCTTCCCAAATTGAAGTTTACATGGAAGGGGCTGAGTATCAGGCACTTAAACTTAAAACAGACAATGCAGACCTTCACCTGATCAATTACTACTGTCCAAATGGCCGCCCACAGGCACTGGACACACTACCTTTACAAGGAAAAAATGATTCTATGTGGCGATTTCAAGAGCCACTCGTAGAGCTGGGGCTATAATCACATGGACCACAGAGGAGAGAGCCTGGAAGACTGGCAGGATGAGAATAGATTCATCTTGATTAACAAGCCGTCTGACCCACATATCTTCTACTCGAAATCGGGCACACATCAACTACAACCGACCTGGCGTTTTATTCATCAGACCTGGAGTGGACTATTACACGAATTGTTGGAAAACAAATTGGTGGCAGTTACCATCGGCCAGCCTTTCTAACTGTAGAAAATGAGCTTGTAAGTTCAAGCAGCACCCTCACGAGAGGGAACTATAAGAAAGCAGGCTGGCCAGTGTACAAGCATCGCACCAGCATACTGGTTAGAAATCTGAACACGGACAAAGACATAAATAAAGTACTTGAAGAGGTCGGGAAATGCATACTACAGGCAGAATCTGTACCAAGAGGAGCTCGTAAGCAATATAAACCGTGCTGGAGTAGTGGACTGGAACAATTGCATAATGATGTGGAAGTGTGTAGAAGGCAAGCAGAGGCCAATGCCAGCCAAAAGCACCACAATAAATACCAGCACGCAAAATCCAATTTTCAAAGGGCCCAGCTGCAGGCTAGACAGAAAAGCTGGCAGGAGAAAACAAAGTAACTGAACTTTGAAAGAGACACAAGGAAGTTGTGGAAGCTAATAAAACAGCTTAACGATGAGGGCACAGGGAGAAGCTCAAAAATTGCACTACATAAAGACGGAAACATCTTAACAGGAAAGCAAGCAGCCGACCATTTTGCGGACTCATTCGCACAAGATAACAATATCGAAATTAGTCCAGAGAAACAACAAGAGATTCGAGAGAAATGGCTACATACAAGACAGAAGGAAATAGTACATGAGGTTATGGAGGCACCTATCACAATCAGTGAAATGGAGCTAGCCATATCAAAACTGAAAATGAGAAAGTCACCAGGAGCTGATGATATCGCCAACGAAATCATTAGGAACCTACAAACAGAGGCCAAAGCAACGGTGTTACAGATCTTCAATAACACATGGGTCTTAGGCAGTATTCCACAAGCCTGTAGAGAAGCAATCATGATACCCCTCCTGAAATCTGGGAAAGACAGTTTCATTCCTCCAGCTACAGACCAATGTGCTTCACCAGCTGTCTCTGCAAAACAATGGAACGCGTCATCAATCACAGACTACAGTGGTACATTGAAAGTGAAAACATCCTTGTGCCACAACAGGCAGGCTGGCTTTAGGCAGTGCTAATCTACGGAAGATCAGACAACCTACCTCTCTCAAGAAGTTGAGGATGCATTCCAAGAGAAGAAGCTGGTACTTGCGGCATGGATGGATCTGAAGAAAGTCTTTGACAAAGTCTGGAAAGAAGGTCTGATGAGGAAACTGAGAAACTGTAAAGTCAAAGGAATAATGTACAAATTGGTGAAAGCATACTTGCACAACAGAAGAGCCCGAGTACAGATAGACGGTCTCAAAGAAAGAAAGTACTATTGCGTCGCGGTGTGGACTCTTGTCCCCCACACTTTTTCTAATCTTCATCAATGATCTTGTTGCTAATCTACCGGATGGAATTAAAGAGGCAATGTACGCTGATGACCTGGTTCTATGGAGCACAAATGAACATGCATTAGTGGCCACCATATTGCTACAGAGAGCTGTAGATAATTTATTGCATGGGCGGATAGATGGTGTGTCAGCATAAACACTGACATGTGCAGCACCAACCTATTCACCTTCTCTCCGAAACAAAAGGCAGGGACCATCCAGATAAATGGAACACCCCTATGAGAAGATAAAGAGCCTAATACCTTGGTGTGACATTCGACGACAGGCTGACATGGAGAAAACACATCAAAATAGCAGTAGCAAAAGCCAGAAAGAAAATAGTCATCCTGAGAAAGCCAAGTGGAACCACATGGGTAGCCAGTGGGAAAATACTTAGCAAAGTTTATCAAGAGAGCATGCGACCATACATGGAATAGTGTCAACTGCGTGGTGTTCAGCATAAAAGACCACACCACAAGAGCTAGACAAAGTGCAAAATCAAGCTCTTAGAGTCATCACAAGAGGGGTGAGATCAACCCCTATAGTAGCAATGGAGAAAATGGGGAGGACACAAGCACTGAGAGAATGCAGAGATACGAAAACACTAATACAAGCAGAAAAGTTCCTCAGCTTGTCATACCAACCTATGAAGAACCGATTTGAAAACTTAGCTATGGGGCGGTTAAAAAGAAGTAGTTTTATCCACCAGGCAAAACGACTCTGCAGGGAAACCACCGATCTTTCCACAGTTGGTATCCCCCTAAAAACTATTCCAGAGCGAACCCCATGGAAAGATGAACATAGACTATCGCTATAAATCCAGACAAAGTGAGAGGAATATTTGACAAGGAAGAACAGAACAGTGTACAGCGCAGAACAGCCACTCTCAGCTTCCTTGATGACGAATACCCACAGGATGTCAGGATCCGAGTCTACACAGATGGGTCAGCACAAAATGCTGTTTAAGATGGAGGAGCGGGATTGTACATAGAATACCCAAATAATACTAGGGACACAGCCAGAGTTCCAACAAGAAAGTACTGCCATAACATAACTATGATGCTGAAATTGAGGCAATCAAGATAGCAACAGAGAAATTACAAAATACCAGCCATGGTATACAACGTATGGTGATATTGACCGATGCTAAATCAGTAATAGAAGCGCTCCTGTCTGGGAAATTGCCAGTTCTAAGGACATCACTTTCTGAAATTAGCAGTCAGCATAAGGTCACCATACAGTGGATACCATCCCACTGTTGAGTACCCGGAAACGACAGAGCTGATCAATTGGATAAGAAAGGAGCAAAAGAAGAACAACCTGATGTGCCCTTTACATACCACCAATAGAAAAGAGTGATAAAATCAGTCAGAAGGCCACCAAACCCTACTCAAGACGACTACCACGTTATGGACAGACAAGAACAGGTCATTATTCTGCCCCTCAAAACAGGATACAATAGATTACGCAACCACATGTATACAAAATTCAAGATTGGTGACTCAGCCATGTGCACATGTGGTTTGACGTCGCAAACAGCAGAGCACATACTCCAAGACTGCCCAAACTACAACATATCTAGGCAAACTTTCTGGCCTAGAGAGACAACATGGAAAATAAACTCTATGGACCACTGAGCGAACTAAGAAAGACTGTTAGATTCATACAAGAGACAACATTGCAGTTATAGACATATTTCAGGCGAACGAAAGAAGAAGAAGACTTTTGAATGAATTATGCAGCATGGGTTGGTCAGAAGAAGTCGCCGTAGGTATTCAGGCAAGCATCCCATTGCTTAGGTAGGCGGCGAATGCCGACCGCAAAAGAGAATTGTGGTTGCTCACTGAACCAAGTGTTTACCGCGTTCATTACGTCGTCACCTGTGTGAAATCTTTGCCCCTTGAGAGCCTTTTTTTAGAGGTCCGAACAAATGAAAATCACATGGTGACAAATCAGGACTATAGGCTGGGTGTTGCAGAATTTCCCACTTCTTCCAAGCTAATGCTTTCTGCATAATCTTTGCTACATTCGGACGAGCATTATCGTACAACAAAATCACACCGCGAGAAAGCATGCCGGGTCGTTTATTCTTGATGGCTTTTTGCAGCTTGTCTAGTGTTTTCAAGTAGTAGGTAGAGTTGATGTTGACACCAGGTTCTTTAAGGTCGGCCAACAATAGCCCTTCATTGTCAAAAAGTGCACTCAGCATAACATTACCAGCGGAAACCTGTAACTTGAATTTTTTTTTTTTTTGGCTTTTGGTCATCCAGCATGCTTCCATTGCATGCTCTCTCTTTTGCTGCTCGGCTCAAAGTGGTGACACCATGCCACTATGCGGAAGAGAAATGCATTACCCTCCACTCTGTAACGCAGCAAGTGGTTCAAACACCATCCCTTGCGTTTTGGTTGTCAGTCAACATCGGTGGTACCCACTGTGAACACACCTTCCGATATTGCAGTTTCTTACGAACGACCTTTAGAATTGTCCCAATTGATACATCAAATTCTTTCGCTAGCAAACGTATGCTTCGATAACGGTTCATCTGTACTGCTGCGTCAATTTTGGCGATGATTTTTTTTTTTCTGTTGCAACAATATGCGCTTGACCCGAAGATCTGTCGTGAACTGACATCCGTTCCCAAACATTCATGCCCAGTCTGTCACTGTTGTCTTCGACACACATTTGTTACTGTACGCTGCTTGCATTCTTCGATGAATGTCCACTGGTCGACATCCTTCAAATGAAAGAAACTGAATCGTCGCTCTTTGAGCTTCTTTGAACGGATTTTTGATCAACCCGGTCATTTTCTCAACGGTCAGAAACAGAACTTAGGCACCATGGGACGATAAGCACTTGCTCTTTTATTCATTGGTCAGTACTTATTACATGACTATGACATGATCTTGTTCAACGTACGCAATTACGCGCGGTGCGGCACGAACGGATTTCAAATGAACACTCCTAATATATCCCTAGGCTTCTAGAAGCTCTAGTGATATGTCTATCTCTAGGCTTGGTAAAGATAACTTGATACTGTGTAACTTGCCATACACGGCTTTCTGCTCTTCTGTTGACAGGTGAAAGTACCACCTATTGGAAACCTCGAATCTGTACAGGTCGATTATTCCCCCAGAAGGCTCATCTCCTGGGCCAATTAAGGCGTTAACGATTCCGATTCCGATTTGTGTGTGTGTGGGGGGGGGGCGGGGGGGGGAAGAGACACTTTCCAACACGTTAAACCATAGTACCAGACTAGTGAAGTTGCATACCAGCACTTGATCCTCTCAGCGATTGATTATGGACTAGGATTGCTCACTGTCTCAAAGCGTCAACTGGTGAGATTGGAGCGCATACAGAACAAGGCTATGCGGGTCATTCTGGGATGCACCAGAGACACCCCAGTGGTGTGTATGCGGTACATCCTTGGTTTGCCGACTGTTGCTGGTAGGCTCAAGGTGATGCAGGCGAAGGCATACCTCAGAGTAGCTGCTGACACAGATCACCCGTTGCATGAGGCGCTGGACGCAGTTAAGGGCCAGCGACTGATAAGAGGGACATCTTGGATGGCTCAGGCGGAGAATACGATCAGACAGGTGTGCCCCTTGAAGAACATTAGGCGAAGAGAGGAGTGGGTCAGAGTGCCAGCGGAGCAGTCAGACTGCAGAGTTATAATCACATTGAGCCGGGAGTGCAGGGAGTGGCCAGCAGGGGCCACGGAAGTGGAAATCCAGCAACTAATTCAGGATAATGCTCGCCCGGGTGATGTGATGATTTACACAGATGGTTCGGTGTTGAGAGGTAGTAGAAGTGCTTGGGGTTTCTTGGCAAATTCTAATGATCGACGTTTGGTGCAGGAGAGCTTGGCATATGATACCACAACATCTAGCTTAAGAATGGAGGTGGAGGCAGTCAGTGCAGCTTTCCGCTGGATGGAGAATACGACACACACACACACACATCGTGATTGTAACTGACTCAGAAAGCATGCTGAGTAGGGTGAGGACAGGCAAGCTTCGTGCCGAGTGGTTTGCTTCGCTTCTCCGGGGCATGCTGGTGGGCTGGGGAATGAACAGGCAGTCAGATTGGCTGGCTCTGCAAAACTTGGTGGAGTATTGATGCATGATAAGGCACACGAGGTTGCGGCCTTGTGGGAGCACGTGTACACCACAGAGGAGTAAATGGATCACCATGGTCTGGCAAGTATGCGACAGCGTGGAGTGACGAGGGGATCTGGATGATGCTCCACGTTTAGAGGAAAGGAGAGACGCACATATAATCAGATTGCTACTGGTACTATTGGTGTTGGAACACTTCGCTGGCTTCTGAGGATGGGGACGGAGCGTTTATGGGAATGCCCCGAATGCTGTGATGTCGGTTCTTAAATCAATCAATCAATCAATCAATCGTCTTTTGGAACGGCAAATATAGCGATGTTTGAATTGATATCGATAAACTGTTGTAAATGTAATTCCAAAGAGAAACTTACAGTACTCTTTAGAATAACAAAATTAAATCCTCGTAAATTCATCAGTTCGATAGATGGACGGAAGTGAATGTGTAAGAATGTTGAATGTTTTATAAGAAATAAGGTTGTCAGATGGCTTTGTCCAGAGTGCATTGATTCATTTTAATTATTTTCATAAGTGGTCGCTTTTCTCCAGGGAGGAAATGGGGGTGCAGAGCCGCCCCATCAGGTCCCACGTCCCCATGTGTCATTCAGATGACCGCCTCTGCATGTGGCCCTGGTAAGATCAAGTTCATATACTACACTTTGATCATAGCCAACGACCGAAAAGGGAGATCCATTCTTGCATTAAGGTATATGGCCTGAAACACGACCATCCTGAGTTAAATAATAATAATAATGTTAAAAAACAGCGATAATTGCATGAATCATATGTTAAGTACCTGGAAAAACAGCTATAATTGCATATATCATATGGTCAGTAAAGGGAGGGGGGGGGGAAATTACACATTGATGATGAACATAGATGTGAAAATCTTTTTTCAAAGTGTCTTAAATATAAAAATAGTGCTTAATTTTTTAGGGCACAGGATTCTCCAGGAGCAAGAGCCGCCTCATAGGGTTCCAAGTCCCTGTATGTGTTGTGATGACCACCTCTGCTGGTGACCAAGGCCAGATCAGATGCAGATACGGTAAGTCTACCTTTAATCACTATCGTGATACTAGAACGTATATATTTAACAACAAAAATAGATCTTGTGTATTATTATGACATGAAGAACACCAGGTGTTCAATGAACGGTTTCTGTTGGTCCATATCCTAGCGGTGGTGTTTGTGTGCATCTTCAGACTTAAGACAGTCTAGATAGCAACATAGCTTGTTCTGAGTCTCCACCATTCTGTCATGTTGAGGGCTGACATAGCTGGCATGACTGTGACGGATTGGTATTAGAGTACAGAGTAGTACAGCACTCATTGACCAAGGGCGCATCGATCAGATGTAGCATACAGGCTGTGGCTATCAAACCCACAATGATTAGATTTATGTTGTAGTCCATTGCTTACAAGCTATGATCTTGTTAAAAGGCACTGCTATTTTTAAACAGAAACACATCTACAGACAGGCTTATGTGTATATTCTGCATATGATATTTGTCTTTTGTGGTTGTGTGTATTGTGTTTAGGAAGACTACTTTGTATTGTCAGTTTTCTTGTTTGCGTGTGTTTCTATTAGTTGTTGTATTGCAGTCTGTGTGTCTGTGATAGGTGGAAATATATTGTACATATGTTATTCTGTTTCTTGAATGTTGTGTCTGCATAGTTGGCATGTTGCTATTTGATTTATTTGGTTGTTTCGGGATTTGAGATTTAAATATTGAGCACAACCCACTACTGGCAACGCTGATATTATTCTGGTATGAACTCAAGGCCCATCCACGTCAAAATGGAAGGACTAGACTCGAGTTTCGCTCTCATTTAAGCTCGTCAGTAATGCATATCCTTGACCGAACCCGGAAACAAACCCCGGATCACTGGTGTGTGCAGCGGGTGTATAGCCACTAGACCACGCGGCACACGCTGGACGCGACCAAGTTATCACAACAGAATATTACAACGTAACCCATCGTAGACTATAGCTCAAGATTTGCCCGATCGCCGCGACTGAAATCCATCAATCGATGTGGCCCCGAATAATCAGGTCTTCTCCCTGCAAGGCACACCAGGTCGCCTAAATTCCCGCGAGCAATAATCAAATTGATTTATTTGATTGTTTCGGGATTTGAGATTTAAATATTGAGCACAACCCACTACTAGCAATGCTGATCTTATGCTGGTATGAACCTAAGGCCCATCCACGTCAATGTGGAAGCATTAGAATCGAGTTTAGCTCTCATTTGAGCTCGTCAGTAGTGCATATCCTTGACCGGACCCGGAAACAAACCCCGGATCACTGGGGGTGTGCAGCGGGAGTGTAGCCACTAGCCAATAGCTACATGTCTAGCCACACATTTTGCTATTTGCTTGGATCTCTGTGTTGCTCTTTCGGTGGTTGGTGCCATGTTGAAAAGTGGTCTGTATGTTATTTCCTTGTCTTTCGGTGTGATGTGTTTGTTGTATAAGTTAGTGAATGCACAGCTATAGCCTTTAGTGTAGTATTTGTATCCTCTGTTGATTCTCATGTGTAATGGTGGTGCTTGTTGTTTAACTAAGTATGTGTATATCTACGTGGTGGTCTGTTGTGATAAATCTTCATTGTCTTGTATTGCTTGCATACATGATTTGTAGAATTGTGGCAGTGTGCCGTAATAATGTGTTTTTGTGTTGTCTGTTTCCCTTAGCCGGTGTATTCTAATTGTAATGTAGTATAATGCTAGTGAGTGTTGGTCTGAATGATTGATGATGTGTCCTATATGGTTGACTCTTAATGCTGCTAGTTGTGTGTGTTAGTCTTGTAGTTCTAGTCCTCATTATTTCTTATCTTGTATTGGTGTTTTGTGTTGTATACAGTGAAATGTATTGCTGAAGATGAAATATCTGATGGGTTTGTTTATGTCTGTGAGTGCCTGATTTGGGGGATCTAACACAATAGCTAAATATATTATCTTAGGAATGATGAAGGTGTTTACAACTGTGCTTCTTCCAAAAATTATTGATGTCTTGTATTTATACCTATGTAACATGTCTATAATTTGTTTTGTCAGTAAATGTTTCTGTGTGTTTTTTTCTGGGATCGCGTAGAAATATGATCCCACATATGTTATGTTGTCTGTGACTGTTAGATCTGGAGGGAAATCCGCTTTATTCTCAAACTTTCCCAGCCCCATTAGTTTGGATTTGTGTATGTTTATGTTTGCCCCACTTCCTTCACTAAATTGTCTGAAGGTGTGAAGTATGTTTATTGTGGATGTGTTGGTTATAGGGAAGAAAGCGGTGTCACTTGCATAAGAAATTAGTTTCCGCTCTCCTAACCCTTGTATAAATGTTCCATTGATTGATTGATTGATTGATCTAGGAACCGACATCACAGCATTCGGGACATTCCCATAAGCGCTCCGTCTCCATCCTCAGCAACCAGCGAAGAGTTCCAACACTAATAGTTCCAGTAGCAATCTAATTATATGTCCGTCTCGCCTTTCCTCTGAGCGTCGAGCGTCGGCCAGATCCTCTCGTCACTCCTCGCTGCCTCATTCTAACCAGACTATGGTGATCCATTTGCTCCTCCGAGGTGTACACGTGCTCCCACAAGGCCGCAACCACATCTGCCTTGTCATGCATCAATACTAAACCAAGTTCTGCCGAGCCAGCCAATCTGTCCGCCTGTTCATTCCCCCGCTCACCGGCATGCCCAGGAGAAAAGATCCAGGTGATGCTTGCTACCTGTGACCTCCGAAGCGAAGCAAGCCATTCTGCACGAAGCTTGCCTGTTCTTTCCTGTTCCATTAATGTCGGTGTCATATCCGATTGCTTCAAAGAATGGTTCTAGCGTGAGTACATATAGGATTGGTGATAGAGGACACCATTGTCTTAGAGATCTTGTGATCCTAAAACAGGCAGTGAGTGAATGATTCACCAGTACAAGAGGGAGAATTGACAGCCTCTCTGCTGGGTGTTTGTAATGAAATCTCTAATGAAGTGTGTATGTTGGTGTATGTATCTGTGCTGAATACTGCACTGTTGGTCTGGGTGTATGAGTGATGGCATGAAAGTTTTTATTTTGTTTGCAAGTGACTTTGCTAGAATTTTGTAGTTTAGGTTCAATAATGAGATGGGTCTATTGTTTTTCAGCTGTGTTTTGTCTGTGTTGACTTTAGGTATGAGTGTTATGTGTGACATGTTGCAATTGTTGGGGAGTTCTTGTTTGTGAAAAGCTTCTTGGTAGACCCTTAAAAGGAAGTTTCCTAGGATAGGAAATAAGTGCAGGTAGAATTCTACAATGAGTCCATCTGGTCCTGGTGTGTTGTCTTTTTGCATTTGATTGATTGCACGTGTTGTGTCTGCTTGTCTGTGCCAGACAGCTTCTTTATGAACTGTAAGAGCTATTTTATTACAGGTTTTGGCCTTTTACAGGTCGGACAAAAATTTGTTTAACGTGAATCATTTTGACAACCTTGGTGATTACAAGTACAAAAGAACGTAAGATGTAATATCGAGGGAATAAAGAAAATGAGTTATAAAACTCTCACGCATGTAAAATAAAATCATTACTTTTACACAAACTTTGAAGGTAACTAAACATAATTATCCCATTATTTATGATCACAATAATTTTTTTTAAATTCTATGACAATTTAATAAAATATTCAGACAAAAATCAAATTTCTATAAATTACAGAATACATTTATACTACTTTTAATAACATCCCTTGAAGCAACATTGATTTTGTTATGTCCCTTTGAACTATTCTTAATTACTTGTCTTCCTTATAATGTGATCTTATTTCGTACACAACAGTATCAGTGTGTATTTACAAGACTTATTGTGTATTTTTTCGATTTCGATTATGACGTTACCCATACTCGGTTCAACCTTAAAAAGAAGTTATATTAGGGCCCATCCCTTGCTCAAGATTATTAATCTATGTGCTGGTGTACAGACAGGGAAGAGATAGGGAAAGTTTGGCTGCAGATTTACAGGTGGCAGTAAACAGGGTGGCAGAGTGGTGCAGGGACGCAGGAGCCGTTATAAACCCAGATAAGGCATCGGTTGTGTGGTACTGCCTGGATAACCGGATTGTGAAGGCTGATGTCCCATGTATTATATTGAATGGATGTCCTCTTAGGAGAGAAAGAGAGAGAGAGAGAGAGAGAGAGAGAGAGAGAGAGAGAGAGAGAGAGAGAGAGAGAGAGAGAGGGTACATTGAAGTACTTGGTTATCACGTTAGACAGGTGTATGTCTTTTAAAGATAATATGGAGCCTTTGGTGATGAAGTCTGGTAGAGGACTTAATGCTTTGAGGGCGGTGGCAGCAATCGGGGTAGAGCAGAGGCTGCTTTACGGGCCCTTTCAACAGTTAATAATTTCTGTCATTGAGTATCGTTTGTGTCTGCTGACAGTATTAAAGATCCAGCTTGAAAAGTTGGAGAGCATACATAATGCGGCCATGCGGGTGATTCTGGGGTGCACACAGGACACACCAATTATATGCATGAGGCATATCCTGGTGCTACCAACAATGACGGATATGCATAAGGTCCTTCAGGTTAAATGGTACCTGAGCGTTACTGTAGATAGTTATCACCCCCTGCATGCAGCCATGGATATGGTCAAGGGTCATAGACTATGACGAGGCAGGTCCTGGGTGACCCAGGCGGAAATATCTATACGTCACGTGTGTGATCTAGAGACCATCAATCGTATATTGGTTGACGTACCGGCAGACATGACGGACTGGCACAATGTAATAGTAACACTGGGTCATGAGTGCACAGAATGGGCAGCGGGCCGCACAGAATTTGAGGTGGTTGATGATTGTAATTTGGTGGTTCATGTATGCTCAATATGGTGTATGCATGTATAGTGTTTTTTACCTGTATTATGCAGATACGTTCCTGGTCATCCATGTGTGCTCTAATAATATCCTACATGTCTGATCCCACCAGACCCGATTTTGTGTATGCCTAAACTAATGCATGCATGTTTTGTTAGACCTATCTGTGTGGTGATATGTTGTGCGAAAGCTTGTGAACATATGATTGTTTCTTATAGCAGTATAAAGACTGACTTGTGTTTGCGTATGGGTGTGATGATGTGTTGTAATTAGGTACGTAAACCACAAATTTTTTAAGTAAAAATAAATAAATCACTAGTCACTGTAATTTTAGTAAAAACAAACAAATGCTGTATAATTGCTATATAAATCCGCACGCCAAGTTGTTATCCATGATGGGCACGTCCAGGCGAGCAAGTTTTCAGTAAGAAAAGTTCATGCCAGAGGATCATCTTGATCCTTGTTCTTATCACTTGTGTCGGTGTCTACAAAGAGAGTGTCTGGTATGCTGTATGCGAACTCTTTGTCTTGTACTTGTTTCTCCTTTTTTTCTTCATGTTAATTTCTCTTTGTCTTTGATTCTTTTGTTCATTTCCGATATGTATCTAGTCGGTGATAGAACATCTGTTACTGTGACAAAGTTATGTATTGACTGCGGAAGTCTTCTGTCTGCACCTTTTTCTCTTCATTGGATTGCTGACGATTTGAAAACCGTCAGAGTCTTCCTGTTTTGGATTGTTTTCGTGTGTGTGTTTTTTTCTCGTGTGTTCCTGCCTTCTTGTGTGTTGATTTGACTATTGAAAGTTTGTGTCAGTTCTCATCTTTTATGTGGAGGAGTGTCTTTTACGAGTGGTGGGAAATCTTCTTGACTTTGTACACCAATTGCTGCTGCTGTTGGTGTCATCGGTGGTCGTCTACTAGGACATTTATTTGCCCAGTGGTTGTCTTGCCACATGCCGGCAACTGGTCTTTCTCCCCGTCATCTTGATCAACACTCTGTGATTATTGTTCGTATTACCAGGAGTGTAGATCGGTATGTCATCCCCTGTAATACTGTGCGCCAGTTTTATTTTTAACTCCTTCGGGAGTAATCGTGACAGGTAACCAGTGAATGGTCGACCTGTTTCTATCTTTCTCTAAGTGCTCTAGTGATATGTCTATCCCTAGGTTTGTTAAAGAGAACCTATTACAGTGTAACTTTTCATACACGGCTTTCTGCGCCTCTGTTGACAGGTGAAAGTACCACCTAGTGGGAACCTCGAACCTATGCAATGTCGACGATTCCCCCAGGAGACACACCTCCTGGACCACTTAAGGCACTAACAATAAATGCAGGACCAGTAATCGAGCAAACTATCGGACCAGTCTGGTGAAGTTACTGGACTTCGTAGTCGTCTATTGGAACTGCAAATGCAGTAATATTGGAATACATGTCAGTAACATGTTGTTTTCGGTAATAATAATTCCACAGAAAATTCACAGTCTCCTTTAGAATATCAATTCCAAAGAATAATGCACCACAATGTCTTAACTTTAAGTTAATATAACTGTTTCCGGTTGAGATCTCACGTTTGGTCACTGTATATGTACTGCCATCTGTATACAGGTTATGGTTTTTTACAGGCTGGACAAAAATGTGTTTAGACTTAGAATGCAGCTATCTAAATTGCATTCAACAAAAGGATTTTTAAAAACAATAATTAATGTAGTATTGATGAGAAATAGAAAAATTTGTGATAAGACTCTCATGCATGTAAAATAATGTCATTATGTTTAAACAAACTGTGAAGATGACATACAATTATTTCCCAGTATTTATGATACATCCAACTTTCGCTAATTTATATACACAATTTTATAAAAGATTCAGACAAATACTACAATTATTTAAATGACACAATACATTTATACTACTTTTAGTAATGCCCCTTGAAATAACTGTTATGTTGTTATGTCTTTTTCCACTACTGTAAATAAATTTCCAGAGAAAAGGACACAGTATCCTTCAGAATATCACTTCCAGTCAAAAACGCAGTGTATCTTTGACATTTACCGGCTGAATTAAATATGTCCTCTTACAGGTCGAACAAAAATTTGTAAAGAAACCAGGGATACTCATTACAGTTATTGGGATTTAAAAGTTTAATGTAATATTAATGAGAAATAGAACAATTAGTTATAAGACTCTCATACATGTAAACTAATGCCATTACTTTTACACAAACTGTGAAGATGGCATAAAATTATTTCCCAGTATTTATGCTGCATATAACTGTTGCTAATTTTTATACAAACTTTAAAAAAAAAATTCAGATAAATACTAAAAATGTGTTTAAATCACACAATACACTTATACTACTTTTAGTAATGCCCCTTGAAATAACTGTTATGTTGTTATGTCCTTTTCCACTACTGTAAATACATTTCCAGAGAAAAGGACACAGTATCCTTCAGAATATCACTTCCAGACAAATACGCAGACACTTCCAGACACATTACCGGCTGAATTTAATATGGCCTTCTTACAGGCCGGACAAAAATTTGTTTAAAAAAAACCCCAGTTATACAGTGAATTGGGATTTAAAAGTTTATTGTAATATTGATGAGAAATAGAAAAATTGGTTATAAAATTCTCATATATGTAAAATAATGCCATTACTTTTACACAAACTGTGAAGATGACAAAATTATTTCGCAATATTCCCGCTGCATGTAACTGCGCTAATTTCTATAAAAATATTGTTTATAAAAGCTTCAGTCAAATACTACAATTATTTAAATCACACAATATATTTATACTACTTTTAGTAATGTCCCTTGAAATAACTGTTATGTTGTTATGCCGTTTTTCCACTACATTTTGTCCTTGTAATGTAGCTTTATTTCGTACAAAGCAGTGAATATTCACAAGGTGCATTGTGTGCTTTTCGATTTCGATTATACCATTAACCGTACGTACCCTGTTCAACATTATAGAGAAGGTATATTAGGGTCCATCCTTGACTCAGATTAATAATCTTGCTACTGAGTCAGTCACAAATAGCGGCTGATTAAGGTTTAACCCATGCAGGATATTAATTTGACGTTGTTATTGTCCAAAGAGGGTAATGGCGCGATAATATAATTCTGTGTTTTCCTTTATATTTGCAAATACAGCAAGGCCGCAGACATGAAATTCATCATCATCATCATCATCATCATCATCATCATCATCATCATCATCATTATCATCATCATCATCATCATCATCATCATCATCATCATCATCATCATAATGGGACGCAGAGGTGTTTCCAAGGCACCAGGGCCGGGTTATATACTGGCCAAGACCTATTGACGCGTCCTCGTCGAGCGTCCTGGGCAACAGGTCCCTTCGGGGTCCTGGCTAAAGTCAGTAGGATCGCCGATTCCTCCGAAGTCGGAGAGTGTCTGCCTGTACGGCGAGGAACCACCAGTCTGCACACCAATAAGCCAGACATGGGACAATGGATACTCACGCAGATCAGCTCACAAAACTGTCCTTAAACAAGCTCAGGCGGCGTGTGTTACGGTGTAAAAGAAGCCGGAGCAAGACTCGTCCAGTCTCACCCACCGATGCTTGTGTCTTTGACACACCCATTTCTCTAGATCACTCCACACATTTTGATCATTTACACCACACACCACCTAAATCTATTCATACCTTAGTTATAAATACATTAGATTACATCTATTTATAACCATGCTGTGTTGTCGATTCTTTTCGTCGATATGTGATATGGCGTCGTCTATATGTCTTGTTATTTATACACTAAACCACGCCCATAACAGACAAAAGAAAAAGCGGTCACTTTTCAAATACAATCCAACCGTCAAGAAAATAATGTATGATTATGTTGTTTATACCCACAAGGCACAGGGCACTAAACCACGCCCAAACAAACAACAATAATACCCGCTAAAACAAAATCGAGTGTTAAAAACAAAAATTAGCTGCCCCTTACATTATTGATTTTTTTTTTTTTTTTTAGGTGCTAGTTTGTGACGTCATCGGTCCGAATGCAGGGTCAGTTTATTAGTCTCGTGAATAGAAAAATCCCATCGATGTTTGTGGTGCGGCACCAGAAATTCTACCTGAAAACTACGTTACTGTAGGTCAGTATGGCCGAATGGATAAGAACGCGTATTGTTAAGCATTCGATGTGCTGATGCCGAAGTAAGGTGTTCAACCCCTACACGGACAGTTGGACTAAAATGGTGACGAATCGTTGTTGACTTGGGGGGACATAAATTACAAGTACCTATGAAGCCGGAGTGGGTTCACCTGATGGCAAGGTACTCTGTTAATAGGAAAAGCTAATTCACACGTAAAATGCAGTCTAGCACAACTAGAAGTTATATGTATGGGCTACGTTTGAGTTCAAAGCGAGCGACCGCAAAAAACAACAACAATAACAAACAAACAAACAAACAAACAAACGACATTACTCACTACTCACGTAGGGCAATTGGGCCTCCTCCTCTGCATTGTAATCAATATTCTGTGATTATTGTTAATAATCCCAGGTATGTAGATCCGTATGTAATAGGGCACTTCCTTTATTGTGTTGCAGAGTGCACCCCGCTTGCCAGCCCCATTTTCTCAGCCTGAAGACCTCAGCCTTGTCATCATTGTGCACCAGTGTTTTATCTCCTTCAGGATTAATCGTGATAGGCAAACAGTGAATGGTCAGCTTGTCTATTTCTTTCTCGAGATGCTCTAGTTATAAGTCTATACCTAGACTTTGTAAAGAAAACATTTTACCGTGTGACTTTTCATACATGGCTTTCGTCACTTCTGTTGACAGGTGAAAGTACCACCTAGTACAGTGGTTCTCAACCTTTTTTGGCCCGTCCCCCCTTCACCATATTTTCAGAACGTCATTCCGCCCCCCTCCCCCTTCCTATCAAAAATTTGGCCCGTGCCCCCCTTTTGTCATATTTTCAGAACGTCATTCCCCCCTTTCACATTTCCTACCTAAAGATCCCCCCACCTGTAGCGAAACGCCAGTGGCCCATGTCCTTATGCATTCTTTTAGTTTTGGTAAACAGGGGGAAACGGCTTTCGGAAACTCTCAGTTCTCCTGTTTGCTCAAATCTCCATGAAAGAGGGTTCTTTGGGTTATCTTCATACCACAATCTTTACATGGAGCGAGTATATATTTGTCTTTCCTTTCGGGTAGACCCGTTGGAGCGCCTTGCGTCAAATGTGCACTGGTGCAGCTGCTGGTCAATTGATGGCCGTGCCAACACCTACCGTTTGATAGTTGCAGCATGTCAAGTGATTTAAAGATTACGACAGAGATGCAACATACTACTGAAGTAGTGGAAAGGTAAACTTGAGTTTTAGTTGGTTCAGGCAAAGCTTGGCCTATAAATATCTATTGTCTTAACGACTGAGAGGATATGGCAAAACAGCAGTCTTGCCATGTTGGGAGGGGGTGACCGTTAGCCGATCTGGCTACGCGTCTTGATCTTGGCATGGCTAGGGAACACATCTGAAGAATAAGTAGTTACCAAATGATATCGCTTGTTCTTGGCAGCTGATAGACGAGTGATATCTTGATTCCTACGGCTTGCCGTTACTTAGTAGCATCTCTCTTTTAAATATAGGCACATTAGATAGCTACGGGGATGGGGTCCACCAATCTATAATCTATCTTCTTGAGCCAGGGGATGCTAGCCACAGGACTATCTCTTTCGTCTGTCACTCGATAGGATGATGTGGGGATTATAAATAAACTTCGTTATCTTATTGAGAGAACCTGCATTCCTCTGAATCTACGTGTTGGGTGAGGCACTGCCGGTACATTGCGGCGGCAGCTCAGACAAGAGCAGCAGCCGGAAGAGGTAGTATCTTCTAGCATATTCTTGCTGGGAATGGGGAACTACACTGCGTGCCATACAACCCCACTCCTATATTATTAGTTAACGGGGAGAAACACACAGATTACTAGGCGCACTACACCACAAGATCTTGGTTGTGAGAAAGGCATGGTTTGCAAGGGAGAAAGAAGCTGGGAAATGAATGTGCCCAATAATAATAAAGGCAGGGTATGAGTGAGGAGAGTGATTCGTGTATGTAACAGGGTGCATAGTATAGCCGACCGGACGTCTACAGATTGGAGGTCTATGCAAGCCAGGACGTAGCCAATCCAGGGGCTACCTGACATGTCCGACAAATTCAAGCAAGCCACTGATAAACTGGTGTTGGTAAGCCGAAATGCATAACTAATATGTGGTGCTTGAGTCAGCTTGATCCCTCACTCGAATGTTTATCCTTTCCAGGGTCCTTCTTTTTGGAAGTATGAACAGAGCTGAAGGTCTCGACAGGGCTCTATGCAGAAAGTATGTTTATGACGATGCCATGGCAAGTTTTGGGCCATGCCGGCTTTAAGAATATGATCTCTACGTGATAGAGCCACTGCTGACCTTGAAAGAATGACCATCAGCTGTACTGTCACATCACCAGTCATCTCGATACGATTGGATTGAGTCCTTTGGTATTATTGGCTGGACCCCGCCAATCACTCAGACACATCCATTATTATATGAGAACTATTCTCCAGGACATTATTTCCTACCTGACATTATACCACTTCCCTAGAACATTTGTTTACTAAAAAGACTGTGGTCCATGGAAATTTGGAAGTTTGCTTCTACAGAAGGCTGTTGTACGTACAACCAATTACCTGGAAGGAAGGAGATTCTTGCACACGCGGTGAGCCGTATGTGGACGGATCGGACAGTGTATGAAGCTGCGTCTATGAAGATAGCTACCTGAGGCTCTATGCCTGAACGTTATCCTTGTTGTGTCTGTTTAGAACTTTCTGTGTTACCTGCCTTGGTGTTTTTCTGTGCTGTCCTGTATTGATTTAATAAATCAAGTTTTAGCTTATTCCAACGAGCACTGTGGTATATATATGGATCAGCCAGAGGAACACGACAGGAAATAGGTCCTTAGGTCGAAAGAAAGAGTGACAGTGAGTCCGGGGAAAACGGAGGAGGGTTGGCAGGTAAAGACCTATCCCAGCCAGGGCTATAAAGAGAATAATTTTGAAATATTGTGATAGGGCTATTTGGGACCCTCCACGTAGCTTGTTACAATTTCTGGGGGCACGTCGCGGGATATTTGAAATCCTGGTGGAGTTCTGGCTGATATAGTGATAGGGGACAGATATCCTTGTCTACTATCAATAGGTTCTGCCTACCGTGCCTGGCTATTGTCTGTACTCTGCCTGACACAGACTGACCGACATATGACGTGTTGTGGTCGTATAAACTATCCAATTGTTATTTGATCGATAAAGTTTTGATATAGAATTGTATACATTTCCCTCTGAGTTTAGGATGGCATCAACTGGGTTTAATGTCGCTGACGTACAGGCTACAGGGCGTGAGATGGGCTATGATGGAGCGGAGTTACAGAAATATGTGCAGGAAGTGGAAAGAGACTTCAGACAGGCTGTGCGCGAAGCCAAGAAAATTGAGGCGGAGACTAGGAAGATGGAGGCCGAGCAGGCAGTCAGAGACCATGAGTTTCGTATGAGGGAGTTGGAGCTGAAAGCTAAAACGGCCAAGGAAAGCGAGGGTGCAGTTGGAGGCGCAGTTCTCCCTGAATCAACAACTTCTAGTGGCGGTCCATACCAGGCAATGAAGTTCCCATTACTCCCGTTCGATGAACACAAAGAGAAGATCGACCAGTATCTTCAAAAATTCCAGTCGATGGCTTTGGCTATGGGGCTGGAACGTGGGAAATGGAACTTGAAAATCTCGCAGGGCCTGAGGGGGACCGCGTACGAGGTCTACTCAAGGTTGCCACCTGGTATGGAGAATGACTATGAGGCTCTGGAAAAAGCATTATTGAAAAGGTTCCAGATGACAGCCCATACATACCGTCAGCAGTTCAGAAAGTCCAAGAGAGAGCCAGGAGAGATGTTCGCAGCCTACAGTGTCAGACTGAAGTCTTACCTTTTGAAGTGGATGTCATTAGCTGGATTTGCTAACGACTATGAAAGTTTCGAAGAATTAGTGGTCGTGGACCAAATGAAGAGGATGATGCCTAGGCCATTGCAAACCTTCTTGCTTGAAAATGGGGCAGAAAGGTTAGACATAGTCAACACATTGGCGGAAAGGTATGTGCTAGCTCATGGGGATAATGGGGAATTGTCACAACCCAATCCCCGACCACCAGACACCTGGTCTGGAAAGAAGAAGAACCCTAAAACAGCTCACACCAAGAAGGAGGATCCTTTCGAGAAAGTTCCTATTAAGAAACCCTCTGGTAAGAGTCCACCTGGATCTCCTAAAAGAAAGTGGAGTGAAAAGTGGTGCGCCTATTGCAAATCTCCCACACACAATACGGTTGATTGCCGGCGTAAACAGAAAGACTCTCACTTTGTTGCTTGTCTTGTGGAAACCGGGGAAGGCTCTCACAAGGAAGTAGAAGGGAGGGATCTTGGGAACAATGATTCAGAAAAACCACCAGTAGTAGAAACGGTACTTGTGAACGGACAACCAGTTGAGTGTCTCTATGACACCGGTCTGCAGTTTGAGGCTGTAATTTCATCACACTTAGTGAGCCCGGAGCAGCTAACCGGGGAATCTATTGAGATTCAAACGGCGACAAAGAGTGCGGTAGCGATGTCTCTTCCAATTGCGAAGGTAGACATCAAATCTAAATATGTTACCGGCACTATACAGGCAGCCGTTCTGCTAGATCCTATCTTCCCAATGATCTTGGGTTGTCGCTACGTCTTTCTAGGGATTCCAACCGAACCCATGTACGTAGGGGCGATGCAAACCAGATCTCAATCGGAGGATGAGCAGACGCCGGCCTTGATCGTGAATCCCTTGCCTGGGGAGTTACGAGCTGCTCAAAGCCAGGATGCTACGTTGCAACCTTGCTTCAACCAGTTGCCAAAAAAGTCTGACCCACCAAGACGGGGTCAGTATTATATGAAGAATCGGTTACTGTACCGGAGAGCCGGAGTGGAGGATCGCCAGCATGGACAGCTGGTAGTTCCTAAGGCTTATCGGGAACAGCTTCTTCATATGGGACACACCATTTCTTTCAGTGGACATATGGGTGTCGGGGCAACTCTCCAGCGCATTTCCTGCCATTACTACTGGCCAGGGATGACTGGAGACGTGCGTAGGTACGTCAAGTCGTGCCCAGAGTGCCAGCGTGTGGCACCAAAACACTGGACAGCTCCGGTAGTCCTGGGAGACATGCCCATTATGAACTCTCCTTTCGAGAGAGTTGCCATCGATCTTGTTGGTCCTCTTCCTCGGACTAGGAAGAGGAATAAGTACATTCTCACGATGGTGGATTGCTGTTCCATGTGGGGCGAGGCGATACCGTTGGCCACAATCGACTCTAAGCGAGTGGCTGATGCACTGATGGAGACTTTTACTAGGTTGGGATTTCCCAACCAGATCCTAACGGACAATGGGTCTCAGTTCTGTGGTAAGCTGATGGAAGAAGTCTTTCGTATCTTCCAGACTAACCACATTCACACAAGCCCGTACCACCCTCAGTCTAATGGGCAAGTAGAGAGGTTTAATGGTACCTTGATGACCATGCTTCGGAAGTTGGCTCAAGAGAAACCAGACAGATGGGATGAGTATATCTCAGCCGCCTTGTTCGCCTATCGGGAGGTTCCCCATGGGTCGACCGGGTTGCCACCAGCCACTCTACTATTCGGGAGGCCAATCAAGGGTCCCTTAGAAGCCTTATTGAGATGTTGGACAGAGGAAGAAACTTCTGAAGAAGTTGTATCCTCATATAAATACGTTGAAGAGTTAAAGAAGAAACTCCAGACGGGTTGGGCTTTGGCAGCTCAGAATCTGAGAGCGGCCAGGAAGAGACACGCGGCCTACTACAATAGAAGGACGAAAGATAGGTCTCTTAAGGTGGGGGATCGGGTTCTGTTGTTACTTCCAGTAGGTTCCAATAAACTCGAGATTGGTTGGCAGGGGCCTTTCCCGGTGGAAAGGGTTGTGTCCCGTACCAATTATGCTATCCGGATCAGGGGGAAATCTAAAATCTTTCACATTAACCTCTTAAAAAAATATGAGGAACGATCCGATGGTACTTCTCTCCCACTCATGACTATGGCGGTCGCGATGGAAACTGAATCGGGCGAAGACGCGGATAGGGAGTATCCTTTACAACATGGGGAAACCTATAGGGATGTACATATAAATCCTGATCTGTCGGCTGAAGAAACAGACCTGGTCATCCGTTTGTTGGAGTCCCATCAACATATTCTTACCGATCGTCCAGGACGGACAGGGTTGGTCGAGTTTGATATGACTCTGAATACCCAAGACCCCATTCGCAAAAAAATATATCCAGTGCCTTTTTCGAAAGAGAAGGCCCTGGAAGCAGAAATCCAGAAGCTTCTGGATGATGACATCATAACTCCTTCGACTTCTCCTTATAATGCCGGGGTTGTCTTGTTGAGGAAGCCAAGCGGAGAACACCGCTTATGTATTGATTACAGGCATTTAAACAGTTGTACGACATTCCAAGTTGAGCCGTTACCAAACACAAATCAATTATTTGCCAGATTAAATAGGGCAAAATACTTCTCAAAAATCGATTTAAGTCGGGGATATTATCAGATCCCTGTGAAGCCTGAGGTTCGGCCCATGCTCGCTTTCAGTACTCCGAGCGGCCATTACGAATTTAAGGTGATGCCTTTTGGGCTGAGCAATGCGCCCAGTGTGTTCACTCGCATGATGAGAATGTTATTAGACCCTTTAAAGGATCCCTCTGTGGTCTCGTTTATGGATGATATTCTCATCGCGTCTGACAATCTGAGTGATCACCTGAAATCCTTGGGACAGATCTTCAAAAGGTTAAAAGAGGAAGGGTTAACCGCCCGTCCAGCCAAATGCATGATTGGCTATCAATCCTTGGAATTTCTGGGACATACTATTACCCCAGGGGGACTGGTACCGGAAGAAAAGAATATTGGAAAGGTCCGTCTCGCACCCCGTCCTAGATCCAAAAAAGATGTTAGGTCTTTCTTGTCTCTGTGTGGGTTTTACCAGAAATTTATTCCAAAGTTCAACGAAATTGCGGCGCCGTTAACCGAGACTCTGAAGAAAGGATCGCCAGATCTTATAATCTGGACCCCGAGCTGTGAAGAAGCTTATGGGAGGCTGAAACAGGCGTTGGTGGATAGGCCAGTCCTGCAACTCCCAGATTTGGAGAAAAAGTTTGTTCTGAGAACCGACGCGAGTAACATAGGGATTGGGGCAACTTTGTTGCAGGAAGGGCGAGATGATGCTTCGGTGCTGTGTCCGGTGGCATATGCCAGTCGAAAACTGTTACCCGCCGAACGGAATTACTCCACCGTCGAACGGGAATGTCTAGCTCTAGTGTGGGCGGTACAGAAATTTCAACCTTATCTGTATGGAGTACCGTTCAAAGTGCAATCCGACCATCAACCTCTGACGTTCTTGGCAACTTCTAAGAAACTGAACGCGAGGTTAATGAGATGGTCATTGCTCCTACAACCGTATCAGTTCACGGTCGAATACATCCCCGGAAGGGAGAATGTGGGAGCAGATTTCCTATCACGGCATCCTATGGTTGAATGTGAGGGTGGGGTCATTCGAACAGAACCACTGACAGTAGAAAGTTCGTAGGGTTCGACTTTCTTAAGAGGGGGCCTATGTAGCGAAACGCCAGTGGCCCATGTCCTTATGCATTCTTTTAGTTTTGGTAAACAGGGGGAAACGGCTTTCGGAAACTCTCAGTTCTCCTGTTTGCTCAAATCTCCATGAAAGAGGGTTCTTTGGGTTATCTTCATACCACAATCTTTACATGGAGCGAGTATATATTTGTCTTTCCTTTCGGGTAGACCCGTTGGAGCGCCTTGCGTCAAATGTGCACTGGTGCAGCTGCTGGTCAATTGATGGCCGTGCCAACACCTACCGTTTGATAGTTGCAGCATGTCAAGTGATTTAAAGATTACGACAGAGATGCAACATACTACTGAAGTAGTGGAAAGGTAAACTTGAGTTTTAGTTGGTCCAGGCAAAGCTTGGCCTATAAATATCTATTGTCTTAACGACTGAGAGGATATGGCAAAACAGCAGTCTTGCCATGTTGGGAGGGGGTGACCGTTAGCCGATCTGGCTACGCGTCTTGATCTTGGCATGGCAAGGGAACACATCTGAAGAATAAGTAGTTACCAAATGATATCGCTTGTTTTTGGCAGCGGATGGACGAGTGATATCTTGATTCCTACGGCTTGCCGTTACTTAGTAGCATCTCTCTTTTAAATATAGGCACATTAGATAGCTACGGGGATGGGGTCCACCAATCTATAATCTATCTTCTTGAGCCAGGGGATGCTAGCCACAGGACTATCTCTTTCGTCTGTCACTCGATAGGATGATGTCGGGAGGATAATGGACTCCTCTATCTCACTGAGAGAACCTGAACTTATCTACACTATGGCTTGTGCAGGGCAATGCCGGTACATTGGGGCGACAGCTCAGTCGAGAGCGGCAGCCGGAAGAGGTAGTATCTTCTAGCATATTCTTGCTGGGAATGGGGAACTACACTGCGTGCCATACAACCCCACTAATATACTATTAGTTAACGGGGAGAAACACACAGATTACGGGGCGCACCACACCACAAGATCTTGGTTGTGAGAAAGGCATGGTTTGCAAGTGAGAGGAAAGCATGGAAATGAATGTGCCCATTAATAATAAAGGCTTGGTATGAGTGTGGAATGTGTGTCTTGTAGACAAAACGTTCCTAGGGTGGACAACCCGACATCAACCAGCTGGAGGTCGACTCAAGCCCGGACGTAGCCAATCCAGGGGCTACCTGACAGGTCAGGCCCGTTCATTAGGGTATAGTATATACTGCATTCGGTCAAGATCCTATATGTCAAATATATTAACTGAGACCCTATTGGTCTTCAGGATTGTGTGGTGCTTGAGTCAGCTTGATCCCTCACTCGAATGTTTGTTCTTTCCAGGGTCCTTCTTCTTTTGAAAGTATGAACAGAGCTGAAGGTCTCGACAGGGCTCTACGCAGAAAGTATGTTTATGACGATGCCATGGCAAGTTTTGGGCCATGCCGGCTTTAAGAATATGATCTCTACGAGATAGAGCCACTGCTGACCTTGAAAGAATGACCATCAGCTGTACTGACACATCACCAGTCATCTCGATACGATTGGATTGAGTCCTTTGGTATTATTGGCTGGACCCCGCCAATCACTCAGACACATCCATTATTATATGAGAACTATTCTCCAGGACATTATTTCCTACCTGACATTATACCACTTCCCTAGAACATGTGTTTACTAAAAAGACTGTGGTCCATGGAAATTTGGAAGTTTGCTTCTACAGAAGGCTGTTGTACGTACAACCAATTACCTGGAAGGAAGGAGATTCTTGCACACGCGGTGAGCCGTATGTGGACGGATCGGACAGTGTATGAAGCTGCGTCTATGAAGATAGCTACCTGAGGCTCTATGCCTGAACTTATCTGTGTTGTGTCTGTTTAGAACTTTCTGTGTTACCTGCCTTGGTGTTTTTTCTGTGCTGTCCTGTATTGATTTAATAAATCAAGTTTTAGCTTATTCCAACGAGCACTGGGTTATATATATATGGATCAGCCAGAGGAACACGACAGGAAATAGGTCCTTAGGTCGAAAGAAAGAGTGACAGTGAGTCCGGGGAAAACGGGGGAGGGTTGGCAGGTAAAGACCTATCCCAGCCAGGGCTATAAAGAGAATAATTTTGAAATATTGTGATAGGGCTATTTGGGACCCTCCACGTAGCTTGTTACACTATGACGTGAATCTCTGAATGGGAACCAAACTATAAGGAAGAGTTTTGAGGCAGCAGAAACGTGGTTTTCATGACGAATGTTGCTGTTAGCCTGGGCAGCTAAAGCTACTAACAACGAGTGAAGGCAAGAGACTAACGAAACTAGTCTATTATAGATATATATCGTTCTATTGTCAGACACTGCGTAGAGAGGCGCTGGAGAACGTCGTAACCACTGTAACAATCAGCGATAGAAGAGGTAGAGACAGACCAAGAGACGTGATGCTGGATGGACTGAAAAGGTATTATGAAGGAATGCCATCAATAGAGCTGATTCACAACACACAGGAGGAAGATATGTGGAGAGACATGACCGACTGCTCCAAAATGGCAATGTGTATGAAGATGGCGGTTATGATTGTTGTAGTGATATGTCTCACCTTTCTTCCAATAATGTTATTCTGATATGTGGAGCATTCATCTATAAGTTGATATGAAGAAATAAGCTCACAATTACAATTCTCATTCTTGACTTACAATTTACCCCTCTTTATTACCCTGATGTTCTGTAAATGTTCTGTAAATGTTCTGCAAATGTTCTGTAAATGTTCTGTAAATGTTCTGTAAATGTTCTGAGTGCGTACACTAAGAATTGAGATTTGTGCTTGCTCGCCTTGAACTCAAGCGTAGTCCATACACACTATTATTATAGTAGTGATGGACTGAATTTTGCGTTTGGGGTTTGCTTTGCCTATTAACAGTGTCCCTCGCCATCAGGTGAACCCACTCGTACTTCAGAGGTACTTGTAATTTACGTCCCCAAGTCCAGAACGACAAGTCAACATTTTAGTCCAGCTGTACGGTGTAGGGGATAAACCACTAACCTCAGCATCAGCACACCGGATGTTTAAGAACACCCTTCTTATCCATTCGGCTTGCAGACCTGCATGCCAAGAATTGAGATTGAGAAGAGCTTCAAAACAGTCTACAGTAAAATATATTTAACTCTTCTGT
>CAWUFQ010000134.1:170000-425000 GCA_963921405.1 Cepaea hortensis | reverse complement strand
TTACACCTTCCCCTACAATTAACTTGGGTAAATGGAGCGGCGGCAGCAGCAGCAGCAGAAGAAGAAAAAGGAGGAGTAGGAGCTAAGAGGAGGAAGAGGGAGGTGGAGGAGGGAGGAGGAGGGAGGAGTAAGAGGGAGGAAGAGATAGGCGGAGAGAGTAGGAGGAGGGAAGAGGAGGAAGGAGGAAGGAGGAGGAGTAGTAGGGAGGAATAAGAGGGAGGTGGAGAGATTAGGAGGAGGAGAGAGGAGGAGGGAGGAGGAGGAGGAAGGAGGAAAAAGGAGGAAGGAGGAGGAAGGAGGAGGAAGGAGGGAGGAGGATGAGGGAGGAGGAGGAGGCAGGAGGAGGGAAGAGGAGGGATTAGGAGGAGGGAGGAGAAGGAGGGAAGATAAGAACGCAGGAGGAGGAGGGGGAGGAGGAGGGAGGAGGAGAGGGAGGAGGAGGGAGATGGAGGGAGGAGGAGGGAGGAGGAGGAGGGAGGGAGGAGGCGGAGGGAGAAGGAGGAGGGAGGAGGAAGAGGGAGAAGGAGGAGGGAGTAGGAGGAGGGAGGAGAAGGAGGGGGAGGAGGAGGAGAGAGGAGAAGGAAGAGGGAGGAGGAGGGATGTGGAGGGAGGAGGAGGAGGGAGGAGGTAGAGGGAGGAGGAGGAGAGAGGAGAAGAGAGGATGAGGAGGGAGGAGGAGAAGGGAGGAGGAGGGATGAGGAGGAGGGAGGAGGAGGAGAGGGAGGAGGAGGGAAGGAGGAGGGAGGAAGAGGGAGGAGAAGGAGGAGGAGGGAGGAGGGGGAGGACGTAGGGGGAGGAGGGAGGAGGAGGGAGTAGGAGGAGAGAGGAGGAGAAGGGAGGAGGAAGGAAGCGGAGTGATTAGGAGGAGGGAGGAGGGCGAGGAGGCAGGAGGAGGAAGAGGGAGGAGGAGGAAGGAGGAGGAGGAAGGAGGAGGAAGAGGGAGGAGGAGGAAGGAGGAGTAAGAGGGAGGAGGAGGGAGGAGGAGGAGAAAGAGGGAAGAGGAGGAGGGAGAGGGAGGAGGGGGAGGGGAAGAGGAAGAGGGTAGGAGGGGAGAGGAGGAGGAGGAGGAGGATTATAACGCAAATGCCTGTAGATTTAATAATGGCTGAAGGTGTTCCATGTCTTCTTAGAGTTGGCGACAGTGTAAAGAAATATAAAATCTTCAAACTTGATAGAGATAAGGTAACTGTTATTTATTTATTCTTTAAGCATAAAAAGATGAGTTACAATGTTATGCATTATGCATTATTTTTATGAAAACTTTGAAAATGCCTTAAAGATTGTATCACTATTTATTATAACTCATATGCCGGTATATAACTATGGACTAAGAGTTTATAAATCTTTGAAAACGATGCAACAATATAACTATAAGTTATACAGAAAAGTTATGCCCCTTGAAATAACTTTTACAGAGTTAAGTCCCCTCGCTGTATAGAAATTACAATGAAAAATGGAAAATTAAATAATATTGGGTAAGCAGCCGATTTCATACTAAAAAAATATCACAGTGGGCTGCGCTGGAATGAAAGGAAGACGTGTAGAAAATTTCATCACAATCGGATGGGCCGTTCGCGAACGCATAAAGGACATACGGACATACAGACGGAGATTGCCTTTTATATATAAGATACTAGCTGACCCGGCCCGGCTTCTCCCAGACTCTGGTGGGGAGCATCTCATTTAATTCATATAAGTAGTCATATAAGTTCCCGTTCCCGTTACCGACTGTCTGTCTGTCTGTCTGTCTGTCTGTCTGTCTGTCTGTCTGTCTGTCTGTCTGTCTGTCTGACCCGGCCCGGCTTCGCCCAGATCCTGATGGGGAGCATCTCATTTAATTCATATAAGTAGTCATATAAGTTCTCGTTCCCGTTCCCGTTACCGACAATCTGTCTGTCTGTCTGTCTGTCTATCTGTCTGTCTGTCTGTCTGTCTGTCTGACCCGGCCCGGCTTCGCCCAGATCCTGATGGGGAGCATCTCATTTAATTCATATAAGTAGTCATATAAGTTCCCGTTCCCGACTATCTATCTGTCTGTCTGTCTGTCTGTCTGTCTGTCTATCTGTCTGTCTGTCTGACCCGGCCCGGCTTCGCCCAGACCCTGATGGGGAGCATCTCATTTAATTCATATAAGTAGTCATATAAGTTCCCGTTCCCGACTATCTATCTGTCTGTCTGTCTGACCCGGCCCGGCATCGCCCAACACCTGGTGGGGAGCATCTAATTTAATTCATATAAGTAGTCATATAAGTTCCCGTTCCCGACTGTCTGTCTGTCTGTCTATCTATCTGTCTGTCTGTCTGTCTGTCTGACCCGGCCCAGCCCATGGTGGAGAGCATCTCATTTAAATCATATAAGTAGTCATAAGATCCCGTTCCCGACTATCTGTCTGTCTGTCTGTCTTGGGTAAATGGAGGAGGGTGGAGGAAGAGGGAGGTGGAGGAGGGAAGAGGAGGGAGGAGGAGGGAGGAGGAGACAGGAGACAGGAGGAATAGGAGGGAGGAGGAGGGATTAGGAAGAGGAGGGAGGAGTAGGGTGGATGAGGAGGGGGAGGAGGAGGGAGGAGGAAGAGGGAGAAGGAGGGAGAGGAGAACGCAGGAGGAGGAGGAGGAGAGGTAGGAGGAGGGAGAGGGAGGAGGAGAGAGTAGGTGGAGGGAGCAGGCGGAGGGAGCAGGAAGAGGGAGGAAGAGGGAGGAGGAAGAGGGAGGAGAAGGGAGGAGGAAGAGAGTGGAGGAGGGAGGAGGAGGGAGGAAGAGAGAGGAGGAGGAGGGAGGAGGAGGAGTAGGGATGAATAGGAGGGAGGAGGAAGGAGGAGGAGGGATTAAGAGAAGGAGGGGGGAAAGGGGAGAAGGAGGAGGGAGGAGGAGGAGGAATAGGGATGAGGAGGGAGGAGGACGGAGGAGGGTGAAGGTGGAGGAGGAGGAGGGAGGAGGAGGGTGAAGGTGGAGGAGGGAGGAGGGTGAAGGTGGAGGAGGAGGAGGGAGGAGGGTGAAGGAGGAGGAAGAGGGGGAGGAGGGAGGGGGAGGAGGAGGGAGGGGGAGGAGGAGGGAGGGGAGGAGGAGGGAGAATGAGGAGGAGGGAGGAGGAGAACTCAGGTGGGGGAGGAGGAGGGAGAGGGAGGAGGAGGGAGGAGGAGGAGAGAGGAGGAGGGAGGAGGTGGAGGGAGAAGGAGGAGGGAGGAAGAGGTAGAAGGAGGAGGGAGGAAGAGGTAGAAGGAGGAGGGAGAAGGAGGAGGGGGAGGAGGAGGAATGATGAGGAGGGAGGAGGAGGAGGGAGGAGGTAGAGGGAGGACGTAGAGGGAGGAAAAGGGAGGAGGGAGGAGGAGAGAGGAGGAGGAGGGAGGAGGAGAAGGGAGTAGGAGGGATGAGGAGAAGGGAGGGAGAGGAGGAGGGAGGGGGAGGAGGAGGGAGGGGGAGGAAGAGGGGGAGGGTGGAGGGAGGAGGTAGAGGGAGGAGGAGGGAGGAGGTAGAGGGAGGAGGAGGGAGGAGGCGGAGGGAGTAGGAGGGAGGAGGATGGAGGAGGAGGGGAGAGGAAGAGGGAGAAGGAAGAGGGAGAAGGAGAAGGGAGAGGGAGGAGGGGGAGGAGGTAGAGGGAGGAGGGGGAGGAGGGAGGAGGAAGAGGAGGAGGGAGGAGTTAGAGGGAGGAGGAGGGGAGGAGGTAGAGGCAGGAGGAGAAGAAAGGAGGAGGGAGTTCGCCATTCCGAATTCATACTCGTCTAGGTTCTGTGATTTCGGTCCTTCCATTGATTGTTCTTCCCTTCTACACGACTGTAGATAACTTCCTTACACATAAAAAGATGAATTATTATTGATATTGCCGTGGCATGGAGGCATATATATCAGCAGCACAGTTGAACGCCTACGCCAGCCGGCACGGCACTTGATGATGATGATGATTGCCGTGTGACGATTCTGTGTAGTCACGTCATTTTCTTCCCTTTCCCTAGCGTTTTGGTTCGGGGATTCTTTCATCATCATCATCATATATTTACGTACGTATTTTGGGAATGGGAGGAAGGAGGAGGAGGAAGAAGAAAAAAAAATACGACAGTTGGCAGCGCTGGAATGAAAGGAAGGCGTGTAGAAAATTTCATCTCAATCGGATGGGCCGTTCGCGAACGTATAAAGGACATACATACATACATACAGACAGACAGACAGACAGACAGACAGACGGAGATCCTAATTTATATATAAGATATATATATATATGTGTGTGTGTGTGTGTGTGTGTGTGTGTGTGTGTGTGTGTGTGTGTGTGTGATAGCACCAAACCAATGCATCTTGGTTTGGCCTTATCGAGATACAAATCTGACCAGCGCCGGAAACACCACTGGTAACAAAGCAACTTATGAATTGATTATGTGGTTGTTTCGGGGTTTGAAATTTAAATATTGAGCACAACCCACTACTGGCAACGCCGATCGCATTCCGGTATGAACCTAAGGCCTATCCACGTCAATATGGAAGCACTATACTCGAGTTTCGCCCTTGTTTGAGCTCGTCAGTAGTGCATATCCCTAACCGGATCCGGAAACAGTCCCGGATCACGCGTGTGAAGCGGGTGTGTAACCACGCGGCACACACTGGACACACCAAATTATCACAACAGAACACCACAACGCTACCCATCGTAGGCTATGCTCAAGATTGCCCAATCGCCGCGACCGACGTCCGTCAATCGATGGGACCCGAACGATCAGGACTTCTCACTGGCAAGGAACACCAGGCCTTATAAATCCAGTGAGCAATAATAAATTTATTATGTGGTTGTTTCGGGGTTTGAAATTTAAATATTGAGCACAACCCACTACTGGCAACGCCGATCGCATTCCGGTATGAACCTAAGGCCTATCCACGTCAATATGGAAGCACTATACTCGAGTTTCGCCCTTGTTTGAGCTCGTCAGTAGTGCATATATAACAGAGTAGGCCTAACAAGTTCTCTGGTTTATTACAAATGTTGTTTATTTCTTACTGATGACAATCTGGACACAACATGGCGTCTTCTCTGCTCTAGCTCTAGATGTAAACTAACTCCTAACAACAACTACGTCACGACTTGAGTATCTCTGCTCCCATTCCATCCCGATGCTCAATCGTGCTGTAGCCTTTTCCCACCTAATACCCAACTTCTGCTACACCTTCCTATGTTTTTGTAAAGAATTTTTCCTTTAAAACTTCTTTACTCCCAATCCCCCTACTCTATTCTCTCTCTTTCCTTACCTCCCACAACTCCTCTAATCTTCCCCAAACCAACTCCAACTTAAGTAAATATTCTATTCTCTAACTCTTCTCCCTATCATATTATCATATAGTAACCTACTATAACTTCTTCTTTGTTTCTGCCTCTTCATAACATAACACATATCAATAACCATTAAATCTCAACTTTATACAATACATCATACCACATACGGTTAACTTTTTAAACTGAACACTCCTCCTTCTCTTTCCTGACTTCCCACAACTCCTCTAATCTTCCTCAAACCAACTTTATTTCAAGTAAACCAATCTATTCGTAACTCTTTCCCCTGCCATATAGTAATCCACTATATATTTCTGGTTCGTTCTTGGCTCCTCAAAGTTCCTGTACAAAATATACATATCATAAGAATAGCTCGTATAATCGTTATCGTACATTTGACATTATGAAATTCCTCACTCTTTCACAACACAGGACAACAGAAACAACGTAGTTAGAAAAAGTAAAGAAGGGGTGCGCACCCGGTGAAAAGCATAAAGAATGAATAGTCAACATGATCACATTTACATAAAACAATGCATAGTCCACACAATCACATTTACCTCCCTTGCCAATAAAAAAAATTTTGTAAAATAATTTTTTAAAATACATCTTATGAAACAGATCTTTGTTCTCTATAAATCAAGTTGACATAAGTTTTCTCAACATTTATATATTCAACATTTATATTGCCATCCACAATCTTGTCTATACTTCCGTTACCTCATCTTTTACCACGAGCCAATGTTCATATTCCACGAACATTTTTAATTTAATAAACGCTGGTATTTCACAGCTCCTATATTCCTTCCCCCTCGCATCCCATAATCTGCTTCCTTGTCTACCTACATATTGTTTCTTTATTCCAGCCAACACCATAACTACTTAAAAATTAACTTACTTAATTAAATTTATAACCAGGTAACCTAATACACAAAACAACTTAATTAAATTATGAGTTAAGCAAAATAAAATCAAAACAAGACACTATACCCCCCAATTCAATCAACGAAAAACACATTTTAAAATAATATAACATGCATCTTATCAAATCAAAATAAAATTTTCTAGTATTACCTAACACTACTGGTCTCTTTTACGGACCAATAGTTTGTACGCAAAAGTCTAGGAACACAATAACCCTATTCTAAAATCAAATAATAACAATCATATCACAGGAGCAAATCAAGCACACAAAAAAAAAACATATTATATATGAGGCATTTAAAACTCAGATTCAATAAAACAACTGTCTTCTCGCTAAAGAGAAGGTTTTCAAAAATAATATATATAATTCACATATAATTAACTACTTAAAGTGACCAAGGAACATTGTCCTCCTATACGAACCAATGTAACTCATATCTATTCACCCAAGTCACTCTATTGTTTTTATAACCGAGAAACTAAAACAACTCACTGTCAAGTATATATATATATATCTGTTATCTACAGACCAATTTCTAACTTAAAACAATATCTGTTCCTTTTACAAAAGTCTTTAACTAACAATGAGCGTATTATCCACCAACAGAACCTGTGGTTCGACACACCAATTGTTTCTCCTGGATTTGTTCCACATATTCCTATAACTACTTAATCATTACCATTAACCACGGTATTTCTAGCACCAATAAAAACTTGTCTATTTACTATAGAGTACATAAAATCAACCAGCAATTCCATCACAGAGAAAAAAAAATATATATATATGCCTCACTCGAACCTATATCCATATTAGTTATCTTAATGCTTAACTACTCCTCAAGATCATTTATGAAAAGTATCAACAGAAGCCTTTTCCATTTCCACCGTCTCATATACTTCATCAAGTATCTCTTTCCTTTCTATATTATATCTTGCTATCTGCAATATTTTCTATCCATTCACCTCTTACTTTTCCACCTCTTCAATAACTCCAAGTTTCTTTGAATAAGTGCTATCTCCACATCAATATCCTCCTCCCCGTATAACCTATCAGCTTCCTCCATACTACTATTTGACTCTGACTTCTCATCCATTTCTTCTTCTTCATCTGTATGTCTCTCGCTAGCAGCCGCTAATCTCTTCCGTTCAATATCCCATCTAATTTGTCTATCATTATTTCTTAAGGACCTTTCTAGTAGAGGCATATCTTCACCGCTTGTTGAATACTCTCTAATTCTCCTCTGTCTTTTCACTTCTCTTTCTCTTTGTTTATCCATTCTTCTTTTTGTTGCTTGTCTAGTATTCTTAAATGGAGCACCTATTTCCTCTTCCATAGACTCTATACTATCATAATGACTCTCATTCACATTTCCTTCTTCTATCGTTTTCGGTATTGTCTGTTCTTGAGTATCATCGTAAACTGGAGTTGTTTTTAACTGATTGTGTGCTGGATCTTTTCTAAAACCTGGGGTTATTATAGTTCCCCTGACGACTCGTTCATCTAAGTATCCGGTGTCTGAATAACAATTATTATTATAATTATCATTTTCCTTCTCATCATCATCTCTTCTTAAGTGTTCCACGTGTGCCCTTGCCACATGTCCCGTTACCTGGTTCTTGATACTATACGATACATTTCCTAGCTTTTCTAAAACGTAATAACCTGGGACCCAACGAGCATCAAACTTAGAGTTCCTTCTATGCTTCTTGTAATAAACTCTATCACCTACTTTAAACTCCTGTAGTTTTGTATTCACGTTTTTGTACTTTTTCTGTCTTTCTCTCGCTTTAATTATATTATTCTTTAATCTTACGTGTGCTCTATGCATTTCTTGTATGATGAACTCTTGAAAGTCTTCCCCCATATATTTCCGTCTTGGTTTTAACAGATTATCTATAGGTAATATTGGTTCTCTCCCGTGTATTAAATAGAATGGTGAAAACCCCGTGCTCTCATTTTGATTTGTGCGTATAGCACTAAGCGCTGGTCCTAAGAATAGATCCCAATCTTTTTCATGTTCATCCACAATCTTTGCTATAATATCGTATAATGTTCTATGTTGTCGTTCGTTCTTAGCATTTGAAGAAGGTCTATAGTATGAGGTCTTTACATGTTTTATATTCAAATCTTTTAATAACTTTTCGAATTTCTTATTCACGAATTCTCTACCATTATCCGTGAGTATAATCTGTGGACAACTAAATCTTGGTACGAACTCCTGTAAAAAAATATTAATGACAGTATCTGCGCTCTTATCTGGGATTGCATAAACTTCCGGCCAAAGACTGTAGACGTCTACTATATGAATTAAATACACGTTTCCTGACAATGTTCTAGGGTGAGGACCCGATATATCAAAACTAATTTTTTGCATTGGAAACTGAGGAATATCTGTATCTTGTAATGGACACTTAATTGTTTTCATATTCCTTAACCTGCATCTTTCACACGTATCCACATATTTGCAAGCAGATCTAAATAAGTTCGGCCAATAATATTTACTCGTAAGTGCTTTCACTAATTTATCCCGACCGAGATGACCATTCTCATATGCTTTTAAAACTTCATTTTCCAAATGTGTGGGAATATATTTCCTTAGCTGTTCATTCTTTTCACTCATATAATATAACTGTTCATCTTCTTGTAACACTAAATAATTCTTCTTATATTTATTCTCCTCCGTTTCTTTTAATTTCTGTTTTATTTGTAATACTTTTGAATCTAATTCTTGTTCTTCTTTCATATTAAATTGTGCTAAATGTGGGTCTTCTGCTCTAGGTTCAGCCTCTTGATCTGATGGTAAACTCTCAAACTCTTCTCTATTTATTATGGCAGAATCTAATATATTTACTTGCCAGTTTCGGTCGTCGATCTCTGGTTCACCTTCATCTTCTGTGTCTCCTGATGACTGTGGGTACGGGATCCTAGACAACAAATCAGCACACGTGTTAATCATACCTGGTATGTATTCAATTTTTGTATTGTATCCCTGTAGATTCAATGCCCACGTCTGTATTTTCCTGTTCTGCACTGGAGCTTCTAATAGAGATTTTAAAGGCATATGGTCAGTTCTAATAACAAAATTTGCGTTATGTAAGTAGTAATTTAGTTTCTGTAGAGCGTAGTGTATAGCATACGCTTCTTTCTCAATAGTCGACCATTTTCGTTGAGACCTGCTAAGTTTATGAGACAAGAAATAAATTGGCCTTTCATTTTTAACCCCTGGTATTCCAGATTCTTTTCCTTCATATGGTTGAACCAACACGCTCCTATAGCATTATCCGAAGCATCTGTATATAGTATTAACTGTTTATTCAAATCTGGATGCGTCAATAGTGGTACCACTGTTAAGCTGTTTTTTAAAAACTCGAACGCTTTTTGACACTCATCATCCCACTTAAATCTAGCGTATTTGCCCGTTAAATTAGTAATTGGTTCTGCTGTCTTTGAAAACCCTGGGATAAAGCGCCTATAGTACCCACAAGTTCCTATAAAAGCACGCACTTCTTTCACGTTAGTTGGAGGGGGTAACTCTTTAATAACCTTTATCTTGTCTTGGTCTGGTTTAATTCCGTCTCTATTTATAATATACCCCAAGTATTTTGTTTCTGTTTTTAAAAACTGGCACTTACTAAGCTTCAATTTAACATCATGTACTCTTAATCTGTCGAATACTAGTCTGACATGTTTTAAGTGATCGTCCACATCCCCTGCTGTATAGATTAGAATGTCGTCTATGTATGCTAATGCAAACTTTTGCATACCCTCTAACACCTCATTTATTAAGAGCATGTAGTGAGATGGAGCCGTACGAACCCCGAATGGCATTCGTAAGAATTCGTAAGAACCCATATGAGTACAGAAAGCACTTTTCTTTTGAGCGTCCTTCTACATCGGAATACACCAGAATCCTGATCTTGCGTCTAATGTCGTGAAAAATGTAGAACCATTAAGCAACCCCAAAATATCATCAATCACCGGCAGTGGGTACGCTACATTCTTAGTGATTTTGTTCAACGCCCGATAGTCACAGCAGAACCGACTTGAACCATCAGGTTTGGCCACGATTACAATCGGAGATGACCATTCTGACTTTGATCTTGTTATTATTCCCGCTTTCAACATGTCTTCTATTGCTTTTTCGACAATTTCTCTATTTCTTAAAGGAGTTCTATATGGTTTTAAACTAATTGGTGGATGGTCTCCCGTATCTATTTCCATTGTAACTGTTTTTGTCCTTCCCAATTCTAAAACATTAATTGCAAATACATCCTGATCTTCCTTTATAAGTTGTTCTAATACTTTCTTATTTTCTGGTGGAGCTTTTAACTGTGCCAACAATTCTTGTTCCCTTGTCATTTTGTCTAGTGAATGTATTTGGGCTGTATTTCTTCTGAATGGATGGATCAATTCATCCATTTGTGCATTCCCTCTACTTCCGCGTCCGCGTCTGTTATTAATTCTTTCACTAGAAGTTTGTGAATAGTTTGCTCCCGGCGTTTCTACTCTATCTGTTGCCAATATATCACTAATGTTATGTTCTAGTTTAGCTACTACACATCCTCTGTATAATTTAATTTCTCTACCTGTGTTGTTAATAACCATCACTGGAAAAGTTAAGTGTTTATCTAACGCTATTATTCCATCCGGAACTTCCAAACCAGGCTCATCAATTACTTCCTGTTGCAATTCAGTGATTCTGACTGTGTGTCCTGCCACATAATATGGGTATTTCTTCACCTTTGCTTGTATCAAATTAACCGATTGTGGTTTTAACGTCGTGGACATTTTAACTCTAACCAGTGCTGATATATGCATGTCTTCTTCCATATCTACATAGACGTCCTTGAATTTTAATTTATGTAAATCAAAGAAAAGTCTTACTCCATTTTTTATTAAAAAATCTCTTCCTATCAGCATGTTTCCATTTAAACCTTTCACTACTTGAAAAAGATGTCTTACGTTGACCCCTCCTAACTTAAAATTGATCATTGTTTGTCCAATTACTTGTAAATTCTGTCCTGTAACAGAGTGAAGATTATTATGACTCTTAAATATTCTACAATTTCTCACTATTTTATATAAAAAACCTTCTTTAATTACACTAACCTGAGCTCCTGAATCAATTAATGTACGAACTCTATATTTTCCTATTTCTATTATACATGAGCTATGATCTGTTTTATTTTCTGTAAACTGTTTGACTTCATCTAGTTGAAAGTATTCTCTACCCGTTCTACTATGCTTGTTATTAACATATTCTTTAAACCTTGGGACCTTATTATTTTCCCTCCTATCACAGGTCCTATTTAATAGGTAGGGCGCCCGTTTTCCTGCGTTCTTGTATCTGTAAAATTTCTGTGTCTATCTTCAACATTCCTATTTAACCTGCTATTGCCATTTCTACTTGGTGTATTCGACTGGACATGTCTGTTACCACAAAAACGAGAAACGTGTCCGCGTTGACCACAAACCCAACAGACTATATTTGTGTTATTTGTTTTACCCACTGTCTCACCGGTAGGATACCTCATTTGTCTCCTTTCATCATAAGCATTTCTATTACTACCTTGTAACGTCTGTACGCCTCCTCTCCTATTCCATCCGAACCTTGTTTGTCCTATTTCCATAGGCTCCTCAATTCTATCTTCTCGACTAGTTCCTATTTCTCGTCCTGTTCTCAATCTAAATCTACGTCTCAAATTTTCTTCTTGTACTGCAATATCTACAGCTTGTGACAACCTCTCGGGGTTTTCTCTCATCAACTTAAACTTCAGTCCATCGGATTTTATGCCATCTACAAAAATCCCGACTAACATCCTCTCCACCTCTTCTCCTCGTACATTCTGTCCCAAGAATGCCTCTTCAGCCAAGTTAATCAACCTATCGCTGAACAATTGTACCGTCTCTCCAGTGTTTTGTTTAGACTGTCTCAACACCGAAAACGCATGTTGTGGATCCGTTATTTCTGCGTACTTATGGGCCAGGTCGTCTTTGAACTGCTCCCACGTCTCATCTACTCTAGCCTCTAATTTCCTTCGGATATAATCTGAAACCGGTTCTGTTGCTGCCTGATAAGCAAGTCTCACCTTCTCTTCATCTGATGCAGACACCAAATACGCATATTTCTCTATGGAAGTTACCCACTTTTTAAACTCTCTTGCCTGTCCGCTAAACTTAACAATTTCAGTTGCCAATCCTTGTTGTTTCATGACCGTATTAAGTCTATCTATCACTGTTCCCACTCCCGTCAACACTTGTGCTAGTGAATCTTGCTCTGTCATGCTGAAATATTATTGCACAGACTAAATAATCAATTTCACATTTATAATCAACTAATTTAAGAAATATTACCTTATTTACCTTATACACCAAGTTCAACCAGTTAAAAGGTTTACTGATTACCCTACTCTCTGTTCCCGATCCAAGAAAGACGTATTCCTGTATTCCTCTATGTTCGCTGTCAGGTAGAACTCAAACGCTAGGAGTCTGTGTTAGTTGGAACCGATCGCGCACTTCAGGTAGTTTCTTCTTTCAAGTGATCCCGCCCTTCAGGTAGCCTCTTCTTCGGATGCCTCAGTAACTTCAACCCCTGGTTGGGTCCCTACCAGACTTGAACCTTCTTTTCACCCGATAACAGGGCACATCAAAGCGACGTCTTGAGAATCGGTGTACTTCAGGTAAGCGATAATTTGGGTCCTCTCTTCAGTAGGTCGGCAGCCCAGTCTGCCCCTCCCACTTCCGAGAGTTCCCTGGCGCTATCGCTACTTTTGATGAGGTTTTCATTTCTTCTTATTTTTCAATTTAGTGATTGAGTTTATTGTTGAGCGATTGTTTATTCAAAACTCCAAGGTCATGATTCTGCGGCCTTTAGTTCGCTCGAGGAAATCTTGACGAGAAGTAGACAACTGCTCTGATAGTAAATTGTTTCTACTTGATTTTGATTCGATATATCTTTAAGGTTTCTTTTTCCTCTTATTTCAATTGATCCAGAACAAGATGTGCTCTTTCTCACTCTTTTTTGCTCAGCTGGCTTTCATATTTCAGCTGACAACGACTGCCCATACATCTAGCAAGTCCGTACAGTGAAGATTCTGAAAATACTTACAGACAACCACCCCTAGCCGGGCTTTTGGTTGCTGTACTTCTCACAAACAACGTAGAGGCCATCTTTCAATTTCGTTGTTGCGTTCAATACATGTTTAAAACCGTGCCGTATTTCTGTCTCTGGGTAATTGACGTGATCGGAACAAGATCTTCAAAATGTTGTAATTTACTTCGACGTTGGACAGCGTATTGTGATTCCGCAACCCTCCAAGTTCCGATCCTGAGTCGTGGGCACCATTTATGGATATATAACAGAGTAGGCCTAACAAGTTCTCTGGTTTATTACAAATGTTGTTTATTTCTTACTGATGACAATCTGAACACAACATGGCGTCTTCTCTGCTCTGGCTCTAGATGTAAACTAACTCCTAACAACAAACTACGTCACGACTTGAGCATCTCTCCTCCCATTCCATCCCGATGCTCAATCGTGCTGTAGCCTTTTCCCACCTAATACCCAACTTCTGCTACACATATCCCTGACCGGATCCGGAAACAGTCCCGGATCACGCGTGTGAAGCGGGTGTGTAACCACGCGGCACACACTGGACACACCAAATTATCACAACAGAACACCACAACGCTACCCATCGTAGGCTATGCTCAAGATTGCCCAATCGCCGCGACCGACGTCCGTCAATCGATGGGACCCGAACGATCAGGACTTCTCACTGGCAAGGAACACCAGGCCTCCTAAATCCAGTGAGCAATAATAAATTGATTATGTGGTTGTTTCGGGGTTTGAAATTTAAATATTGAGCACGCGTGATCCGGGACTGTTTCCGGATCCGGTCAGGGATATGCACTACTGACGAGCTCAAACAAGGGCGAAACTCGAGTATAGTGCTTCCATATTGACGTGGTTAGGCCTTAGGTTCATACCGGAATGCGATCGGCGTTGCCAGTAGTGGGTTGTGCTCAATATTTAAACTTATGAATTCTTTGTCTGCTGTTGCCCCGGCCAGGTGTGAAAACAAACGTGCTGCCCAGCTTGGTTTTAAGTATTAAGATATGGGAAAAATTCGAGTTTATCTGTGGTCAACTAATGTCACGGCGAAACCGTAAGATTTAACTGATTAAGGTAAAAGTAAGTAATTAATATAACTCATATTTTAAAGCGAAGTGCGCCCCAGGTTACGGGCTCAAAAGTGCTTTCACGGTGAAACAGTCATGGGTTAAAAGAATTGTTAGTTAGGCCGGATGGTAGGAACAAAGAAATACAAAGAGATAATGTAGATGTTTCCAATAACTAAAATAAAATAGACAGTGTAATTGATTTTGTGGTTTCCCTATGTAGATATCCCAAGGTAGCAGAAGTGTGGGATATGCAATGTGTGGGGTCATAAATTATAGATTGAAGTAAAGAGTGAAATCATGCCACATGGTGCATGTTATTGGCAAGGGAGTGAATGCTTGTGAGATTGTCAGAAATGGAGGCTATTTAATAAGAGAGAGTGGTGAGAATCATATGTGTATGTGTATACAGCAGCAAGATATGTTTGCAGGATTATTCTGTTACAATGATGGCCATTGGATTGAATGTTTGTGTGGTTAATTGTCGAGCACTGGCACTGCTAAGTAATAGTGAATAGTTATAACATGTGTAAAACAGAAGAATACTTACATGTTCTATGTGACAGTGATGTGTTAATGGTTAAGCTATGAAGTTAGGACACGTGGGTAACAAGAGAGGTGAAGGAAGGAATGCACTATAGGGACTCCATGCAGATGGACAACTCGGAGCGTAGGAAATGATGCACCTTTAACATGCGGACTGTGTATCCGCAATCATAAGTTAATCATGATAACTGCGAATGGAGTGCGGCTTTACTGAGGGAGAACAGGTGTATATGGAACTTTTAGTTAAGTAAAGAAGTTTATCATTTTGCATTGAAGTCTGGTATCACATCTGTTACCAGAATGCAGTAATGTTTGCACCGGTGTATCAGACTGGGAATGGAATCATATGGCTGAATTTTTATGTTCGCGAAGATATTAATATGTAATTGTCATGTGACATGAAGCGTAAGGTAGAAAAATTTATAACTGGTGCATCATAGGAAGAATGGGGAATAAAGAACATAAATGTACATCTGTTGTATAGTAACAAAGTATATTACACTGATTGTGTTTGGTCTTAAACAACACTTTTGGGTCATTAGTGTGTAATAATGGCATAATATAGAGTAAACGTGTTGTATTAGTACTGATATTCTGTATCTACCTATGAACATTGTTATGCCTATGTTCTGTCTCGTATGAATGGTGCACTCCTCCATTACTTTGTACTTTCAATTGACACTACTGAGTTTCTGTGTAATACCTGTTTATCTGTACCTTTTTGGGAATATTGTGATCCACCTATGTGCAAGGGTTACATTTTCACATCCTACAAATAGGATGATTCCACTTTGTATACGTGTTAATTGCTTTTCATAGTTAAACATGTTTTACTTGTTGGTTATTAATTTGTAATATCATGCTGTAATGTGTGTACTGTCATATTGGTGTTGATATCCCTTATCAAAACATGGACATTGCAGGAGTATTGTGTCCAATATCATATGACAACCCCCATAAGTTTAGGTATTTAAATGACAGAAGATGTGGAAAGGTGGTGCATTGAGTATCATGATGGTGGTGTTTGGTTGCGGCTGTACCATGGGCTGAGCATTGATAGTGTTCCATAACTTTTGGTCTATACGAAATACTGTGTTGTTCTGTGTTACCTATGACTTGATACAAATTTATGCATATAATATTCTGCAAGGTGTAGACAACATATTATGGGTTCCTGGGTAAATGTAGCCATTTTGGTATGTGGGAATGACAGCCTGATTTACCAGAGCAAAGATGTCATGCTGATGTGTGTTAACTAAAGCAGTGTTGAAATGTTGTTTGCTTGCAATGTCTGTTGTATGTTAGCTAAATTAGTGTTGAGATGGTGTTTGCTGGCAATGTCTGTTGTATGTTAGCTAAATTAGTGTTGAGATGTTATTTGCTGGTAATGTCTGATACATGTTAACTGAATCAGGGTTAGAGAGGTTGTGTTTGCATACTAGTGCTGATATTCTTCATGCAAATTTGGACATTGCAGGAGTAGTTTGTCCCTGGTCATATAGCATCCCACATAAGTTGAGGTAATTTAGCTGCAGAAGATTGAGATATAAGTGCCGACATACTGGTCTGCAGGATTAGAGATATAAGTTCATGTGTATCTTCTGTTTTTCTTAGTTATATATGTTTACATCTGGGCAAATGAGATCCAATCTTCCATTGCTGGTGTGTGTAGGATCTGTGTAAGGTCGTTACACTGAACTAAAGGAATTCTGTAATTGAATGCTGTGCTGCATGCGATGATAGAACAGACTGAGATTTTTGCATTAGAATGTGTCCCAACCTAGCAATATAAGCAGTGCCACAGCTGGAGTAGATCACAACGTGGGTGATCTAATGATGCAGCATTGATTGCTGCATTTAACAATTAGAGATGTAGTCACCTTGAAGAAGAATGAGGCAGCAAAGAATGATCATGCCAGACATCAAGGCTTACCTCAGAATAGCAGTAGTACAAATGGAGGGAATAGCAAAATGGATAATTAGATGTGGGATATTTATGATCTAGGGTTAATTCGTATGTTGTATTGTGTGTGCTCATTGCTTCATGTGTTTAATTTTATTTCTTTACAATGATAATCATATATTGTGTTTTCCATTGTTACAGGATTGGCTGACTAGTAAGGGTTAGCATGCCTGGGTTCATAGTGGGGTAGCAAATTGTGTCACAACTCCTTTGTTTATGTCGTGTCTTAAGATTTATGTTGTGTAACTTATGTTTTTGTAGTGTCTTATTGTTGTTTGTGTCAAAGTCCTTTATTGTGTCATTCTACTTAGCTATTGTTTGGAGCATCTGTGTTGTGGTACTTGGTGTACCCTGTTGTCTTAAGTTCTGGTGACTGAATAGGGGCCACCCTTGGTTGATGTTTGATATACGCAGTTGTCTGTTGTATATGTTATTGAACATCTGTTATCGAATGTATTATTCAATGTGTGTGTACAGAATTTGTCACCACAATTTGCAGTAGTTGATAAATAAAGAGCTATTTTTGTACTGTTTTTGATTTATTTGTTTAATTTCTTTTAGTTTTTACAACCACTATTTCTACCACAATCTAACACTTTAATCCACTGTCTGGGTCTCAAATATAACAGTTATTGTCCAGAGTTGAGGCCCCTGTCCAAGAGCTCGTATATTCTTACCTAATTACTATATATTTTTGTCAGTTGAGGGCGGTGCGAGGTTCTGTCTCTTTACTACTTCACTTCTTTGGCCGTAACGAAGTCAGAGTTACTCTCTACCTCTTAGCACCGTAGCAAAGGAAACATCAGACTTTCCCTGATCTTTTCCACTCGGCTCTCTCTCTCTCTCTCTCTCTCTCTCTCTCTCTCTCTCTCTCTCTGTCTGTCTGTCTGTCTGTCTGTCTGTCTGTCTGTCTGTCTGTCTGTCTGTCTGTCTGTCTCTCTCTCTCTCTCTCTCTCTCTCTCTCTCTCTCTCTCTCTGTCTGTCTGTCTGTCTGTCTGTCTGTCTGTCTGTCTGTCTGTCTGTCTGTCTGTCTCTCTCTCTCTCTCTCTCTCTCTCTCTCTACATATATATATATATATATATATATATATATATATATATATATATATATATATATATATATATATATATATTTATATATATATATATATGAATTGTCTATGTCAGGCACCCTCCTTTTCAGCTGTCACCTGCCTCAAGGAGAGAAATAGTATGGCAAGATCCTTCATGTATTGCGTTATTTGCGAGTTATACTCAAGCCGTTGGCAGGATCCGCCGCCCAATGTGCCATTTGCCAGAAGTATTCACGCCTGTGATCAAACATACTTTCTCCAACAGTATGTTCCGGCATTGAAAATACAGGTCATTCATCTCGTCTCATCATGTTCCTCTTGTACCTTGCGGTGTCGAGGTGAAGTATAAACATCGTGAGAGTGCCCCATTATGGGCTTCATATATCGACATTCTCATGGTCTTTGCTATTCCCTCCGTCCAACGTTTAGGTGGTTGGCCTCTTCCTCTGTTTCCATCTGGTCTGTACATCATTGCTTGTTGTGGTATGCTGTTGACTGGTAACCTACTTGCATGGCCAAACCATTTGAGTTGCTGCTTTCTCATAAAATCTAGTGCTGCTTTAACCCCCACTTTAGTCATGATTTCTTCATTTTTGATCTTATCTCTTCTTGATAAGTTGAGTATTCTATTCAAGAATCTCCTTTCTGTTGTTGTGATTTTTCTTTTCTCTTTTTCTGTCATTGTCCAAATATTCACTATTACAATTGTCTATGGTAGCATAGAGTTGGTAGGAAGATTGTGTTGTAAAGTGCTTTCTTAGTAGTTATTGATACATGTTTGTTCTTTAGTATTGGTGCCATTTGTCCAATGCGTTGGTTTGCCATTTTGCACTTATTTTTGATCTCGTCTTCAGATCTGCCATTTGAAGATATTATACTTCCTAGGCACTTAAACCTCCTTACTTGTTTCAACGGATGTTCGTTTAGGTGAATTGTTGTTGTTTGTTCTTCTTTAGTTATAGTCATTACTTCTGTTTCGCTTGTGCTAATTTTCATGTTATGTTCCCTACACATTTCGTTTAGACTATTCATGTGGTCTTGTAATTCGGCTTCTGATTTTGCTATTAGTGCTTGGTCGTCCCCAAACAGGAGTTCTCTAATGGTTAGATTTGCAGATGGTTCTTCTTCTGTGTTCTCGTCATGCGGTATTCTACAGGTCACTATATATATATATATATATATATATATATATATATATATATATATATATATATATATATATATATATATATATATATATATATATATCTATATATATATATACTAGAATCAACTCTGGAATTAAGATATACTATGCACCACAACATCTACTAAAATCAAAGGCGCTATCTCGTAACACCAAAATCACAATATACAAAACACTGATCAGACCAGTTGTGCTGTATGGCTCTGAAACCTGGAGTACAACGAAAGGAGACGAAGCCTTGTTACAAACCTTTGAGAACAACATTTTAAGACGCATCTTTGGACCCATTAGGGATACACAAAGTGGAGAGTGGACAAGAAGAAGTAACAAAGACATTTATGATCTGTTTAAGTCCCCGCTAATCACTGGTATCATGAAGGCTAATAGACTACAATGGCTGGGGCATATAGAAAGAATGGAAGATAATAGGGAAACAAAACTCGCTTACACTCAGGAAATAAATGACCGTAGACCCCGAGGTAGACCAAGAAGGTGGTGGAGAGATAATACATATACAGATCTACAAGCACTTAGAATCAACGACTGGCAATAGAAGGTCCACCAGAGAGACGAATGGAGACGGATTGTATCTGCAGCAAAGAACCTCAATGGCTCGGAACGCTGAAGAAGAAGAAGAAGAAGAAGAAGAAGAAGAAGAAGAAGAAGAAGAAGAAGAAGAAGATATATATATATATATATATATACTAGCAGACCCTGCCCGGCTTCGCCCAGTCCCTGGTGGGGAGCATCTAATTTAATTCATATAAGTAGTCATATAAGCTCCCGTTCTCGTTCCCGACTATCTATCTGTCTGTCTATCTGTCTGTCTGTCTGTCTGTCTATCTGTCTTTCTGACCCGGCTTCGCCCAGCCCCTGATGGGGAACATCTCATTTAATTCACATAAGTAGTCATATAAGTTCCCGTTCCCGACTATCTGTCTGTCTGTCTGACCTGGCCCGGCTTCGCCGGGAGCATCTCATTTAATTCATATAAGTAGTCATATAAGTTTCCGTTCCCGTCTGTCTGTCTGTCTGTCTGTCTGACCCGGCCCAGCCCATGGTGGAGAGCATCTCATTTAAATCATATAAGTAGTCATATAAGCTCCCGTTCCCGACTATATGTCTGTCTGTCTGTTTGTCTGTCTTGGGTAAATGGAGGAGGGAGGAGGAAGAGGGAGGTGGAGGAGGGAAGAGGAGGGAGGAGGAGGAGACAGAAAGAGTAGGGAGGAATAGGAGGGAGGAGGAGGGATTAGGAGGAGGAGGGAGGAGTAGGAGGGAGGAGGAGGGAAAAGGAGGAGGATGAGGAGGGAGAAGGAAAGAGGAGGAGAACGCAGGAGGAGGAGGGGGAAGAGGAGGGAGGAGGAGGAGAGGGAGGAGGAGGGTGAGGGAGGAGAACGGAGGAGGAGGAGAGAGTAGGAGGAGGGAGGAGGCGGAGGGAGAAGGAAGAGTGAGGAGGAGGGAGAGGGAGAAGGAGGAGGGAGGAGAAGGAGGGGGAGGATGATGGGGAGGAGGAGGAGGAAGAGGGAAGAGGAGGAATGTGGAGGGAGGAGGGAGGAGGGGGAGGGAGGAGGAGAGAGGAGGAGGTAGGAGGAGAAGGGAGGAGGAGGGATGAGGAGGAGAGGGAGGAGGAGAAGGAGGAGGAGGGAGGAGGAGGGGGGAGAAGGGAGGAGGGAGGAGGAAGAAGGAGGAGAGGGAGGAGGAGGGATGAGGAAGGAAGAGGAGTGATTAGGAGGAGGGAGGAGGGCGAGGAGGTAGGAGGAGGAGGGAGAAGGAAGAGGGTGGAGGAGGGAGGAGGAGGGAGGAAGAAATAGGCGGAGAGAGGAGTAGGAGGGATGAGAAAGGAGGAGAAGGAGGGGGGAAAGAGGAGAAGGGGGAGGAGGGAGGAGGAGGAAGAGGGAGGAGGAGGGAGGAGGAAGGAGGAGGAGGAGGGAGGAGGAGGAGGGAGGAGGGGAGGGGGAGGGAGGAGGAGGGGGGAGTAGGAGGGAGGAGGAGAACGCAGGAGGAGGGAGGAGGAGGAAGAGGGAGGAGGAGGGAGGAGAAAGGAGGAGGAGGAGGGAGAAGGAGGGAGGAGGGGAGGAGGAGGGAGGAGGAGGAGGGAGTAGGAGGGAGGAGGAGAACGCAGGAGGAGGGGGAGGAGGGAGAGCGGGAGGAGGAGGAGGGAGGAGGGGGGAGAGAGGATTAGGAGAGAGGATGTAGAGGGAGAAGGAGGAGGGAGGAAGAGGTAGAAGGAGGAGGGAGAAGGAGGAGGGGGAGGAGGAGGAATGATGAGGAGGGAGGAAGAGATAGGCGGATAGAGGAGGAGGAGGGAAGAGGAGGGAGGAGTAGAAGTAGGGAGGAATAGGAGGGAGGAGGAGGGATTAAGTGGAGGAGAGAGGAGGAGGAGGTAGGAGGAGGGAGGAGGAGGAAGGAGGAATGACGAGGAGGGTGGAGGTAGAGGGAGGAGGAGGAGAGAGGAGGAGGAGAGAAGAGAAGGAGGGAGAAGAAGGAGGGAGGAGGAGGAGGGGGGAGGAGGGAGGAGGAGGGAGAAGGAGGGAGAAGGAGCAGGGAGGAGGAGGGAGGATGAGGGGGAAGGATGGAGGAGAGAGGAGGAGGTAGAAGAGAGGAGGACAAGGGAGGAGGAGTGATTCGGAGGAGGAGGAGGGAGGAGGAGAGCAAGGAGAAGAGGGAGGAGGGAGGAGGAGGGAGGAGGAGGAAGAGGGAGAAGGAAGGAGGAAGAAGGAGGAGGAGGGGGAGGGAGGAGGGGAGGAGGAGTAGGGAGGAGGAGGAAGAGGGGGAGGAGGGGGGAGGGAGGAGGAAGAGGGAGGATGAAGGAGAAGGAGGAGGGAGGATGAGGGAGGAGAAGAACGCAGGAGGAGGAGGGGAGGAGGAGGAGGGAGGAGGAGATTGAGAAGGAGGAAGATGGAGGAGGAGGAGGGAGGAGGAGGGAGGAGGAGGAGAGAGGAGGAGGAGGGAGGAGGAGGCAGAGGGAGGAGGAGGTGGGAGGAGGAGGGAGGAGGTAGAGGGAGGAGGATTGAGGAGAAGGAGGGAGAGGAGGAGGGAGGATGAGGAGGGCGGAGGAGGGATGTGGAGGGAGGAGAAGGAAGAGGGAGGAGGAGGAGGGATGTGGAGGGAGGAGGAGTGAGGAGGTAGAGGGAGGAGGAGGCGGGAGGAGAGAGGATGAGGAGGGAAGAGGGGAAGGGAGGAGGAGGGATGAGGAGGGAGGAGGAGGGAGGAGGAGAGGGAGTTGGAGGGAGGAGTAAGGGGAGGAGGAGGAGGAGGTTGGAGGAGGAGAAGGGAGAAAAAGGGAGGAGAAGGAGGAGGAGGGAGGAGGAGGGAGGGGGGAGGACGTAGGAGGAGGAGGGAAGAGGAGGGAGTACGAGGAGAGAGGAGGAGAAGGGAGGAGGAATGAAGAGGAGTGATTAGGAGGAGGGAGGAGGAGGAAGAGGGAGGAGGAGGAAGGAGGAGGCGGAAGGAGGAGGAGGAGGAAGGAGGAGGAAGAGGGAGGAGGAGGGAGGAGGAGGAGAAAGAGGGAGGATGATGATGGAGAGGGGGAGGGGAAGAGGAAGAGGGTAGGAGGAGGAGGGGAGAGGAGGAGGAGGAGGATTATAACGCATATGCCTGTAGATAGCTGCAGCGAAAAGGTGGGTCTGTCTATCTATCTGACCCGGCGTGGCTTCGCCCAGCTCCTGGTGGGTAGCGTCTCATTAAATTCATACAACAAAATAAAGTAACTTAAAAGAATGTCCTTCCACACACCATCAATTATTTCTAATGAAAACCGTTTCTAATCACCTGCATGACTGTAGATAACTTCGTAAGTATAAAAAGATGAGTTACAATGTTATGCATTATGCATTATTTTTATGAAAACTTTGAAAATGCCCTAAAGATTGTATCATTATTTATTATAACTCATATGCCGGTACATAACTACAGACAAATAGTTTATAAATCTTTGAAAACCATGCAACAATATGATTATAAGTTATACAGCAATGTTATTAAAAGTTATGCCCCTTGAAATAACTTTTCTAGAGTTAAGTCCCCTCGCTGTATAGAAATTACAATGTAAAATGAAAAATTAAATAATATTAAGTAAGCAGCCGATTTCACACTTAAAAAATATCACAGTTGGCTGCGCTGGAATGAAAGGAAGACGTGTAGAAAATTTCATCTCAATCGGATGGGCCGTTCGCGAACGCATAAAGGACACACACACACACATCCGTTTTTATATATAAGATATATATATATATATATATATATATATATATATATATATATATATATATATATATATATATATATATATATATATATAATCATTCCCGAAGATGAAGACCAATACTTTCTACCAGTTTGTACTGTATTACACCTGATTCAAAGTCAAGTGTCATGTCAAAGTCCTAGACTGATGTTAGTTTAGAACAGGACAGACAGAGATAAAAGACAGTCGGTAAATGGATATGGACGGCAGCACAGATCAGAAAGAGTTAAAAGACATGTAGTATTCTGTACAACGCAGAAAGGCAGGCACACGCACTCGAGGTCAAGGACAGACGAGTGAGAATTAGGGACCACAACTCAAGACAAGACGGGTGAGTTGGACTGAACATGATTAGGAATGAGACCCGTGAAAAACAAGGCACGGGACAGCGAGAAGGGGACAGAAGTCGGAGGACCGAGCAGAGTGTGTGCGGGACTGCTGACAGAGAATGACATCTTTATTTCAAGACTGAAGAGTGAAATAGTTTAAAGAATGATTACGACAGACTGGTGAGATCGAAGAGTGTTGTGACAGCTTAAGGACTGTAGAGGTCTAGTGTAAATATGATGATAGACCGGTGATGACAATTTTAGAATAATTGTTAAATGTTTACAGAGTGGTCATGTTATTATATGTAACCAGGTGCTACTTGAATGTTAATAAATGAATTGTGATGATGTCTCAGCCAGTCTTCGCGTGTAGTGACTTGTAGAATCATAGTTTGCCTATTTGAGCCTTGTGTGAATGTGTTTAATAGAATGGAGGACTCTTGACAGGTCACAGTCTGCTGAAAAGGAGAACCTGAATAGATTAAGGTGGTAGTATCTGTCTTCATCTGGACAATTATGTGACTTTAGACTGCCAAGCAATTCAAGTTTCCCTATGATGATCAGTCAACTAGGACTTCCTTCTTCATCTAATAAGTTTACGTAAAGACAGTAATACATTCTATACTATCAATTATTCTTATATTAAAGTTAAGCCATTTTGCTGTAGTCCTGAGTCGACAGTAGAAAGTTCAAAACGGGACAGCTAGGTCATCAAGCAATATAAGTATAGGATCGCTACACTTGATACAGTGGAGGTTCGGCCTGGGATATTCCTAGCGGTTAGAAATACCTAGAGTCTGTCCTATTCCCTTATTCTGTCGGGGTTTTTATAGATTTTTATCTGTCCATCCACTGACAGAGACTGACAAACTGAATAACGGACTTTCAAAAGTGTCTGTTAATACATTGTTATTTAAATTGTTACGTAAATGATGTAAATTAACCATGTAGGGGGTCCCGTGCAGAACGTCGTTCTCATCATGTGGTATGGTACATTTTCTCAGTCTCTGGCCATTTCTCCCGCCTCTCCCACCCTCATGCCCAAGCTGTCTGCAATGTCTTGTGTTTATGTCGTGGTGGTCCATTACTGCCTCTTCTACGTGGAGCTATACCTACCATCAGCCTTCTCTCCAAGACACTGTGACGTGTAATATGACCAGAGTATTTCAGTTTCCCAGACATGATGTTGTTTTTGAGCTAGCTTTCTTGAATGTCCAGATCTTGCAGAGTTTAAGCATTGCTCTTCTCTCAATGGGAACTGCTCACAAGAAATCATTCGCTGACTGACCATAGCAGTGCAAAGGTTCAACAGTATTGAGCGCCTATGGCACAACGCCAGCACACGCGTTGAAGTAAAAGAAGCACATGCATCTTTCCTATGGAAAACTATGGATGTGAGTCATACAAATGAAGATCGTAAACCGATTAGAGACATTAGACGTAGACAGTCACAATTTTTTGGGCATGTTATGAGAAGAAATGACTTGGAGAACTTGTTGACAACTGGCAAGATCGAAGGGAAGAGACCAAGAGGAAGACCGAGAAGTAAATACCTAGATGGCTTGGCCACGTGGCATGGATGAGACAGGAACACAGAGCTAATCCACGACTCTGGTGATCGAGTGAGATGACAAAACATGACCGCCCACGCTTATCGGTATGGCACATGATGGATGGAGACATGACCATTTCGCAGACTCTAAAGACGAAAATTGTGGTTTTGAACTGAAATGTTACAAGAAAGTTCTCAGAATATCGTGGATCGAGATGGATAATATTACTGACATTCTACAAGATCTGAACAGCGAAGAAAACTGGCTTACCGGCAGTAACAGGCAACTGAAATACTTTGGCCATATTACACATCACAGTGGCTTTGAGAGAGGAGTGATGGGAGGTCTGGTTGTTGGAGAAAGAGGCGGGGGTCGGCCAGTACAAAGATGGACACAGTTCACTGCAGACGCCTTGAACATTAGACTGTATGAGGCGCGTGCAATGACTGGGATGAGAGCGACGTTCTTCAAAGACCCTGCTGCACGATGATAATGATGATGATGAACATTACTCAACTACAGACACATTGGTGGTCTCTGTCACTGCCTCGATTCGGTTCTCTGGCCGTGTAGGAGCCATGCCAACGGTGACGGCGTATGTTCCAGCATTCGTGATATGAAACGAGGCATTACATGTTGCTCTATAATACACATCTGCATTGACTCCATCATTAGAAAATGTCTCGTCGAAAACAGTGACCTTCAGAAACAGACAGTAATGCAAGTTTTTATTCCAGTATTATTTGACACATTATTGTTTTCATGAAATCATTCAGTCACATTTCCTATCAGGATGTAGAGGTATTTCGTCATCTTGCGTTCATGACCACATGATGAAGCAGGAGAAGACGACGGAGGAAAATTATGATGAGGAAATCTGATGTTTAGCGGGGTAGAAGTAAGAGGTGAAGCTGGAGAAGAATAAGATATTACGATGATGATGGTGAAGAAGAAGAAGAAGAAGAAGAAGAAGAAGAAGAAGAAGAAGAAGAAGAAGAAGAAGAAGAAGAAGAAGAAGAAGAAGAAGAAGAAGAAGAAGAAGAAGAAGAAGACGAAGACGAAGACGAAGAAGAAGAAGAAGAAGAAGAAGAAGAAGAAGAAGAAGAAGAAGAAGAAGAAGAAGAAGAAGAAGAAGAAGAGGAATGTAGGAACAAAGAAACAATAATGAGGAGGACTAAGAGAACTTGCAGCGTAATGTGATCTCTTCCATAGGCATTCAGCTATTATTGTAAAATATTACACACCAACGGTAGAAATTCAAGCAATTGATTGATTGATTGATTGATTGATTGATTTAGGAACCGACATCACAGCATTCGGGGCATTCCCATAAAGGCTCCGTCTCCATCCTCAGCAGCCAGCGAAGAGTTCCAACACTAATAGTACCAGTAGCAATCTGATTATATACCCGTCTCGCCTTTCCACTGACCGTCGAGCGTTGGCCAGATCCCCTCGTCACTCCTCGCTATTTCATTCTTGCCAGACCATGGTGATCCATTTGCTCCTCCGAGGTGTACACGTGCTCCCACAAGGCCGCAACCACATCTGCCTTGTCATGCATCAATACTCAACCAAGTTTTGCAGAGCCAGCCAATCTGTCTGCCTGTTCATTCCCCCAGCACACCGGCATGCCCCGGAGAAAAGATCCAGGCGATGCTTGCCACCCGTGACCTCCAAGGCGAAGCAAGCCACTCTGCACGAAGCTTGCCTGTCCTCACCTTCTTCAGTATGCTTTCTGAGTCAGTTACAATCACGATGTGTGTGTGTGTGTGTGTGTGTGTGTGTGCGTTTGTGTGTGTGTGTGTTTGTGTGTGTGTGTGTGTGTGTGTGTGTATCGTATTCTCCATCCAATGGAAAGCTGCACTTACCGCCTCCACATCCATTCTTAAGCTAGATGGTGTGGTATCATATGCCAGGCTCTCCTGCACCAAACGACCATTAGCTTTTGCTAAGAACCCGCAGGCACTTCTCCCCTACCTCTCATTACCGAACCATCTGTGTAGATAATTACATAACCCGAGCGAGCATTATCATGAATTAGTTGCTGGATTTCCACTTCCGTGGCCCCTGCTGACCACTCCCTGCACTCCCGGCTCAATGTGATTATAACTCTGCACAAGTCTGACTGCTCCGCTGGCACTCTGACCCACTCCTCTCCACGCCTAATGTTCTCCAAGGGGCACACCTGTCTGATCGTATCCTCCGCCTGAGCCATCCATTTTTTTCCTCTTATCAGTCGCTGACCCTTAACTGCGTCCAGCGCCTCATTCAACGGGTGATCTGTGTCTGCAGCTACTCTGAGGTATGCCTTCGCCTGCATCACCTTGAGCCCACCAGCAACAGTCGGCAAATCAAGGATGTAACGCATACACACTACTGGGGTGTCTCTGGTGCATCCCAGAATGACAGGCATAGCCTCGTTCTGTATGCGCTCTAATTTCACCAGCTGACTCTTTGAGACAGTGAGCAGTCCTATTCCATAATCAATCACTGAGAGGATCAAGTGCTGGTATAGTGTCAAAAGCATTCTCTGCTCTGTGTCCATTGCAGCCATAGTTTTATGTGCATTGAGTCCCTTTTGAGATCTTGTCACAACAGTCTCCACATGGTCCTTGAAGGACAGGCTCCTGTCAAATGTGATTCCCAGATACTTCAGTTTGTTCTCTCTGTTAACGCTTCTACCATCTATCGCGAGGCTTGGGGCATCAGCTCTCACAATCCTGTTGTCCAGAGAGCACCAGAAAACAGCTGCCTTTTCCGGGTGGATGACAGAAATCATTTCAGTGCACTAGTCAATCACTTTGTCTACTGTCGCCTGTAGCTCTTGGGCTGTTTACTCCCTATCTCTCCCCTGCCTATATGCAAGAATATCATCTGCAAATGTTAGTATCCTTCCAACCCCTGGTGCTTCTTGGTATGCAATCTTGCTCGTATACACGTTAAAGAGCATCGGTGAGACTGCAGATCCCTATGGCAGTCCCGGGGTTAAAATATGTGGCTCTGAGGTCCATGCACCCAGACGGAGAGCAACCCGACGAGAATGCAGGACGGCTGCTATCCAGTTAACCAACCAGGGATTGACCCCCTTCTCCATCAGTGCGGTCATCAAAATATCATATCGAACTCTATTGTACGCATCCTCGAGATCAAGCGCTACCGCCATCGTTTCCTGTCTACTCTGGAACCCCTCATAAACATCAAAGGCAAAAGTGGCTGCATTTGACCAGGTATCTTTTCCTGGACTGTAGCTCCCCAGGCCTCTTAGAAGAAGCTTTCCCCTTTCCAAAAACTCTTGCAGCTTGACAGCGACTATCTTCTTTAGAACCTTCCCAAATGTAATTTGAAGGGTGATGATCCCAATGCCACTAAGCGTTGAATGATCCTTGAACGGTTTAGGGACAGGGATGAGATAGCTGTGCACCCAATCCTGCGGTACTGATGCTGTCCTAATGCTCTGGTTAAAGCAGTCGGTCATCTCCTTCAGGTCTGCATCGCTCAAGGCATTCATGTGGCCATAACTAACCCCATCGGGCCCTGGTGCCGTGTCTTTTGCCTTTTTTCAAAATATGTTTAACATCTTCAACCCCTATGATGTCTTCATAATGCATATTCTTCATGGTGCCAGATAACTCCTCTCTAACTGCACCACTGGTGTCCGCATCATTATGATTGGTCAGCTCTAAACATCTTTGGAGAAACGCCTCCCCTTTCTCTTTGTCTGTTGTCACGCGCACACCATCATCTCTATAAATTCTTCCCACTGTCATAGGCCGATCTTTTCTTTGCATTTGTTGTGCAGTTTCCAGAATTTTCGCAGTGTTTTATCACCTTCAATCTCCTTCATGAAACATTCCCATGTTACGTTTTTTTGCCTCTGCAGCACAGCGCTTGAAAACCTCCACCTTGTCTTTCTTGACATTTTCCGCTGTGTCCACTTCCTCTCGTGAGCTTCGGGGTGTCTGTCGCACTTTCCTTAGCCGCTTCACTGCAGCTCTCTTTGCTTTCCAATCATGGCCTACTTCTGGGGTCCACCATGGGGGCTGCAAAAAAGGAGTTTTAACATTTCTGTTGCAAGCCCGCTGTCTGAGGCGTCCAAGAAGGCAATCGGTCCACTCATACCGGAAAGTCTTGCGCGCTCACCCAGCCTTAACTTTCCTGGGTTTAGAGATCAGGACTGAGCATGGCAAGTGATCACTCCCATGGTCATTCAAAACAGTCCACTTTACATCAAGGACTGATGACTGGGAGACAAGTGCCAAGTCAATAGCAGTGTCTGCATCGCCAGGCCTCATTGCCATTCTAGTCGGCCTACCATCATTTATGCATACCACATCGGAGTCCACCATGGCATCCGGAAGGGCAATTACCTGTCGGTTTTCTCGACTACTGTCCCAATCTCTGTTCCTCGCATTGAAATCTCCACATATGAGTGGCTTATCACTTGGTAATTCTTCCAATTCCTTAGCCCAGTGTTCCTTTCTGACAAAACAGTCCACTATGGCATATACATTTATGATGTTCCAACTTAAGCCACAAATCTCCATTTGTATACCCTGGACCTCTCTTGCACTGTGATTCCACTGGCTCAAGTCAAGTACCACGTGCTTCACTCCTTCCTTCACCAGCAGACCTTGTCCATGTCTCTTCTGCCCAGTAGGGTTTATATATCTAACGTACCCAGGGCAGTGGTATTTGTCTGTATTTAGCTCCTGGGGCATGAGGACATCAAAATCATATATTAGCCTCACCAATACAGGACCTCTCTGCCTGGCACTACGACAGTTCCAGTAACCCACTCTTACATGGTTGAAACCTAGTATCTCCACTTTTCGTCTTGTTCTACTGGCGCCTGCCATCCTATTTCTATGCCTTCTTATCACATCATTTCCTTCTCGTCTTCTCCTCCTCGCTCTCTCTCTCTCTCCGCTAGCCTCTGAAAGATGTGTAAAGCACAGAGCACGTGCTGCGTAGCTCCGGTGACGATTCCCGTGTTTAATTAATTCCAATTAATTGTAAGTGATAACTAGATCACAGTACTTACTAGTGATAGCTGGAACACTGAACTCACAAGTACTTACAAATGGTAAATAGATCAGAGTACTCAAAAGTGATGACTAGGTCACAGTAGTTACAAGTGATAACTAGATCACAGTACTTACAAGTGATAACTAGATCACAGTACCTACAAGTGAAAACTAGATCACAGTACTTACAAAAGATAATCAGATTACAGTACTTACAAGTGATAACTAGATCACAGTACTTACAAGTGATAACTAGATCACAGTACTTACAAGTGATAACAAGATCACAGTACTTACAAGTGATAAATAGATCACAGTACTTACAAGTGATAACTAGATCACAGTACTTACAAAACATAATCAGATCACAATACTTACAAGTGATAACAGTACTTACAAGTGATAATTAGATCACAGTACTTACAAGTGATAACTAGATCACAGTACTTACAAGTGATAACTAGATCACAGTACTTACAAGTGATAACTAGATCACAGTACTTACAAGTGATAACTAGATCACAGTACTTACAAGTGATAACTAGATCACAGTACTTACAAGTGATAACTAGATCACAGTACTTACAAGTGATAACTAGATCACAGTACTTACAAGTGATAACAGTACTTACAAGTGATAATTAGATCACAGTACTTACAAGTGATAACTAGATCACAGTACTTACAAGTGATAACTAGATCACAGTACTTACAAGTGATAACTAGATCACAGTACTTACAAGTGATAACAGTACTTACAAGTGATAATTAGATCACAGTACTTACAAGTGATAACTAGATCACAGTACTTACAAGTGATAACTAGATCACAGTACTTAAAAGTGATAACTAGATCACAGTACTTACAAGCAGTGAAATTAACAATTATATTGTAATAATAATGACATAAATTTGAGACAATGTTGTTCCATGCACATTTATAATAATGTCATGAACTTGAGACACAGTATTTTATTGCACGTGGTTTTTATTCTTACTCTATTACAAAAGCGTATACAAGGGGAGGTGAAGTCGTGTAGATAGTTCTGTAACATGTGGAATGAAAATGTACACAGAGATTACAGATGAAGCGACAGATACAGATAGATATAGTCAAACGAGACGCACACAAACAAACACTCACACAAACAAACACAGACACACACAATAATTATCTCGACACGCAGGGAACATGGTGGGGAAAAAAAATCAAATAATTACCGGCGATGTTCTATAATTGATAGTCCACGCGCAGATTACTTCAGGATAAACTTGTGCGGCTGTGCACGTTGTCCTGACCGTCGCCTGGACAAACTGATGGCTACACTGAATGTCTGTGGGTTTCCCTGAAAACAATGTCATATAACAATAGCCTGACTGTGTGTACGAGGTTTCTGGCCCTGTCTGTGACGAAAACAATGTCATATAACAACAGCCGGACTGTGTATACGAGATTTCTGGCCCTGTCTGTGTATACGAGATTTCTGGCCCTGTCTTTGTATACGAGATTTCTGGCCCTGTCTGTGACGAAAACAATGTCATATAACAACAGCCGGACTGTGTATGCGAGATTTATGGCCCTGTCTGTGTATACGAGATTTCTGGCCCTGTCTGTGTATACGAGATTTCTGGCCCTGTCTGTGATGAACACAATGTCATATTATAACGGTTTGACTGTGTACGAGATTTTTGGCCATGTCTGTGATGAAAACAATGTCATATAACAACAGCCTGACTGTGTATGTCTGAGATTTCTGGCCAGGTCTGTGATCATGAAATTAACACGTTTTCCTTAACGAAGTTTACAATGTTTGGGTCACACGAAAGACATTATTGTTGTTTACTTTACACTAACCTGGTCAGAATACCACCATGGATATTGACTTGTATTCTCACTGGTTCTCACAAACTGCCGCACAATTTATGGCGTTGCATGTACTACCACAATCATCATCATCATCATTATTATCATCATCAAGTGCCTTGCCGACTGGCATGAGCGACAATGCTTCTCCACATCTTGCGATCTCCAACGACATGCATCAATTCGGGTGCTGACCCACACTCATAACATGACACAAGACTGTCCAGAATTTTCTCTCGCTGTCTTCCTCTATCTCTATTTCAACAAATCGTTCCAAGTTATCACAACATTGTTCCAGTTTTTGTCTTCACACAATGTCTCCAAAACATGAAGACTGCATCTATCTAATGTTTGTGATAAGTTGTCTTTGCGACATTTTTTTTTGGTTCGCATATCCTTTACATGCTGTCAACATCATCATCTTTCAGCTGATTGTTGATTTCTTGGCAAGATTATGCTCAGTAGTTTGCCATTGCTTTCTGGGTGACCGGCTCACATACCCCGTAAGTTACCAACGCGACGAGAACAGTTACCGATTCTCGCGCAGGTTACGTTACTCATGAGAATGTACGGGATTACGGAGAAAGACGTTAACACCTAGGCCAGGGAGGCCGGCCTTTGCGACTTTGTCTTAAAATGTCCAGATTGCTAATTTTGGGTTTACGTGGTATTTTCCGCATTCTTCTAGAAAACCACATCTCCAAAACCTCCAGAAATGTTTTCGCCTGTTTACCAATTATCCATGATTCGAAGCCATATGTTAGATCTGGGTTTATGTAACATGCAAGGATATTATTATTATCTAACTTCCAATGACAAGGACCTATGACATAAAATGTTCTTCATTTAATAGAATGCAGATTTTGCTTGTCCTATTCTGTTGTTTACCTCTGTATTACATCTTCCAATTGATGTTACCATGTGCCTAAAAATCTGAATTTCCACACTTGCCACAAAATCACAACTATACACATAAATATCTATATCGCTATCCGAAAGAAAGAACATGCAATAACGCGCATCAGCAATGGCACCAACAATGGCACCAACAATGGCACCAACAATAGCACTATGGTACCAACAATGGCACCAACAATGGCACCAACAATGGCACCAATAATGGCACTAACAGAGACACCAACAATGGCACCAACAATGGCACCAACAATAGCACTATGGTACCAACAATTGCACCAACAATGGCACTAACAGAGACACCAATAATGGCACTAACAGAGACACCAACAATGGCACCAATAATGGCACTAACAGAGACACCAACAATGGCACCAATAATGGCACTAACAGAGACACCAACAATGACACCAATAATGGCACTAACAGAGACACCAACAATGACACCAATAATGGCACTAACAGAGACACCAACAATTACACCAATAATGGCACTAACAGAGACACCAACAATGACACCAATAATGGCACTAACAAAGACACCAACAATGGCACCAATAATGGCACTAAGAGAGACACCAACAATGACACCAACAATGGCACCAACAATGGCACTAGCAATGGCACCAACAATGGCACCAACAATAGCACTATGGTACCAACAATGGCACCAACAATGGCACCAACAATGGCACCAATAATGGCACTAACAGAGACACCAACAATGACACTAACATTGGCACTATCAATGGCATCAACAATGGCACCACAATACTACCACAAATGGCAACCAACAATGGCACCGAAGGTGGCATCAACAATACTACCAACAATAGTACCAAATGTGGCACAAAATGTCACCAAAAATAGTACTAACAATGGCACCAACACTAGAACCAAATGTGGCAAAACAATGGTACCAACAATTGTATTAACAATGGCACCAACAATAGTACCAAAAATGGCACCAACAATGGCACCAAGGATAGTACCAACAATGGCACCAACAGTTGCACTAAGAATGGCTCCACCGTGCCATGTCTGGCACAATCCTCGCATGTAGCATCTTGAATATGATAGACAGGAAGGTAGTATGTGAATGGCAAGAAATCACAGACAGGTTTCTGACAGGGCAGAGGAGTTAGGGGCCGAATCTAGATTATGAGATCCATCCGTAATAAATACAGAGATAACACTGTAAACTTCATACATGCTTGATAGACTACAGCAGGACATCCGACTGTGTTCAGCATCATAGACTACAGCAGGACATGTGACTGTGTTCAACATCATAGACTACAGCAGGACATGTGACTGTGTTCAACATCATAGACTACAGCAGGACATCCGACTGTGTTCATCATCATAGACTACAGCAGGACATGTGACTGTGTTCAGCATCATAGACTACAGCTGGACATGTGACTGTGTTCAACATCATAGACTACTGTACACACCTCAAGGTGACATAGTGATCTACACCGATGGGTCAGTGGTGAGGGTTTCATTGCGAAGGATAATGGACGATTCTTAACGAAGTAGAGACCTTCCAATACACGTATTTCCATATATGCAACTTTGCATAACGAAACACAAGCAACTGTCAGAGTAGTTGCTGAAACATAAAACTGGTTTGAAGTGCCAAAAGGAGTACGGCAGAGTGGCATTCTCTTCCCATATCTGTTAAACTTCAATGCGTGAAATGTAATGAGAAGCAACTGACAATTGTAATTCATTCATAACTATTGGAAGCCTAATCCAGATCTGAGATGTGCAGATGAGGCGGTCCTACGATACAACAAGGGATTAGAACAGTTCATTGTGTCAGTCAAAATAACACAGTAAAGCACACAGACAAAACTACATGTAACTTAAAGTTACAACCAATAACAATAATGAAGAAATGATAGTGTCTCGAATTGGGAATATGTTGGTACCATAACTCAGAATAAAGGGAACTGATCTAAAGAAGTTATTGAGAGACTGGCCAAGGTAATGCAAAAGTTATACAACATGACAGATATGTGGCACAACACTGGCAAGTAAATAACAACAGACATGCAGAGAACATGCACATACATCGAATCCACGCGCTATCGAGAACAAGTCGCCTAATCACTCCAAGAAACATGCCACGTGGGAGAAAATGGCACGTCGCAAGAATAACACCAGAAGACACCCGCATTTCAAAATTAGCAGCGTAGAAGCCGCCAAAACCATCAAGAAGATGCAAGATGAGAATTTACCCGCGAGCTGCAGTAAAACGCCAGAACCTAAAACAACCTCAAAGGAAGCTAGCACTTCTACACCAGATGAAGCCGGTCCCACCACTCAATCGACGCCAGAGACTACAATTTCAACTGAAGCCAGCAGCAGCCGTGAACTTTTCAACAGCACCAAGATGAAGCAGCCCAGTGTACCAAAAGACCTCCACACAGGAGGAAACACCAAGAACGGAGGAATTAACCAGCAAAATACAGCTGCCATGGTCTTTGTAGGGGTTATGTTGCAGGCACACTGACAACTTAAGCATGAACACGTCCAGTAACACACAGAACTGCAGCGTTCCAAAGCATACTGAAGTAGTCACGTTGTTTATTCATTAATAAGTTTACATCACTCTATAGCTAACAATGTTCTTACTTACACCTCGTCGTACTGGGTCATTCTCCGCCCTCAGCTACTCAGCGACACGGCTAGCCTCACTATCATTGTATTAGCGTGATAAACGACTTGGCGTATTCGCCTGACCATCCTGCTTGTGGTACACATGATCTCATTAACTATGTCACTCTGTCTCCTGCAGTGCAGGCGTTGATTTAACATTCATAGTTGGGCCTCTGTCCACCTCTTCAGAATATAACCTGGTCTCTCGATTTCTGTGATGTGACCATGGCTGTGTTTTTCCGGCCGACTCCCCTCTCCACTCCCGCCTTTCTCGATCTTTCCGATCACGTGGCCTAATCCTCGCACTTCTATTGGCCCTTACGAATAATCGTTTCCCGGTGTATTTCTTTGCTCTGAAACCCCATGACAATTCACCCTACCGTTGTTCTACCGTAATCTACTCAACCAGTCTTTACTTAACCAGACTCATGGCATATGCCCCCCGCAATTTCAAAAATGTTCTACATTTTTGGGTTCTTCCTTATCTCTACACTTGACATGAGTCAGCTTGGTCGCACATGCCTGTCCCCTGGTCGCACATATCTGTCTACTGCCTCATGCCTTAGAATTTGCTTCTCAGTTCCCTTTAACTTCTCTCTGTGTTACGTTGATATTCTGCTATATCTTCACACAAATTATGTCGGACACGAATATCCGTCTATTCCCAAATAGACCTCGTGTGGCTTCAACCCCCTTTGTGTTCGGCAAGTTGAGGACCAACCTACTATGAGTCCCAATGTCCCATCCCGGACATTCCCATAAGGTTCCTCATTTATACCTCGGTATAAGCAACTGACACCCTCCCCAGCCCTTAAGCCCTGGGTGCAGGAACGTGTGTATTGCAGACATATCAATTTGACCAATTTTGTTTAAGCTCTTATATTGCTTCTGAGTAGTCTATCTTACGACTGTGGACCTTCTTTGTGCGAATACACATGACTTCTGCATTTGTCTTGTCACAGTGTGTGCGTGGTCGGCTGCCATTAGTTACTTTTTGCTATGTGTTCGCTTGTGCTCTATGGCTCGATACTCCCTTCATTTGCCTTCTGTTTATTCCTGGTATTCTTGCTACTAACTTTTTATTGTAGTGTTCCTAATACCATGACCCTTATATACATCTACCATCATGCCAAAGTACTTCATGTTAAAATATTATATGTACAAAGTACTACCACTTGGTACTATTATCAATGGTACTACTAATAATGCTACTCCACTATCCTTGTATTCTCCTTTCACCTACCCTTGTTCTCTGTTCTTTCTCTCTCACATTCTCGCTAGTCTTTTTCATTCTCCTCCCTTCCTTTCATATTCACCTGTGCTATGTTCTTTCTCTCTTTCATCCTCTCTCTTTTATCCATTCATCACACTTTTTTTTTTCTCTCTCTCTCTTTTTTAAATAGTGTTACATTTTTTATTATGTACTCTGTCTTACAACACACATACTAGAACCTCAAATGTTCCGTCTATGCCTATACGCTTCCTGTATACCGGTGTGCAAGTATCCCGGTTGTGTTCAAATTGATTCTCATTAGCACAAATTCCTACTCTCAGTCTTCTCGTCCCCTTTCTCTCACTTCACTGTCACTCCTCCTATTCTTATGTTATGTACATGTTACCACAATCACATAAGTTTCTCCTACCAATTGTACATGTCTGTCTCTCCAATATATAATATTGTAATAAAACCTGAATAGTATATAAAATTGGACTCACATGTAATATTGCAAGCACTATTCTACCTTTTACTCGCTCCTCATTATCAACTCTGTGACATCAATATGTATCACTGGAAGTAGTGTCTCAGTTAACTTCTTCTGTTTCTTTTATGTTGTGGGTGTCATCTGTGATTTATCGTGGTTTTAGACCCACTGTCAACCTTCCTGATTTCGCAGATGTCGATTCTACCAACATCACATCTTACACGTCCTGTGTTACAATCAGGTACTAGTACAATCAATAATGTTACAATTATTGTTACAATAACATGCATACTAATTACAATTATACATGGCATGATGATCATGATCATAAGAATGTGCTGATGTTTATCTATGTACTTAAAGCCATTAAAATGATATTTATCTCTATCTATGTGCATTATGAGTTTTGTTTATTCAATGATTGTGAATGTTATTAACTATTACTCCCTTTGTTGGTTCTGGCTGGTATCTGTCTTCGCTGACTGTATCTTCTACCAATCAGATTCTCAATCTTCGCTTGCGTCTGTCTGTCTCAGCCTCTTCAGTCAGATAGTGAGGTAACATCTTTGAGGTACTTTCGACACTCTCTCTTCTGCTCAGTCACTTATACCCCTAAACTATCTGAAATTAATAACAGCCTTGGGTGTATATATATCCATACATCCATATGCACATTTACATCTTTACACATTTGCAATTGTATATTATATTACTGCAATCATATATCTAACATTTATGCAATATATACAGTATCTACAATATACATATCTATACTTACATTCTATCACAGTAATTACATGTCAGTTCGTTCATGTATTTCTAATGTCTTTCTATAGTCTACTCAGTACATCTGCAAGGTTGTTATCTTTGCCTGGTATGTGGCAAATATCAAAGTCATAGTCCTGCAGAAGTAAGGACCACCTGTGTATCCGAGAGTTTTTTGGATGGCCCTCTTTGAATACCTTTAATGGTTTATTGTCAGACAATACAATGAACTTTTTCCCCAACAAATATTTGGAGAATTTCTTAACACTTTCAACTAGCGCTAAGGCTTCCAGTTCCGTGATGGAATAGTTCTTTTGGGTGTCTGTAAGTTTCCTACTATAGTAGAGTATGTGGTGTAATCGTCCATGATGGTACTGTAGCAGGATAGCAGAGATTGCTTAGGAGCTCGCATCAGTTTGAAGAAAGTCTTTTGAGATATCTGGCAGTTTTAAGATAGGTTGTCTACTGAAGAGTGTCTTAATTTCCTCCAATAGTCTGCTGTGTTTGTCTGTCCAGTTTACCTTTGTCGGTTGACCTTTCTTCAGTAGTTCGGAAAAAGTTGCAGTCATATCGGCGAAGTTCGGTATGAACTTCTGATAATAATTAATAAGCCCTAAAACGCTCCTAATCTCTTTCTTTATGGTGGAAGCTTTAATTTGCAAAATCTTTGTAACCACAGTCGGGTCGATTTTCCGAAACTCGTTGGAGATTCTGTGTCCAAGGAACTGCACTTCCAAATACCTTATCTCGACCTTACTGGGCTTAGCTTTCAGCCCATGGTCTTGTATTCTCTGAAACACCTGCTCCATGACCTCGGTGTGTTTATCTATATTCGTAGTATGGATGCATATACCGTCCATATACGTGGCTACATTTCCAATGCCTTGCAGTAGCCTGCGCATCATTCGCATGAATGTGCTTGGTGAGTTCTGTAGACCAAAAGGCATATAGGCCCATTCATAAAGGCTAACGGCGTAGCGAAAGCCATGATATGCATGGACGTTTCTTCCATAGGGATTTGCCAGTATCCTTTGGTTAAATCAATTTTGGAGAAAATTTGTGATTTGGCCATGCCGTCTATGAGATCGTCAATGTTTGGCATGGGTTCCGCATCTAAGAGGGTTAATGCGTTGATCTTTCTATAGTCAACGCATATCCTCAGGGTGTTATCTTTTTTCTTTACTATGACCAAAGGTGAGCAGTAATTTGAAGTGGATTTCCTAATGATACCACACTGGTCAAGGTCAGACATTTCAGATGTTATTTTCTCAAGGAAGTGGACCGGAATAGGATACAGTTTCACCCTTACTAGCACATTAGATAGTAGGGTGATTTTATGAGTTATGAGATCAGTGCTTCCAGGTTTGTTGGAAATGTTCTTACTTACACCTCGTCGTACTGGGTCATTCTCGGCCCTCAGCTACTCAGCGACACGGCGAACCTCACTATCTGTGCAGTAGCGTGATAAACGACTTGGCGTATTCACCTGACCATCCTGCTTGTGGTACACATGATCTCAGTAACTATGTCACTCTGTCTCCTGCAGTGCAGGCGTTGATTTAACATTCATAGTTGGGCCTCTGTCCACCTCTTCAGAATATAACCTGGTCTCTCGATTTCTGTGATGTGACCATGGCTGTGTTTTTCCGGCCGACTCCCCTCTCCACTCCCGCCTTTCTCGACCTTTCCGATCACGTGGCCTAATCCTCGCACTTCTATTGGCCCTTACGAATAACCGTTTCCCGGTGAATTTCTTTGCTCTGAAACCCCATGACAATTCATCCTACCGTTGTTCTACCGTAATCTACTCAACCAGTCTTTACTTAACCAGACTCATGGCAACAGCTAAAACAGACAAGCGTGGGTGAAGTCAACCTATAGGCGCTACCAACAGACAAGATACTGAGTCTGTGGGAAATCGAGCTGGGAAGAAACAGCATCTACAAGCTGCGCAAGACACTTGATGGAGTAATGGTCTCCATCAATAAAAACCCAAAGACCACCGTACTTATGCAGAAGATTACATAAGAAGAGAAAGCCGTCATTAAGCTTCACCACGGCATCACAGTAGAAGCCACCAGACACCGAATGATGAAAAAATGGTGTCAGAGTCTTGTTTTCTATTCACAGTGGCTCGTGTTCACTAACAGGAGTGAAACAATCATACACAAAGGATGACTGCACTCAGACACGCGACAATATAACTGAAACACTTTAATCACACTCCTCAACGGCATTCTCATAATGCTGCGCTCACAATTAGCGGCAATGCCATTTATCAATACATACATGCAATATATAAGTTTGTCAATGCATGGAAACAAACACTCACTCAGTCTCTACACAGTGTCTACAAAGCATACAAGCTCGCTCACATCAAGCATCGGATAATTCATCAATACACGCAGCACTTTCTCCCATGTCCGTCCAGTCTCGAATTCCTAGGCAGTCTGTCGTCAACTCAATGTTTCGAGTTAGCCCTTGGCATTTAATCCTCGTGCACTTCGTGCGTCACGCTAATCACTGGACCTCAACTGCGTCGTAGCTGTCAGTCGGGTTCACCGTCGTGCTTGTCCGTCGCCTCCAGGCGATGGCGATGGAGATTATGACAGATGGGTTATTAAACGAGTCGAGACTCATCTCACCAACGACCAGATCAGGGAGATGCTGACGAGAGACAACAGGAAACTCAAGATCACCAGTGCTGAGAGGTTCATCGGCAAGAATAACACACCCTCCACAGTTGTCATCGTAACATCGGAGGACCCACTGATCCCTCAATACATTAGATGGGACAGCAAAGACCAAGTTCCAGAGCACTACACACTGGTGCAGTGTTCTAAGTGCCAACACACCAGTGCCACCTGCAAGAATGAGGTCGAGGTACGTAGGTACTGCTCTGGACCTCGACCATACAGTCATGGCCAGCATGCAAAGATCGATACGGAATTCAGGAGGCTTAACACCAACAGAAAGTGCGCCAACTGCTTCGGCAACCACAGTGCCAGTTACCTCGGCTGCCCCTGCCAACAAGACAGCAAGGAAGCTATGAAGATCGCCATCAGAATTAACCTACCCTTTAAAGAGGCTAGGAGGCAGTACGAGGCTATCAATCGACTCACAAAAAGCGCAACTGGAAGGCCAACTGAAGGACCTGAGATCAAATTTCAAAAGCATGGATTAGTGCACGATGTCCTCATCATGTTTCTATAAAATCACATCTCTGCAGCTTCCATATAATTCCTCATCTGTCTGCTAATTGTCCATAATTGACTTCCATACATCAGGATTGTCTCAGTCTCTTATGATCCATTCTTCCTCATCTCTGTTGACAAAGATAGAATATGAAACGCTGCCCTTGCAAGGGTTATTCTACATTTGATTTCCTGAATACAACATCCTTCTGACCTTTTCTAAAGTAGACACATACTTTAAAACATCAACACAACATATGTACAGATGTTAGAAGACAGAGAAATGGCAACGGCCCATCTAAGAAGTATGAACGACAAAACAACATATACACAGATGTTAGAAGACAAAGAAATGTCAATGGCCCATCTAAGAAGTATGAGCGACAACACAACATATACACAGATGTGAAATGACAGAGAGAGAGAGAGAAATGTCAACGGCCCAGCCAGGAAGTCGACGCCTGTGGTTTAGGCGTAAGGAACGCACTCTCACAATCCCGACATAATGAGCTCCATGTTAGAAGATTTGGGATCACATGGCTTTGGTTGATTTCCCAACGACATGACAAACGGCCTTTCATAAAGCGAAGACATGACATCGGCTTTTCATAAAGCAATGGCATGACATCGGCCTTTCATAAAGCAATGACATGTCAAACGGCCTTTCATAAAGCAATGACATGACAAACGGCCTTTTATAAAGCAATGACATGACATCGGCCTTTCATAAAGCAATGACATCAACAACGGCCTTTCATAAAGCAATGACATCAACAACGGCCTTTCATAAAGCAATGACATCAACAACGGCCTTTCATAAAGCAATGACATCAACAACGGCCTTTCATAAAGCAATGACATCAACAACGGCCTTTCATAAAGCAATGACATCAACAACGGCCTTTCATAAAGCAATGACATCAACAACGGCCTTTCATAAAGCAATGACATCAACAACGGCCTTTCATAAAGCAATGACATCAACAACGGCCTTTCATAAAGCAATGACATCAACAACGGCCTTTCATAAAGCAATGACATCAACAACGGCCTTTCATAAAGCAATGACATCAACAACGGCCTTTCATAAAGCAATGACATCAACAACGGCCTTTCATAAAGCAATGACATCAACAACGGCCTTTCATAAAGCAATGACATCAACAACGGCCTTTCATAAAGCAATGACATCAACAACGGCCTTTCATAAAGCAATGACATCAACAACGGCCTTTCATAAAGCAATGACATCAACAACGGCCTTTCATAAAGCAATGACATCAACAACGGCCTTTCATAAAGCAATGACATCAACAACGGCCTTTCATAAAGCAATGACATCAACAACGGCCTTTCATAAAGCAATGACATCAACAACGGCCTTTCATAAAGCAATGACATCAACAACGGCCTTTCATAAAGCAATGACATCAACAACGGCCTTTCATAAAGCAATGACATCAACAACGGCCTTTCATAAAGCAATGACATCAACAACGGCCTTTCATAAAGCAATGACATCAACAACGGCCTTTCATAAAGCAATGACATCAACAACGGCCTTTCATAAAGCAATGACATCAACAACAGCCTTTCAGAAGGCAATAAGCAAACTACTGAACGTAGAGTTGGCTAGAAAATCACATATAGCCAATAAATGCTGGCCTTGATTGGGACGTCCTGTACAGGACATGCAACTAACAGTGAAGATGACGGAAATGGAGTACATACATTCACACAATGACAAATATAACACAGAGAACAGTCTGACAGAAAATAAGAAGAGAATAGGACACTACATGTCACTCACTGTAAACGTTCAAACTGCATGGCTGGCTTGCTACCCAGTAATCACTGTTGTTGAACTCCACAGAACATGTCCAACCAGTTGCATCACTTATACTGACATTTTTCAGCTTGAAAGTCCAGGAGACAGAGCTGTCTGTTTCTGCTGGTTTACTTACATCAACAACTTGGCCGTATCCCTGAGCTGGCCAACACTTGTCAGCATCACATGAAGCCACTACTTCTCCTGTCTTCATAAATCTAACGCCGGTGATCGAGAACGATTGATGGGTATCTGTTGTACATGTAATGTCCGGACTTTCTTGTCCTACTTCGGCTACTGGACACTCCATCTTCGGAGTTGGGAAATCTGTAGGTATAGAAAGTCTGTTACAAAAAGAATCTGTAAAAGTAGCTAAACCTTAAAATGTAAAAGCTGATGACAAATTGAAAAATCGAAACCTTTTCGACATACTGCATGAACTCAGCGATGACGGGAAAGAACTCAGGCTAAGGAACTTACGCATATTTTATTTTTCTTTGTTCCGAGTTCTCTCCCGTCTATACTGAGTTCATGCAAAATGTCGAAAAGGTCTCGTTGTGTCAGTTTGTCAGCAGTTTTATTTTCTTACATTATCTAAAAAAGCCGACTCACCTCGCCTAGGGGTGTAACGTCTTTCTCCGTGATCCTGTGTACTCTAGTGAGTGGCGTGACGTACGGCGAGAATCTGTAGGGGTTCTGCCCGCGGCCGTGACTTACGGGGTATGTGAGCCGGTCGCTCAGAAAGTAATGGCAAACTACTGAGCGTAATATTGCCAAGAAAGCAACAATCAGCTGAAAGATGCTGATGTTGACAGCGATGTCATGTAAAGGATATGCGGGAAAAAAATCTAAAAATAAAATCGTAAAGAATAAAACCGTGGAATGCTCCAAACTTATGTCACTGACATACTAAAAAAAACGGTGATAAGCTCCAAACGCAAGTCACTGACAGACTAATCAAACGGTGTCATGACCACACTTACATACTTAACAAAGGGTGATATGCCACAAACTGTAGTCACTGACAGACTAAATAAATGGTGATGTCACAAACCATAGACACTGACAGACTAGACAAACTGTGATATGTCCACAAATTCAAGTCACTGACAATCTAAACAAACATTGATATACCCCAAACTTAAAGCACTGGCAGACTAAACAAACATTGATATGCCACAAATTTAAAGCACTGAACGTAAAGAAACCAAGGAAGGTCCCAGTCTTCCAACCCCTCTCCACTATATTTCTAACCCATGTGGGAAGAGGGTGTGGGAGGGGAAGGGGGCATCTCGAAAGAATATCTGTGTGGGGAATTCTACATACCTCACTTAGGTTGAAATCTAACAGTAATCATTCTATACATGTTATTGATACACAGGATCCCTAAATTTGACTCTCAGATTCCCGAGATTCTGTAGATTGCACGTCGATTTTATATCGTATTATTCGTGCAACTCAGAAATTTAGGTTTGTCCCGGCGTAGTAAGTCGGTAGGAGATTAGGAAAAGCAATAAAACGATCTACGCATGACTCTCGCCATATTGCTCACTGTGACGAAACGCCTGCAGATCGTCTGGTCTCTGAGTTATATCCCTTTGATGGGATGGCGAAGGGTTAGTCTCCCTGGAATTAATAACAATAAATAGGGGTTTCCCCTCGGAAGTAGTGCGTGACGTCACGATTCTGGTTATTTCTAGAGAAATCTAGAATGTCCCCCAGTAAGTGCGTACGTGGTCAAGATCACGCTGGACTCACAATTGCCTCATGGAACACGGGATTGTGGAACAATCCGTGACGCATGACTTCTCCGTGGCTCATGGAATTCACTCGGCCCGTGAAGGCATTGTGACGACGCATTTAGCTGGGTGTGGGCAGTCGCCAGTCGGACCTCAGCGTAGAAAGATCGCAGAAATGTGCTGCTGAAATTTGATGTCAGTGTTCGCAGCCAGAGCGGGACATCAGCAGTCAAGATTGTGATTTCATAATCACAGGTTAGTTGAATACTTTGTCTATTGTTTAAATGTTGTCCTTATACCGCGCCTACCTTCCCGAGAGAATAATTCGCCGCACGAGAACGTCTTCGCGAAGCGTATAAATTTACCGCCAGCCGTCTGCATTTTTAATTAGCGATTATCGATCGGCTAGGTAATGTGTTGACAGACGGAGCCAGCCTGCACAACAGCTGAGAGTGTGTATACACAATAGGCCGGAACATGTGTTCTTTCTAGTACTGGCGTAAAACCTTTGTTTGTAGATTGATAGAATTATAAACTGTTAGTTTACAAATGATTTGCATGGTTAGTGATCTGTATGCTATTATCACTGCTTTGTGCAAGGAAGATTCCGGTACTTTACCAAGTGTGTAGCAGTGACATGTTTGGTTTAGTAATTACACACGCAAGGCAGGTTGTTTGTCATTCATTACATAGAAATGCTAGATGCTGTTAATATGATAAGTTAGGGCTTGTTATTATTATAGAGGTATAATTTGCTTCGTTAGATTAGGATTGTAACTTAGATGTTAGATCATTGGTGGTGATTATTCTTGGAATCAAGGTAAGTATTTGCGGTGTAATGGTACCAGGGTTCTTCCACGTAGGAATAATGGGGTTAATTTTATTAGATAACAGTTGATAGGAAGTATTTATAAGACCTAGTGTCCCTGCTTGTTTACATGTCCGTCCGATAGAGTGACCGTGCGTGTTCAATCTTGCGTATGTCTAGTCAACCGACTGGGAAGTAGGCCGGTCCGCCCGACCCGTTAGGTTGCAGGTCCGACCCCAAAGCGATCGTGCGTATCCGATGGTTGAACATACCCAACCGTTAGCGATGCGGCGCTCTGTAATTCGAGGCCGTTGCGTATAGGTAGATCCAAGATAGGAACCGAACCGAGTCTGTCTCTATTATTCTACTCTTCAAGAAACCTGACTCTGTTCATGGAGTACTTGAGGTACTGCCGTGAAGTAGGAGTAGTAGGTTAGGGGAATGACCCCCCATAAATGAGGAGCTGTGTTTTGGTAGAGGAGAGGCTGGAGGCCTTGCTACATTGGATGACGTGACCTAAAACGTCACGGGACAAGATGCACGGGACCCACAGTAGCTGTGGGAAAGTGTATTGGTGGATGGCCACCAAAGCTGTGCTCGACTGGCACAAAGATGACCGACCTAAATGGAAGGTCAGATAATAAAAGGCATCTCAGGTTCTGGAACAGGGATCCCAGGACGGAGCGATGGCTGTGATATGAGTTGGTTATTTAAGTTTAACAATTCATGAGTTATCCTTAGTTAATACTATAGTAATGAATTATAAGGAGTATAATTTATTATGGTCATATAGTTATTACTGTGTGTAGTTGATCAATCCATGGGTGAAAGGATTGATTAATTGGTGAGTCTGTGTGGAAGGAGGATTTGTCCGGCTGGGCACATCCTGAATAAAGTAGTCACTACACTGAAAGGGAAGTAGGTGTATTTGTTGATTGATGATGGAAAATGAAACAGGAGTGGACTAGCACCAGGCCAAGGATGCTTTGACAGAGTCATACAGTCGACTCTGGTGCTAGGGGGTTATCTGTAGCCCAGACGAGTGACTTGACTATGCACGAGTGTACTATTGCTTTCTCTTACATCATCATGCCTATGCATTATAGTTACGAGTGGATCTATGATGTGATGATCTCATACATATATCTTTGTTGCATTATGTATGACTGAGAGGCAGGTGTAATGGTGGAGATGCAGTTAGTTCTTGTTGTAGTTGAGTACTCACACCAACCCCTCCGTGTTTCAGGATTTGTTATTGCTATACCTAAGAAGATTCCAGAGTTTAACCATGAGCTCTAAGGGACCGGCTCATTCCAGTGCCGATCAAGATGATGGTTAAGGCATTACTGGGAGCGGTCATCGGAATGCCGAGATCAACGATTGAAATGTCTGAGTACCGAATAAGTCGGTAGGTCTATGCTATGACCGCCGCAGAAAGTCCGACGAGTGTCAACAGATCCCGATAGGATCCAAGACTGAAACGTCTGTTGATTCTAGCCAGTGAAGCACTGGTGGAATTCGAACTCAGTGAGAACCTTGATGATTGCAAGGTAGTGAATTTCAAAGTTGATAGAAGTGATCTCTGTTACCAGTCACCATGGCCTGTTTGTTATGCTTCCGGCCCGGCTGGGTTGTCATGGGACACCTTGTATATTATCATGCTTAAGTGGTGTGTACCTACAATGGTTTACCTTATTGAAGCCGAAACTTGGTCCAGTGGCCTAAGACATTGATTTACTTATTGGTGTGAACACCGGAGTGACATGCTTGATAGGGTAGGGACCTACCCCATTCCGAGGTGTTGAACATTGCCAGTGTTGGTTAGGATGTGATTGATACCCTTCGACCAGGGTAGTTACTTGTGAATTTGTGAAGATCTATTATTCCAAGAGACATGGGAATGGGTGAAGTGTTGTATTCACCGGATAGACTTTGCAAGTGACATTGTGGTTATGTGGAATAGGTGAAGGGTGGTATTCACCTGTTAGACTTTGCAAGTGGTATTGTGTTTATGAGGAGCGAACGCTCATGTTATAGGTGACTTATCAATGTGTCAGTCACTTACGATACAGAAGAGCATCCAGGCTCTTGAACCTTAGAGTACGGTGCTACACGTACTTTCTGCAGTTGGGAGACAGCTAGTATTCTAGGGTCGGCCCAGACTTCATCTGTAGAGTGTGACGGTGATATAGTACGACATCAAAGGAGGATCCTTGATCTCCGGTGCAGTGTCGGTCAGGCAGTGGTACTACGCTTGCTCAGCCCGAGATTGGGATCACTGTAAGAAGAGGGAACTTTGGACAGGCATCAGACCTTGGAGTTCCTGTCCACTGGAGGTTCCTGGGTGAGTCATCACCACGACAGGACGACCGCACGAACTATAGTCACAGTCTCTATGATGAAGGAGAATCATCTGAAGATCTGCTCTTGTACATATTGTCTTATAGTCCGGCTTTCAGCCATCCTTCTCTGTATTGCAGTTGACGTAGTTATGAATTAAATTTTGTTCTGTTAGCTATGACTTTGTGCAGTGGTATGACTTGTGTTTTGTCCAAGCCCCCTTGGGGTAGGAAACCCTAGGTAGGAGAGGGGAGGTTCAGCTGTCCCGGCTTGTGTGGGGCCTGGTAGATGTGAAGTGCTAGTAAGGTGGTTGGAACAAAGGCTGGGGATATTATCTATAGTAGCAAACCAGTCCAAGCCCCGGCGGTCTTGTTACACTCACATCGAATCTCCACCGGAGAGGACAAACCCTTGGAGTGACAGTATTTTAACGCTCCGTTTCGCAAGCAGAAAGGAGATCTACTTCACACGTCAGGATGTTTTGTCAAATACTTAAAATAAGGTAAATTAACCACTTTACATAATAATAGTGTAAATAATATAGGTTAAGTATATTCTTGGTTAACTCTACAAATTTTACCGCAGCGCGCTGTTAGCTCTTCAATTTGGAGGAAAGTTCAGCAGAGCAGTACACTTGACCTAGATTCACAATGTATAGTCAATGATTGATTGATTGATTGATTTAGGAACCGACATCACAGAATTCGGGACATTTCCATAAGCGCTCCGTCCCTATCCTCAGCAGCCAGCGAAGAGTTCCAACACTAATAGTTCCAGTAGCAATCTGGTTATATGTCAGTCTCGCCTTTCCTATGAGCAATGTATAGTCAAGCAATAGAAAACTGTGTTGATTTATTGAAGTGCTACTGTTGTGTAAACTTATTTTAATTCAAACACTGCTAGTGAACCGGTAGGTGCAATATATCGAACACCATGATATGCAATATATCCCACGCTTTATTTTGAATCCCCTAAAGGGATAGAGACATGTTCATTCATTCAATAGCATGTACTTTGCAGAACCTCGCTCCCATAACAACCTTCCGGAAAACCTCTCAATCATAAGCAAGATGTCCCGCGTCCGATACACCCATCTGGAGATCATCCGCCATATCCTGCACCCATCTTCTCTTTGGCCTTCCTCTTCCTCTCTTCCCAGGGTGAAGTTAGGGTTGGAATATCGTCATCAAGTGGCATGATAAAAACCTTATTGAGTCCCTTAACTTTTTTAGGTGCTCAACACAGGAGAGACTATTGTGGTACCGTAACCTATCCTCTACCTCCCTGTTTATTAGTTAAGAAAGTAGAAGTATAGTCCAGATCTCAATGATACAACCATCTTCACACCGTCACCTAGAGGCAGGTCTCAACAAGGGGTCTCGACCTGCCCAGTGTGTGGGCAGTGAGCCTCTGTAGTATCATTAGGACACCGGCTATACTACTCAGGCCCCGTCCCTCGGGCCACGGCTCTCGAGACCCGGCCGTACTACTCGTTACCCGGCACCCCCGCCTGACGCGGCGAAGTAGAGTTGACCACATCCATCATTATTACAAGATGAAATATTACGAGTGGCTCATAACCCCGGGTCCATGGTTCGGTGTGGAAAAAAGTGCAGAAGTAATTACTAGTATAAACACGTGAAGCAACTAAACCAGAGTAGGGATACACGGGAGTGTCTGATGTGCAACACTGGTAGAAAGCAGCCATCAGACATGTTTGTGCCATGTAGGACTCCTTTGTGTGTACGCAAGGAGACCTAGACAAGACAAACACGCGCGCCAGAGGAGACCACGTGATATTTCTGACAAAATATGACCCCCTGGAAGTGGCGGGACAAGAATGAACGAGGGAGCTGTTTATTCGAGAAATAACAGCGCTGCAAAACTGAACGAGTTGTTAATTGCTAATGAAACACTCGAATCAAGTGTATTACTTCCGTTATCGCTCGCGTTACTGTAATGCAGGGGTGAATGCCTCGACGTCTGGTGGGGGTTCCAAGCTCTCTTGACACAACTTATTTCGAGCCTAACGCTTTTACAAATTCGACCCAAGCCACGTCTCGGCCCTTCAGAATGGGAGATATTTTTTTCTCTTCGTCCAGATCGGCCGGGGCTTAGCTTCGAATGTCTTTTTTCATATGGCAAAATTCTTTTCTTAGTCGGTATTTAAATGCAACTCCGTATCAGCAACCCGGTCATCCCCCATAGCATTTGAAACAAGATCGGCTATGCTAGAGAACTAACGCCCTGAAAGCATCCGAATCTCATTGAGCTTCTTAGCTTTCGACATTAATTTGGGGCTTTTAGCAACCAGCAAGACCAGCAAAGTCTGCGGGTTCAAACAAAGGAATAGAACAACATCACGAAAAGCCTCCGGGCACAGATAGAGTGGGTGGCACTCTTCAACTCCAAAGATAAGGATAGCTTTGTAAGGACGAAAATGATGTCCTCCACTCTCGGAGAAACGTAATGAGGTGCGAAAGTAGCTCGAAGCTAATGATTTCTCGTTGTCGAGCCACTAGAGCCGGCCAAGGCTAAGTGGACGAGAAAGAGAACCGCGAGGCTGGACAGGCTCAACTAGGAGATAGAGCGCGGGGCTATGCCATTCACTCTTTCCAGGATGTCGACCAGGTCCCGCAGAAATACAGCCTGACCTTTGCTAACAAACGTGTGGATCCCCTCGAGTCTGAACCGCAACTGGCTGATTTATATGTGCTATCCGAGCAGCAGAAAGACCGCGAGTTTGCTTTAAGCTTTCTTGGGCTGGCTACGAATCAATGTGTGTAAGTTGATTTAGAAATTGTTCGACGTGTTTATTACTCCACAGCAAATGAAACGTCTGGAGGACATCTACTACTGTCCTCAGAGCTATTGGACAGACTTGTGCAGAGTTATAATCACATTGAAACGGGAGTGTAGGGATTGGCCAAAAGGGGCCACGGAAGTGGAAATCCAGCATCTAATTAAGGATAATGCTCGCTCGGGTGATGTGATTATCTAGACCGATGGTTCCGCGTTGAGGGGTAGGAGAAGTGCCTGGGGGTTCTTAGCAAAAGCTAATGGTCGACGTTTGGTGCAGGAGAGCCTGGCATATGATACCACAACATCTAGCGTAAAAAAGGAGGTGGAGGCGGTGAGTGCAGCTTTCCGCTGGATGGAGTTTACGATACACACATACATCGTGATTGTAACTGACTCAGAAAGCATGCTGCGGAAGGTGAGGACAGACAGGTTTCGGGCAGAGTGGCTTGCTTCGCTTCGGAGGTCACGGGTGGCAAGCATCACCTGGATCTTTTCTCCGGGGCATGTCGGTGTCCTGGGGAATGAACAGGCGGACAGATTGGCTGGCTCTGCAAAATTTGGCGGAGTATTGATGCATTACAAGGCAGACGTGATTGGGGCCTTGTGAGAGCACCTCGGAGGAGCAAATGGATCACCATCGTCTGGCAAGATGAGGCAGCGATGAGTGACGAGGGGATCTGGCCGACCTTCGACGCTCAGAGGAAAGGCGAGATGGACATGTAATCAGATTGCTACTGGTACTATTGGTGTTGGAACTCTTCGCTGGCTGCTGAGGATGGGGACGGAGCGATTATGGGAATGCCCCGAATGCTGTGATGTCGGTTCCTAAATCAATCAATCAATCAGAAGAAGAAAAGATAGTTCACGGTGAAATCGCAAAGTCTAGAGCTTTAAGTAGGAAGAAAATCCACCGGTGTAAAGTTTGGGAGAATGCACAGAAACAGAAGACTACACAGGCCTCAGACTAGCAGACAAACAGATCAGAATAATAAGGTGTTATTTCCTGAGGTTATAGCTTCAGAAATTCCGTCACAAGACTTCATGCAGAAGTCGAACAGACGGAAATGATAATATTCCTCCAGTTAGGTATCCTTTTGTTATACGTGAGTTTGCGTCTGAGGATTGTTGGCAATGTCATTCAGTTATATATTCTTTTCGTCCATGACGTGATTTCCCTCTTTACTCCTCTTTTCACTTGGGCTAATTATTTATGTTCAATCTCCTGTTAACGCCACCTATTTTCCACATTGGAAGGTTACAAAGACGTCTTAAGTCCATAATTCTTTTAACCCCTCCTCTCCTTTCCTCGTGGACTATAGTTTCATCTGTCAATCAAATTTACCGACGCTCCGCCACGTGTTTGAAACAATGCTTCGTTTTGCTGCCCAGAGAATGTATTCGCCGTTGCGTCATCTATTCTAATCTGCTGTTTCCTCCTCGTCTTCGCGGGAATTAACTAGCTACTTTATTTCCTGGGTTGCGAGGAGGTGTAAAGGCTCCAATATATCTTCGTCTTTAGATCACACGTATGTCCACTGAACACCCTATCTCCCAGACGCGATGTTGTGTTGGGCATCTATTCCTCTACGATCCTGCTTAGTACTCTAACATGTCAGTCTGGCTAAAGATCTTACCTCTATGTCGGGATTTTTAGACGTGTTAACCGGGAAATTTTATGAAATCGGAAGGTCGTACCTCTCCTTTCTTTACTCTACTGAGACAATGCGAGTTTCCAACCTTTGATAGAGAAGCGGACTGGCCCCAATGTGTCTGGTTGATCAGATCATCAAAGTACAAATACCACAGATGTAGAAACCAGACGTTGCTTTGATCTACGATCTACGAGCGCAAGATAGCGTTATAAAAATGATAGCGCGGGCTCTCGGTGACCCTGTATTATTTCCTCTTCCGTTGTTATCCTAGGTTGTTGGAAGTAAAGATACATTTATCCTTTGTCCTTATTCCTTTATTGTGAAATGAGTGATACATTCGGGGTTGCCATGGCGTTTCGTCACATACCGAATGTCAAGTTCCACTACTGGGCAGTCACACCTCGCAGCTGTCTGAGCTTCCAGAGGGATGGAAAACATTGCAACACAGTTCCCTTGGAAGGATATTTTGGTACCTGGTTTGTGGGAGGGGAAGGTGAGTGGTGTATACACCAAACTAACTCCGATAAATACAATTCCATGTCACTGTCTGACGACTTGAACATCAATGCTTTTGATTTTAAATATAAACGGAAGTATTCAAACTGTTTCTCACTCAGTCATCCAATAATACACGAGAGAGAGTTATTCAAAGGTTTCACACGCAATCGTCACATTACACAGGGGAAATTTGTCGGAAGTTTTCACTCCCAATCACCCATCAATACACAAGAGAAAGTTATCCAAAGTTCCGGCATAGAATCAGCCAAAAACACAAGAGAAAATTGTCTAAAATTTTTACACACAATCAACCAACAATATACAAGAGTACGTTGTCTAACGGTTTCACGCACAATCAGCCATTCGCTAATGCTTTCACATCGAGCGTTTCACTATGTTAGCATGCGTTCAATAACTTCTGACAAATCTTAGAGACGTTATGATTATGGATAAGATCATCTCCACCATTCCTAGTCCATTTGCAAAATTTTTACAGCAGTCAGACGTAGATTCTCTAGAACAGCTAGAAAAACGGGGGTCCGATTATTTTTCATCTAATAGGGATATTTTTAAATCGTTTAGTGAAGAAAGTGAAATTGTAGCAGCTGCAATGGGCAAACCACAAAGGCCTTATAAATTCAGAGAACAGCAAAGGGGCAATCTACCACAATGCCCATATTGCAAATTTGAGCACCCACAATTTGCTATGTGCGATCAGGACCCGAATTATCCTTCATTGGCACCTTGCCGTCTTGACAGACGATAGTTTGTGCTTTAAAAAGGCATAATAACTTTTAACTATGGCGGTAGCGAGTGTGACTGATAAGGCCAGTTTGCGCTGTAAATGTCCGTTCACAGTGGGTGCATGTGAACACATGGTCATTTCCACCATCATGCACCATCTTACGTCTCAAACGCTTGGTGTGTGACTTTTCTGCAATAATTTTCTCCTTTGACTTTATTCCATTTCTGATATTTGCCCTCCATGCAACACGTTCAGCGGCGACTTGCTCCCAATGTGCATTATCAATGCCTGTATCAATCATGTCCCGCTTACACACATCTTTGTATCGTAGTAGAGGCCGACCCTGAGATCTCTTACCCATCTGTAATTCACCAAAAAAGATATCCTTTGGTATTCTACCATCATCCATCCTCCTAAGATGTCCTATCCATCTAAGTCTACGAAGACTGAGCATGGAATAAACTGTCACACAACCTGATCTTTCCAATACTTCAGTATTTGTGATTTTGTCTTGCCACTTAATACCAAGAATTGTTCGCAGACACCGCATATGAAAGCTGTTTAAATTGTTCTCTTGGTGTGAGTAAGTTGTCCAGGTTTCACTGCCATAGAGAAGAGTACTAAGGACACAGGCTTGATAGACAAGGACTTTTGTTTTGGCAGTAAGCTTCCTGTTCTCCCAGACTCTTTTTCTTAACCTGTTCATTGTTGTTGCTGCCTTACCAATCCGGATGTTGATTTCCTGATCTAGGGATAATTTGCTATTTACCACTGATCCTAGATATGTAAAATGGTCTACTATCTCTAGTTCGGCGTCGTCAATAAAGATTGATGGTACCCCATGTGCACCCTGTGACATAATCTGTGTCTTCTTTTTGCTAATTGTTAAACCAAATTCAGAACAAGCATTGGAGAATGCAGATAGTAGACATTGCAATTCTTCCTCAGAGTGGGTCGTAACTGCAGCATCATCTGCAAAAAGCAACTCTCTGATCAGTACCCTCCTAATTTTGGTCTTAGCCTTCAATCTCTGAGCATTGTAGAGGCCGCCATCTGAGCGTGAGTGAATGTATATACCACCATCCTGATCACGAAATGCATATTTCAGTAGAAGTGAAAAGTATATTCCAAAGAGGGTGGGAGCTAGTACACAACCTTGCTTAACTCCACTCTTGATTTCAAATTCTTCAGAAGTTGCACCATCAAACTTGATTATACCCTTCATGCCTGTGTGGAACGATTCCACAATGGACAGAAGAGTTGGTGGGCAGCCAATCTTCTTTAGTGCCTTGAACAGACCCTCACGACTGACCAAATCAAATGATTTGATCGAATTATCCAGCACACTTATAAATGTTGATAATAAAACAGCAAACCAAGAGAGAAACATTCAGACGTGCTGTAAAATGTTTTGTTTTGTCACTGCTTCGGGCACTATTCCTCTAAATGTACTGGAAGACAGAGGTTGAAAGCAGCGAATGCATTGTTGATCGATTCATCATCTGAGTGTGAAAGTGATTTTGAAGAAATGCGTGAGAATGATGAAAATGTAGTGGCAGCGAATGATATATTAAATTACAGTAAATGTACAACATGCCATTAGTTCAATGAGAACGGAATATTTGAATGTGGGCATACAGTGCCGTTTTCTAGTGAAAATGCGAATGCAGCAGTGGTCTCCAGAGGCAGGTTAGATTTCCACCACGGAATAGTCAATAATAGACCATGCAAACTCCTGATCGATAGTGGCAGTACATTAATCGGTCTAAGAAAGGAACTGGCTAGGCCAGAAGACTGTACGGGAGAATTTGTTAACTGTCGTACTTTTTCAGGCAGCATAGAAAAGTACCCGTTGGCCAAAGCTAACATAAATACCCCTTTCTTGACTGGCACCTTTACGTGCGCTGTTTTACATAACCCATGTACGGATCTTATAATAGGCTGTTTGCCACAGGTGAAGAAATGTACCACTGAGGAGATAGCAGCCTGGAGAGAAACCTACGCCAATCAGGCTGACTCCAAAATTAGGTCAAAAACTAGTAAACAACATGATGACCTACAAAACAAAATGGTACACCCAATTGCATCCAGTGGTACAGTGGAGAACACCACACAAAAGGTCATACAGGCACAGATCGCCAAGTCAAACATACCACCGTATTTTAAACAGGCCGATACAGGTGTAAACAGCTTACAGCTTGAACCCAATCAGGATGTTTTGTTATTCTTACCGGAGGAGAGTGACTTATTATTGACCTCATGGCAAGGGCCATTCAAAGTGGTGAGGAACATTTCAGATGTTGACTATGAGATATCCTTGAACAACAACCTCAAGATATTTCATATCAACATGTTGAAGCCTTATTACAGAAGACAAGAATAGGAGACAAAAGACCAACACAACACAACCACACCAGTCAACCAGACTCCAGACATACATATGACAAACACAATAGTGACCTATGTAGAAGACGAACACATTACAGCCACAGTTATCAACCAGACAGAAGAAGATGACTTTGAATTACCGTTACCGACTGTAGAAAGAACAACAACAATTAACAGCATACATCTAGGGCCAAAGATGACAAACGAACAGAAAGAGCAGACAATAGCATTATTGACTGAGTACAAACAAATTGTTTCAGACATTCCAGGTAGGACAGATAGGATACAACACTCCATTATTCTCTCAGACTATACTCCAATCAAATGTCGACCATACTCTATCCCTCTAAACTATAGGGAAAATCTAGACAAAGAAATTCATAGTCTAGAAGCCTGTGGGATTATCCAGAAATCCCAATCAGAGTATTCATTTCCGATAGTCTTAGTGAAAAAGAAGGATTCCACTATAAGACTCTGCGTGGATTATAGGAAATTGAACACAGTCACGAAAATTAATTCAGAGCCTATTCCTTCCTGTGACGACCTTATCTTGAACATGTCGTCATCTATTATCTTCTCAAAACTTGACCTAACGAAAGGCTATTGGCAAATTCCGATGCATAGAGATTCCATTCATCTTACTGCCTTTGCAACACCTTTAGGTCTCTACGAGTGGCGTTTCCTTCCTTTTGGCCTACGCAATGCGCCTGCAACCTTTGTCCGCCTTACTAGGGAACTTTTGCATGGAGTCACAAATACACAAACATATATAGATGATATATGTATTCATACAACAGACTGGACAACACATCTACAAACTTTGAGACTTGTCTTCGAAAGAATAAAATTGTTTGGACTAACAGTCAAACCAACTAAAGTCGAGTTGGCGTTGGATGAGATAGATTTCTTAGGCCATACTATATCCAAGGGCCAGTTAAAAACAGATAACAAAATTGTAACCAAAATTTTGAACCTCACTATTCCAACTACTAAAAAACAAGTGAGGAGTTTGCTAGGTTTAATAAACTATTACAACAAATTCATCCCCAATTTGGCACAAATAACGTGTGTATTTTCGGATTTGTTGAAATCTTCTACAAAGATAAATGTGCAAGATGCTACTTTACAAACTTCAATGTCAAAATTAAAGTACCTTTTTAGCAATGTTCTATCCTCCGCTTACCTAACCCAAAATTACAATATATTCTTAGGTGTGATGCCAGTACGACTACAATCTCTGGCGTACTCCTGCAGAAATATGAAGATATTCTCCATCCAATCGTGTATGTCAGTCGCAAACATAGCACAGCTGAATCACGTTATGATGTCTCTCAACTTGAGGCTCTCGCAATCGTGTATTGTGTTAGTAAGCTTCATAGATATTTGGCTGGAACTCACTTTGTCGTGGAGACCGACAATTCTCTTCTGTTAGTTATGGAGAAGGGCCTACCTAAGAATAATAGGATTTATCTCTGAGCTTTGATACTCCAAAACTACTCATTCTCCATAAGACACATTAAAGGGAGCAGCAATACCCTTGCAGATTTGCTCACTAGACCTTCAGACATTGAAGTGATGCAGAAAAGAGAAGAGACATTGTCACATTTACCTGCAGTTACTATCTAGTAGTTCTAATAGAAACTGTGCTAGTAATCATAAGACATAAGACAGAAGACACTGCATAACATAAGTATCATTATGTGCACTTACCAAAAACTCACTTAGTGCCTGAACGCATGAACAAGGTATTTAGAGAGTCATCTAGTGCGTAAGAACTGTGATACTACTATGAACAGAGTGTGAGACGTTATATCGTCACCTCAGTTGCAGTGATAATTGTATATCAATCAATTAATCATGTGCCATGCCGGAAAGCGTGGGTGGTCATGTTCCGCCATTTCACTCGATCACCAGAGGCGTGGATCAGCTCAGTGTATATAGACTATCGTAATGAAATACCCAGAGGAAAGAGACGTCATCATCACCGTCACCTGGATCTACGATTAGTTAGTTAGTTAGACGTTATATGTAACATGTTCATATGTATGTAACATGTATTTATTAATGTTATATGCTATGATTTTTAATGAAGTTGCACTAGGCAATTCAGTGGTTCATTACAATGGGGATAGTACTAATAGAAGAACCACAAGTGTTCCAACGAACCGATATCCTATTTGAAATGGTTAGCTGTAGTAATTACCATGAGTTAAATTAGTTTAGAACCATTTACAATTATTGCTTACACTTATAAATATAGATAGCATTTAGAAATATTTAGATGTAGACTAGTATAGTATAGCAAACAGTTCTATAAGGAGACTGCTACCGATGAAGCCAAATAGAAAGGCGAGGTAATATACCTAAATATAAGTAGAAATTTGAGTAGACTAAATGTCAAATAGAATTTAGAAATTGAGCAATTTATAACTTTATTAGACTTTAAGGGAACAAACACATTTCTCTTAGTGTGTTTAGTTCATTTAAGTACTTTCCCTTAGAAACACCCAGAAATTATTAATTTAGTTAATTATATACCCATATTTAACAACAGTAATTAGTTAGTTTAGTTAATTAAATTCCCTTAGTTATTACACCCATCATTTAGTTAAATATGTTAATTATTTTTTTTTCTTTAGTAACATCCATTATTTAGGATATAACTTGTTTCGGTTGCTTTACATCACCAAGTAACAATTTAGTTAATTTAATTCCCCTTAGTTAGTTATTTACTTTAACTTAGAATAAATAGCTTAGGGAAGATAATTGGACATCACCCCGTACAATGACAGTTATGCTAGAAATTAGCAGTCTAGTGACTGATCAAACCAATTGTCCATTAAAATAGTTAGATATATTTAGATTTAGTTAGTTTCTTCAGTATTGCCGTAAGCAGTACAATTATACTTGTAAATAGAATAGTGTGATATATAAAACTACTTTATTTCGGCTCAATATTGTTTAACACGAGTCCAATTTTATGTCAATGAGAAAACATTTTTAAAATTGACAATGTATGAATGAGTGAACGCAAGATGAGTATAGGGACGAATGAAAGAATTAAAAATATTAGTATGAACAGTGGTGCATTTTTTTCGCACACGCGTGTCTTTATGACTTGTCTTCGTCTTCTGTGTAAACCATGTGAGTGTGTACTTTTGTGTGTGTTATAGCCACTAATGAATTACAGCAATGGTTGTATTCCAGAATTCCAGATCGGCGAAGTACGTCATAAATTAAGTGTGGCATTACAATGAACAGGACCTGCAAAATTTAGTAGATGCAGTTGTTACACACAGTGAACAACTAGGGTTAGAATTAAATTGTAAAAAGACACAGATTATGGTCGTCACTAAGAAGAACGAAATACCACAGTGTAATATACAAGTAAATGGGAATATTCTTCAACAAGTGAATAGGTACAATTACCTCGGAACAGTAATAACATCTGATGGGAGATGCCTTGAAGAGATTAGAACAAGAATCGCCATGGCAAAAGTAGCCTTTAGCAAGATGAAAAACATACTGACCAATAAAAAGATGTCAATTGAAACGAGAAAAAGAGTGTTGAGATGCTACATAGAACCTGTACTTTTATATGGATGTGAAGCTTGGACAATGAGCAGCCAGGCTGAAAAACATCTGATGGCTGTAGAAATGTGGTTTCTGAGGAAAATGCAAAGAATACCATGGACAGCCAGAAAGACCAATGAACAAGTCCTTCAAGAAACAAATGAAGATCGTAAACTGATCAGAGACATTAGACGTAGACAGTCACAATTTTTTGGGCATGTTATGAGAAGAAATGATTTGGAGAACTTGGTGACAACTGGTAAGATCGAGGGGAACAGACCAAGGGGAAGACCTAGAAACAAGTATCTGGATGGCTTGGCCTTGTGGCATGGTCGAGACAAAAACACGGAACTGATCCACGACTCTGTTGATCGAGTGAGATGGCAGAACATGACCGCCCACGCTTACCGGCATGGCACATGATGGATGGATGGATTACTTTGTGACGTGACTTAACCTACCTGTGACACTTGAAGACTTAAAACACATCGATTATAGACATATAGTGATGTTTCTAATTGCAACACATATAAAACAAATATTTACACCCATACAAACAGGAATGTGTTGCGTATCTCTTACGGGACGTTGCAGTCAACACCAGCATTTTCAGCTGCTGTTGATGTACTAGGCAAGTGTTACGTTCAGTAGTTTGCCATTGCTTTCTGAACGACCGGCCTCTATACCTTTTTCGAAAAAACCAGCACCGCCGTGTTTCGAACCCGGGTATACGAGCTCACAAACCGCGTTCGCAAGCCCTTCAGCCACAGAGACCGGTGCTATCGATTATAACCACTTAATACTAGCACTTCAAAAGGTTAACTAAAATCTATACACATTATGACCCTGTGACTAATGCCATTATCACGTGTCTGACCAGGTCCACTGTCCAAACAGGAATACAAACAGATAAAAATACAAACAGCAGCAAATCTCAAAGGGAGAGAACACTTGGTCAGGGGACACTACAGACTTAGAGTAAGTTGAAGGGCTAGTTGAATGTTTATCCACAAGTGGGAGCGAGATAGGCGAACATCAGCATACACACAACTAAGAAGAGAAGTGAAGGTGCATTTCACGGGAGCCATGAATTATATATTCATGTATTGTATCCGTAATAGGAGCCATTTGTTTTGGGATATCGGTTAATCGGTATTTTGAGGGGTAGAAGGTTGGTGAATAGAACTGGCCCTGGTTCAACACAGCTCACAAACATGTAATGTAATGACTCTTACTTATAGTGGAGGTGTGGCAAGCTGATCTGAAACCAGTGGTTAGATACAGCAAATTGTTATCAGACTTATTTGAGTCAAAAGTTGTACCTTATGACAGACCAGTGAACCCCTTGACAAATTAGATCAGACTTTTTTATATGCTACGACGACTTTGCGTCACACCTACTACATTAATCTGGGGACGCAATACGGGGGGCGACGAGAGCATGTAAAGGTGTTATATACCACTAGGATAAACTAGGGACAGAAGAAGGCAAGGACTGATAGGACATAGAGACAGGACCTCTATAAAGGTATAGGCAGAGTAGAGACAACACCCACGCTAGGACTTAAGAACAGTTATAAGACCAGACTCTGGTGGGGATACTACTGTGTCATATTTAGGACAACAGAGGGTCCAACCCCGAGAATAGGGGATGGGTACATTAGGTCACGGAGAATACCGTGACGACGTAAACAGTAATAGAACTTTAGTTTTAACCAGTACTAAGACGACAGTACTACGTGACAAATAGAACAGCACGAAGAGTTGCTGACCGCACGAGGGATTTTGACCACGTAGGCAAGCGACAGACTGAATTGACTCAGACAGCGACAGGACGGCTTCCCGACAGGACATAGTGTTTTTCTGAAGCCATTATCTAGTGTTGTGAACTCATGTGATATTAGAGAGAGAGAGAGAGAGAGAGAGAGAGAGAGAGAGAGAGAGAGAGAGAGAGAGAGAGAATGATCATGTTTAATGATATATATACTGTGTGACGAGTGGCGTCCATTGTATTGATTTGACAGGCAGATAACGCCTTGTCGCAAATGTACGATTGTCAGGCTTGCCTGAAATAAAATCCGTGTAAACCATCTGTACAAGCGAAGTTATATTTGAGGTATAGATGAAGTCGCGAGAATGCCTGTGCGGGTAACGCAAGACTGTGACAGATACTACACAAGAGAGAGTTGTCCAAATGTTTTACACACAATCAACCAATATACACAAGAGACACTTGTCCATTTGTTTCACCAAACAATCAACCATTAATACACTAGAGAAAGTTGTCCAAATGTTTCACCCAAAATAAAATAAAAAAAAACAATGCACAAGAGAATGTTGTCTAAATGTTTCACATTCAACCACCGAAAATACAAAAGAGAAAGTTGTACTTGTCATGACCCAATTTAATAGTCATGGCATAGTTCACAGTGAAAGTCTAGTTATACACTATACCGTGAAAATTGACATGCCTATGCGCGGTTGTCACAGGGCGTGAAACACGCCGGGAGTCGCTGAGTAGGAAACGAGGAGTCTCTTTAAAGGACTCTCAGCATTTGCCCATGGTCGAAGGTGGACCTGGTCAGACACGTGATAATGGCATTAGTCACAGGGTCATAATGTGTATAGATTTTAGTTAACCTTTTGAAGTGCTAGTATTAAGTGGTTATAATCGATAGCACGATGCAGGTGAATTGCGTAAACGTTTAAATATATATTGAAACTATATGAAGCTTTCTGTGACAATATATGCGATAAATTTCAACCAAACTTAAACATATCGCAACCAAACTTATACAAAGTACGACACATTGTGAGCCAAATAAACATTATGGCTGAATTCCAGCCAAACTTATAAAAAGTATGAAAATTTCTTAACCAAAAAGGGAAAAAATATCTTACGTTGCCATTTCACATCCGCAATAGTCTCAAGTCTCCAACGAATCAGCAGTGTCTGTTATGAAGTCGAACTTTTCTTAAATCCACGTCTGCCTTATTGACCCCTTGAATACCATCTACCTCATCTTCTAACCGACTTTCAACGCTTCATACCACTTAATACTAACATTCTCTTTGATTACACCACAATCGGTTTTCTGCTGACAGTGCAAATTTCAAACCTACTAGAAATAATCATCTGACCCTATGCAAGCAACAGCTGTTCTTCAGAAAATTTAAAGTATCCTATGCAATAAGTCACTATTGTTAAATGAAAACATAAAATATCAATAATAAAATTGTATAAAAATTAACAATTAAATTTCTCATTATGTTTCCAAATTGAGTTTTTCATGTAGAAATTTAATTGTTAATTATTATACAATTTTATTGTTGATATTTTATGTTTTTATTTAACAATAGTGACTTATTGCATAAGATAATTTTCACATTTGGTTAACAAAGTTTCCTACCTTTTATAAGTTTGGTTGAAATTTTTCGCATTTAGTTAACACAGTTTCCTAATTTTTATAAGTTTGGATGAAGTTTGGCCATTATTTTTCGCTTTGGCTAACAAATTTTCCAATTTTTCATAAGTTTGGATGAAATTTGGCCAACATTTTTGGCTTTGGTCAACAAAGTTTCCTAATTTTCATAAGTTTTGCTGAGATATTACTTTACTTGGTCAATATTTGTTGCCTTTGGTTAACATAGTTTCCTACTTTTTTTTTTTTTTTTTTTAAATAAATTTAGGCTCAATATTTCTTTATTTGACGACTATTTTTCACATTTGGTTAACAAAGTTTTCTAATTTTCATAAGTTTGATGCAATATTTCCTATTTTATTCAACCTTTTTTCATCTTTGGATAACAAATATTTCCTATTTTTCATAAGTGTGGACGAGATATTTCGTTACGTGTACCATATTTTTTCCCATTTGGTTAGCAAACTTTCTTACTTGGCCAAGATTTTTCCTATTTGGCTAACAAATTTTCCTACTTTTCATAAGTTTTGTCGAGATATTTTGTTACTTGGTCAATCTTTTTCCTTCTTTTTATAAATTTGGTTGAGATATTTCTGTGTTTGGCCGACCTTTTTCCCATTTGGCTCACAAATTTTCCTATTTTTATAAGCTTAGTTGAAATATTTCTCTCTTTGGTCAATATTTTTTCACCTTTGATTAACAAAGTTTCTGATTTTTCATACATTGATTGATTGAATGATTGATTTAGGAACCGACATCACATCATTCGGGACATTCCCATAAGCGCTCCGTCCCCACCCTCCGCAGCCAGCGAAGAGTTCCAACACTAATAGTTCCAGTAGCAATCTGATTATATTTTTCATACATTTGGCCGATGTATTTCGTTACTTGGTCAATTTTTTCCTATTTGGCTAACACATTTTTTTACTTGGCCAAGATTTTTTCCCATATCGTTAACAAATTTTCCTACTTTGTATTAGTTTGAACGAGCTATTTCTGTATTTGAGCGACGTTTTCTCCTTTGGTTAACACATTTTTCTACTTTTTATAAGTGTGGACGCGTTATTTCTTTACCTGGCCAACATTTTCTCCATTAGGTTAACAAATTTTCCTACTTTTATAAGTTTAGTTTATATATTTCTCACTTTGGCTTATATTTTGTCACATATGGCTATCAAATTTTCCTACTTGGCCAATATTTTTTCTCTGACTAACAAATTTTCCTAGTTTTCATAAGTGTGGACGAGATATTTCTGTATTTGGTCGACATTTTTCACATTTGGCTAACAGAATTTTCCTCCTTGACCTAGGTTTTTTTCCGTTTGGCTAACAAAGTTTCCTACTTTTCATAAGTTTGGGTGAGATATTTCTGTATTTGGTTGCTATTGTTTTCCCATTTGGCTGACAATTATCCTACCTTTTATAAGTTTGCACGAGATAATCCTCTCTTTGGCTGATAGTTTTTCACATTTGGTTAACAAAGTTTCCTACTTTTCATAAGATTGAACGATGTATTTCGTTGTTGTTAAATATTTTTCCTCTTTGACTAACCCATTTTTCTACTTGGTCAATATCTTTCACATTTTGGTTAACAAAGTTTCCAACTTTTCATAAGTTTAGTTGAGATATTTCTGTATCTGGCTGACATTTTCCCCCTTTGGTTGACATATTTTCTCACTTTTTATAAGTCTGGACGAGATATTTCTCCCTTTGGCTGATATTTGTTTCACATTTGGTTAACAAGTTTTCCTACTTTGATTGAAACATTTTCCTCATTGGCCAATACTTTTTTTTTCTATTTGGTTAACCATATTTCCTAGTTTTCATAAGTGTGAACGTGATATTTCTGTATTTGGCCAACATTTTTCACATTTGGATATTAGATTTTCCTACTTGACCTAGGTTTTCCCCCTCTGGCTAACAAAGTTTCCTTCTTTTCATAAGTTTGGATGAGATATTTCTGTATTTTGGCCTAACTTTTTACCATTTCGCTGACAATGTTCCTACTTTTCATAACTTTTGCTGATCTATTTATAAGTGTAGTTGAAATATTTCTCTCTGTGTGTGATTTTTTTTCACATTTGGTTAACAAATTTTTCCTACTTTGCATAAGTTTGAACGCTGTATTTCGTTACTTGTTCAACATTTTTCCTCTTTGACTAATACATTTTCTTACTTGGTCAATATCTTTCCCGTTTGGTTAACAATTTTCCCAATTTTTTATTTGTTTGTTTGAGATATTTCTGTAGTTGGCCGACATTTTCCCCTTTTGTTGACACATTTTCCTACTTTTTATAAGTCAGGACGAGATATTTCTCTCTTTGGCTGATATTTTTTCACATTAGGCTAACAAATTTTCAAACATGGCAAATATTTTTCCTATTTGGCTAACACATTGTTCAAGTTTTCATAAGTGTGGACGAGATATTTCTGTATTTGGTCGACATTTTTCACATTTGGCTAACATAATTTTCCTACTTGACCTAGGTTTTCCCCCTTTGGCTAACAAAGTTTCCCACTTTTCATAAGTTTGGCTGAGATATTTCTGTATTTGGCCTAACTTTTTCCCATTTGGCTGACACTTTTCCTACTTTTCATAAGTTTGGTGATCTATTTATAAGTTTAGTTGAACAATTTCTCTCTTTGGATGATATTTTCTTCCCATTTGGTTAACAATGTTTCCTACTTTTCATATGTTTGGCCAAGCTATTTATAAGTTTGACTGCTATTTTTTTTTTCTATTTTGGTTAACATATTTCCTTATTTGAAAGTTGAATTGGTACATAGAAGCTGTAGTTTTTGTGCAGCTGTGAAGTGTGGCACTGAATAGACAAGATGTAAAACATATATTGGCGTTTGTAATGTGTTTCTGGGGAACGTTGTAGAGTTCCGTAGTTCCGTACAGACACACAGAGAGATTGTGAACGTGTACATGTCTAATTTGGCACGTGATAACGTTGCTTGTTGTGACAGTGGACACTGACATGACATGTTACATTCATTGCCTAAGGCTGAGTCGGGGCAGTTTGTTGTGTTCGTTTGTAATATTATAATCTGATAACAGGCGCTAGCCACTCGTCGCTGTATATGTATGTTACCCGATAGCTGTTAAGTACACATATGTCTTCCTCGAATGGCACCGGTGATCACATCTCACATTTTTACCATTTGGTTGACACATTTTTCTACTTTTTATAAGTCTGGACTAGATATTTCTCTCTTTGGCTGATAATTTTACCATTTGGTTGACAAATATTCCTTACTTTTTATAAATCTGGACGCTATATGTCTTTCTTTGGCTGATATTTTTTCCCTTTGCCTAACATATTTTCCTACGTGGTCAATATATTTTCCTTTTTGGCTAACAAATATTCCCGGTTTTCATAAGTGTGGACGAGATATTTCTGTATTAGGCTGACGTTTTTCACATTTGGGTAACATATTTTCCTACTTGACGTTGGTTTTCCCCCTTTGGCTAACAAAGTTTCCTACTTTTCATATGTTTGGGTGAGATATTTCTGTATTTGGTCTAACTTTTTCCCATTTGGCCGACAATTTTCCTACTTTTTTATAAGTTTGGACGAGATATTTCTCTCTTTGGGTGAAATTTTTTCACATTTGGTTAACAAAGCTTCCTACTTTTAATAAGTTTGAACGATATATTTCGTTACTTGTTCAATATTTTTCCTCTTCGACTAACACATTTTCCTACTTGGTCAATATCTTTCCCGTTTGGTTAACAATTTTCCTACTTTTTATACGTTTGGTTGAGCTAGTTCTGTATTTAGCCGACAATTTTCACATTTGGATAACATAATTTTCCTACATTGTCTTAGGTTTTTTCACTTTGGGTAACAAAGTTTCCTACTTTTCATAAGTTTGAGTGAGATATTTCTGTATTTGGTCTAACTTTTTTCCCATTTGGCCGACAATTTTCCTACTTTTTATAAGTTTGGACGAGATATTTCTCTCTTTGGGTGATATTTTTTCACATTTGGTTAACAAAGCTTCCTACTTTTAATAAGTTTGAACGATATATTTCGTTACTTGTTCAATATGATTCCTGTTTGACTAATACAATTTCCTACTTGGTCAACATCTTTCCCATTTGGTTAACAATTTTCCTAATTTTTATACGTTTGGTTCAGCTATTTCTGTATTTGGCCGACATTTTTCACATTTGGCTAACAGAGTTTTCCTACTTGCCGTAGGTTTTTCCACTTTGGCTAACAAAATTTCCTACTTTTCATAAGTTTGGGTTAGATATTTCTGTATTTGGCCTAACTTTTGCCAATTTGGCTGACAATTTTCCTACTTTTCATAAGTTTGGCTGATCTATTTTAAGTTTAGTTGAAATATTTCTCTCTTTGGACGATACTTTTTCACATTTGGTTAACAATGTTTCCTACTTTTCATAAGTTTGGCCAAGATATTTATAAATTTGGCCAGCTATTTTTTGCCCATTTTGGTTAACATGTTTTATTATTTGAATGTTGAAGTGGTACATAGAAGCTGTAGTTTTGTCTGGCTGTGAAGTGTGGCACTGACCAGACATGTTTTAGAACAAATATTGGTCTTGGAAATGGGTTTCTGGGGAACTACACAAAGACCCGTATAGACACAAGGGGAGAGAAAAAAAAAGAGAGAGATTTGAGGTTTTCATTTACCGCTCGGAAATCGTATGATGTTAGTGTTCGAGCACTTATCTAGCTACTCATCCACTCACGCGCTCCTTAACATCTAATTTCATTAAGTCATACCCACTACAACCAATAATACAGGTCATCTGTACTTTTTAAAGGTTTTCATTTGTACCCGTATGCTAATAGTGTATATACCACTCAACCCTCTACATATCAATATTAACCACTATCCACCCCCTGACAACGAATAACACTATGCCGTACCCACTACAACTAATAATACCGATCATCTTTACTTTTTAAGATTTTAATTTGTAACCCGTATGATAATACTGTATATACCACTACGACCCTCTAAAGAGCACTAATAACTTCTATCCACCCTTTATCAACGAATGACATCAAGCTATACCCACAGCAACCAATATTACCGGCCATCTTTACATTTTAAGGTTTTCATTTGTAACCGTATGATAATAGTGTATAGGCTATTACATCCACTACAGATCACTAATAACAGGTATCCACCCCTTATCACCGAGTTTCACTAAGCAATACCCACAGCAACCGATAATACCGACCATCTTTACATTTTAAGGTTTTCATTTGCAAACGTATGATGATAGTGTTTACACCACTACGACCCCATACGGATCACTACTAACCGCTACCCACCCCTTAACAATAAATTTCACTAAACCATATCCACTACGACCGATAATACCGGCCACCTTTACATTTTAAGGTTTTGAATTGTAACCCGTGTGCTGGTAGTGTTTAAACCCGAACCGTCTAGCCTCACCCCACGCGCCTCAACCCCTCGCCACCACCCAGTACCAAGTCGTTATTTATTTTTATTTATTTAATTTAATTTTTTAATAATTAATTAAAATTTTATACACCCACTCAATAGTTATCTGCCCTTAGATAATAAGAGTTTCTTATAATTAGATATGACCTTAGTTATGACCTAGTTATCACCCCTTACCCCACTCAACTACATGACCGAGGAGGAGTGCAAATCAGCCGAGGTCAAGGTCAAGCCACTGGTCAATCCACCAAATAATAACCAAAGCCTACAAACATAACTACTCATGCGTGATTCTTGTAAACTACAGGAGCCCAACAATCACGTCCTAGCCAGAAAAGTCGTGTCGTAGCATTCCTAATGTTTCACGTACAATCAACCAACAAAACACAAGCGAAAGGTGTCCAAATATTTCACACACAATCAACCAACAAGACACAAGCGAAAGTTGTTCAAAGGTTTAAGACACAATCAACCAACACACAAGTGAAAACTTTTCAAAGGTTTCACACACAATCAACCAACAATACACGAGAAAGTTGTCCAAAGGTTTCACACACAATTAGCCAATAATACACAAGAGAAAGTTGTCCAAAGGTTTGATACACAATCACCCAACAATACATAAGATAATGTTGTCCAAAGGTTTCAAACACAATCAACCAACAATACACTAGAGAAAGTTTCCCAAGGTTTTCACATACTACTACCAACAATACACAAGAGAAAGTTCTCAAAGGTTTAACACACAATCAACCAACAATACACACGAGAAAGTTGTCCGAAGGTTTCACACTCAACTGCCAGCAGCAAATAAGAGAAAGGTGTCGCCAGTGGCCATAATCTATCATCTCCCTATATACATATGTAGATAACACTATAAATATCAGATATGCCTGTGACACTTACCAACACTGACTTGACACACAAAGCCAGCTCCGTAGTTAGAGCCATATTCCCGCCAGCCATCTTTGGTCATGACAACAGTCTTCCTATAGTAGTCAGGTGGTTGGGGTTTGAAAGCCCACCCTGTGTAGTTCGTGGGGATCTAAGGAACAAGTGAAAGCAATGTCACATGTGCATGTCTAGTGACACATATTCAGATACAGCCATGCGTGTATGTATTACATGTGTGTGTGTGTGTGTCATCTCTTACTATACTCCTTGTATTCACTTGTGTGGCAGGACAGGCGGATGTAGGAGGGAACGAACGAGCAGAGTGACTTGCCAGCCTGCCTGCGGTGGGGAGTGGAAGAACAATGAACCAGACTAAGATTATGAAAGCTCTCGGGGAAATAAGACGAATACATGACGCAATAGATGTGTGGGACTCTGCAACTGTGACCAGATTGTCAGAACATCAAGTTTTCATCAGGGTACCAAAGAAACAATGAGGCTCATAAACACAGTCACAACTGTTACCACACTGCCAGAACATCAAATTTTCATCAGAATACATAAGAAACCGGAAGGCGCACGCACACAGACTCACATTTATTGATTTTTCTTTAGAGACATAGAAGAAAGGAGTACAGATTAGAGGACACATTATACACAAAACAATTTTAAAGCTACAGCTACCACATAGTTGAAAGAAGTACAGATTAGAGGACACTTTAGACACAATACCATTTTAAAGTTATAGTCACCTTAGAGGTTAGCGTGGCCTAAGGGACAAGAGCGCTTGCGCTTAAAATTCCATGGAGATGATAGTGGGGTAGTCGGTTTATTCCCAAAATCGATCAGTTGGAATTAAAGATTGACTTCTAGTTTAAAAAGCAATGGCAATCTACTGAACTATTTACCTAAATCATCAGCCTGAGTGCCAAGTAGCAGTGCAGGAGAAATAACGTAAAGGAGAGTTGAGGAGAAAGTCGCGAACCAACTTGTACGAGAAACCAACGAGGTGACGTAAAAAGGAGAAAACGCCAGAGAGATTGTCAACAACACAAAAAAAAAAACAGTCAGATCTTAGAGCTTGCAAGAGGAGGCAGCACGTTTCGATTCTCAGCAAGAAGAGAACTTATGTACTGGCTGGACACTTATTCTGATAGCCAACAAATATTGGAAAGAAGGACGAGACTATTAATGCATGATGTGAATCGGCCTGAAAGCCACGGATAGATGCGACAATATTAGAATGGGACTCAGTAAGTCACAGCAAGCTGACACATAGGCAAATTGGTGAAGGACAGAAGTACCGTGACATGATAGTTATAAATATTTAATATGTTCAACCGTTTACTATTCATATGTAATCATTTTTCACTACCGTCCCGCCTGGCCATAATAGGCACGGTAACAATAAATCGGAATTGATGATTTGGATTGTAAATGTGTAACAAGTTTGGACTTAGGCAAATAAATATTGCCTCAGCACTTTGAATATCGGCTTCGAGTCATTCATCACATTTTTATTCTACTTCTGGACACTGTTGGATTGGTGCAATCCCAAGACTGTTGATCGGTTTGATGATGTTCGCATTTTTTTTTGCAAGTTACCGATGTTCTCATTGTATATTGCAAATCACCGTCTAGTACTGAAATACATCGCAATGTCATGCACAGCGCATGCCATGTTTTAAAATAGTTACCGTATCGGGATTCGAACCTCTTGCCCAAAGATAAGGGCTGCGCCCCGATGCTTGAACAAGGGTACTTCGACACACAGCCAACTCCTCACTCTTAAACAGGTGTCATCATCAGATAGGTGTATCATTCACCTGAGCCCACAACCATGGAACCGCTCCAGACCAGACAATTGAAAACGGTATCACAATTTAAGATATATATATATATATATATATATATATATATATATATATATATATATATATATATATATATATATATATATATATATATAATGGTACTTAAACTTAATCGTTAGCTAGTCTTTAGTCCCGATTTCAACTTGGCGACAACTAGTCTCCTCACAATGCTCAGTTCCTGTGGCAGCGAAAGCCACACAAAATGCTCCTCGCGGTCCTGTGTGAAAAGTGAAACAGATAGCACGCGCACGCAAACATGCATAAGACATCTGCCAGAATGCCAACACAACAGTCCGTCATTAGAAATACAGTTTATCGTCGATGGGAGTTACAGTCTCTACAAATACCAACAGTTGCAAAGCGATAACATCTGATAAGAGGTGTCTTGAAGAAATTAGAACAAGAATCGATATGGAAAAGGTTGCCTTTTGCAAAATGAAAAAATACTGACTAATAACACGATGTTAATTGCAACGAGAAAAAGAGCGTTGACGTGCTACATAGAACCTGTACTTTTGTATGAAACTTGCGTTGACGTGCTACATAGAACCTGTACTTTTGTATGAAACTTGCGTTGACGTGCTACATAGAACCTGTACTTTTGTATGAAACTTTTAACAAGTCGCTTTAAAGTCGACAGGGTCAACTTCGTTGCATCGGGTGTTATCTCACATGGCTCAGTCTCTTTCCGCAGCGCGGGCTGCCGAAAGTGTCGCACAGAGCACGAATTCCGTAAATGCAGCGACGACCCCAGGAGTTTCCAAAGGAAAATGCACTCGTGACCCGAAGGACGCGGCCCGGAATAGAACCCACAACCTTCGGACCCCGAGGCAGTCGGTTTGACCACTTCGCCACAGACACTCCCATGAATATGAAACGTGAACAATGAGCAGACAAGCTGAAAAATATTTAATGGCTGTGGAAATGTGGTTTCTGAAGAAAATGCAAAGCATATCAAGGACAGCCAGAAAAGAACAATGAGCAAGTGCTACACGATGCAAATGAAAACCGTAAACTGATTGGAGAAATTAAACGTAGGTGGTCAACATTTTGGGGGGACGTTATGATAAGAAATAAATTAGAAAATTTGAGGACAACTGACAAGATTGGGGGGGGGGGGGGGGGGGGGGGAAACGACTAACAAATGAAAGACAGAGAAGTAAACATCTGGATGGCTTGGCCACATGGCATGGTCGAGACAAGAACAATTAGCTGTTCCACAACTCTGGAGATCTTGCGAGATCGGCACGGCATGCCATATATTGGTGTGTGGTTAATTCTCCAGCTCGTTTGTCGATTGTTCAAGATAAGGCAATTCTACATAAACAATGAACGTACTTAAGACAAACTGACTTATAACTGCGTTTCACGTAATTAGACTTTATTTGGCACACTTTAATGTACAACTCCCCGATGACCGAGGTATGCTCCGTTTTCATAAGTTACGCTTCCAGCCGTCAAACTATGGCTCGTCTGTCAGAGGTGTCCTTAATGTAGAGTATCAAATAGCGCCATGATCATTTGTCAGAATTCTACCACGAGCATTATACATATAATAGTTAGAGGCCAAGTTAAAATTAGTGTCGAGTGTGAAACTTACACTACATCCATTGGGCTAGTCGAATACACATGATTACTGAGCGTCACGCCGATTATGCTGAAGGCCTAACAGTCGTCCATTGTGAATTATTTCTGGCTGGCATTCTATGATCTTCTTTCTTGCCTGGGGGTTCTTGGCAAAGGCTGGTGGGCGGCGTTTGGTGCAGGAGAGCCTGGCGGTCAGTGCAGATTTCCGCTGGATGGATAATACGACACACACACACACACACACACACACACACACACACACACACACACACACACACACACACACACACACACACATCGTGATTGTAACTGACTCAGAAAGCATGCTGAGGAAGGTGAGTACAGACATGCTTCGTGCAGAGTGACTTGCTTCGCTTCGGAGATCACGGATGGAATCATCGCCTGGATCTTTTCTCCGGGGCATGCCGGTGTTCTGGGGAATGAACAGGCGGACAGATTGGCTGGCTCTGCAAAACTTGGTGGAGTATTGATGCATGACAAGGCAGACGTGGTTGCGGCCTTGTGGGAGCCTTGGACGAGCAAATAGATCACCATGGTCTGGCAAGAATGAGGCAGCGAGAAGTGACGAGGGGATCTAGCCGACGCTCGACGCTCAGAGGAAAGGCGAGACGGACATATATTCAGATTGCACCTGATACTATTAGTGCTGGAACTCTTCGCTGGCTGCTGAGGATGGGGAAAGAGCGCTTATGAGAATGCCTCGAATGCTGTGATGTCGGTTCCTAAATAAATCAATCAATCAATAAATCAATCAATCAATCAATCAGTCAATCTTTCGTCAATTCTAACTAACAAGACTTCTAATCCATCACTGGAGATTCACTGCAGCCGTCTATGCTTCAATATAACTTTATATAGATAACGTCATTGTGGAACTGCCGATGTTACCGCTTGTGTGCCCTGGCGGTGCAGTGACGTGAAATCACCTGATCCCTCTCTTTGAAAGCTCACAACATAGGTCCTTGGTCACGGCTAGTGTTGAGCTGTAATCGATTCTACTAAATGAACCCTAGTTCTAATTTCTGCCGTGCTCTATCTTGTGCTTTCTACAAGTATATAGGTTCGGAACATACATATATGTCAGGGTGTTGGAAGAATAGGTACAGGACAGAGAGAAGACAAGGGACAGAATAGAGTCAGGACTACAGAGATAACGATAGACAGGCCATAGGTAAGGACACAGAGTTGTCATACGACAGGACATCTACAGGATAGTAGATAGATGGGAGACAGGACATAGGTAAGGACACAGATATGTCATAAGAAAGGACATCTACAGGACAGTAGAAAGAGTGGAGACAGAACTTAGGTGGGGACATAGAGATGTCATAGACAGGACAGCGACAGGACAAGACCGAGTGATAGGAGGGGACATAAGTTCACGGGACACTGTCCTGAATGGACTAGACGGCATTACACTGAACGACCCAACCTAACACGGACTGACTGCAGTACTACGTGACGGTCAAGACAGCACGATGGTCACGAGAGACACGTGGTCCAGTACCATGAGACCAGCCGACCAGTTTGAAAACGTCAGACGGGACTCAGACAGTTTTAGAGGAAGGACGTTGTGTTTTCTAGAGCGAGTGTATAGCTTTTGCGAGAGTCCTAGTTTGAAGATATCGAGTGTAGGACTTGTGTAATTGGCTGTGTGCTATAAGCGTTTGTAAGGCGGCTTGTGTATATGTACGTAAATATGCACATTGTGATGATGATCAGGTTCGCCTGAATAAAATGTAAAAACCCCATACGTACGACTGACGTTTTCTTGAGTGCGTATGAAGGAGTAGAGTACCTGTGTGTGTGTGCAAGACGTTGACAGGTAAAACCCTATTGGTGTCAGAAGTTTCCGATTGAATGAATCCAATAGACTGAGTGTAGGTAAAAGTAAAAACCCGATTGGTGTCAGAAATTACGAAATGAATCCAACAGCCTGAATATGAATGTTAAGACCTGAAAGTGAAACTAAACGAAAGTATATAATTGTTGAATGCTGGCAGAAAGTGAAAGATATTTGCATTATTTGAATTGAGATAAAATTGACATGTATCATATTTTCAGCTTTACGTTGCAGTTGATGTTCCACGGCGGTTGAAGACTACAATACACACTAAACACGACATTAAGACAGAAGACAAAACGACCGACATAAGTTACAAAAATATATAACGTATTACATTCAATTCCTCTGAAATGTTGACTTGACAGACAAAATTGTGTGTTTTTGTGTGTGTGTGTGTTACTAATTGTTGCTCCTCTGAACAACAAAAATATGGCTACAGAATAAACTAGATGTCAACAACCCAGATATTGTGACAAGCTCGAGCATAAAGTCATCCGGGTGGCACAGAGAAAACCAGAAATTGATTGAATTCAGATAAGTACCCCATTGTTTCGATATTGCATTTAAAGAAGCACTCTATTTTTGCTTTATAATTGCTGTAAATTAACACCTATATTTATTGCATTGTATTTTGTACATTGTATTAGTATTACACATTGAAATTATTAAACATAACTTGTAAGAATGTCAACTTTGAAAGAGTGCATTGAGGCAGGGAAAGATCTGGTGTACAGTAGAGACAAATTAGAAGAATGGACAGGGAAGAAGTATAAAGAACATACTGATAGAATGGCTGCCTTAGAAGATAGAAGAGCTGCGGCCGAGAAAGAGGAAAGAGATAGAAAAGCTGCGATCGAGAAAGAGGAGAGAGATAGAAAAGCTGCGATTAAGAAAGAGGAAAGAGATATAAAAGCTAATGCAGAAAGGGAAGAAAGAGTACAAGAATGCGTATATAAGAAAGAATTATCGGAAATTGAGGCTAAAATAAACAGATAGAGTTAGCTGAAACGACCAAATTAAAAGAAATTTAGGCACAGACCCAGTTGAAAATGAAAGAACTGGAAGTCGAATCACAGGTGCATATTGCAACTACAAAGTTGAAAAGTAAGGAAGAAGAAAACAAGTTCAATAAGTATAAAGGCATAGTTAAACCATTCTGCCAAAGCGACTCAATATCAGCATGGTATGAGAACTTCGAGTTTCACATGAAATACCAGGAGGTTCCGAAAGAACATTGGACCATGATCTATATGAAAAATCTATCAGCAGAGCCTTTGAAAGTCATAGAATCTATTCCCCAAGAACTGAGGAAAGATTATGACTACATAAACCAACGTATCATGCAACATTTCTTGTTAGATGTACCAGGGTATCAAGTGCTGTTCTCTAAACTAAAACCTAAACCTAACCAGACGTTCATTGGTTATGTTTCTCACGTGCAAGATATTTATAATAAGTGGCTGAACGCTGCAAATGTAAATAAAAGCTATGAAAAGCAAAGAGATGTAATGATAATGAACAAAATCATTTCATCAAACACAACCCCTTTTGCTAAATTTTTACAACAGTCTGATGTTGAATCTTTAGAACAATTAGAAAGAAAAGGTTCCGCCTATTTCTCATCCAGTAGGGAGATCTTTAGCTCAAACTTGCCAAGAGCCGTACCTCACTCACTCAATGTCCGACATCTTGGTTTCTGTCTAGGGTTTATAAGATTTAGCAGAAATATCTCTGTGGGCTCGTATCAATACTGTACAAGCCTTTCGTGCACGCAACAACAGTTCAAAGCGTCCTTAGAGTACAAGATCACTTTTATTACAGCACAGTTCTCACCGTGGTTGCTATCGTACACCGCCAGCCATTGCCTTTCAGCGTTCTGTGTACGACCATCCCACCAACTGTCTGTCCATAAAGAATAACTGACACAACTAATAGTTATTTGTTCCTGCTGTTGCTGCACACTATAGACTATCGCTACACTTCACTGCTAAACGATAGTAACATATTTATTTACGTACTCATATCACACTTCAGGTCAGGTCTTAGTCAGATATGACTGAGCTACCGTATAACAGTAGACGGTACTACCTGATTTCTGTTAGCGCCGAACGTTGGGCGGCGCTTACCAAACCCGACACCCCACATTGTGCCAACGGCTTCGGGCGGAAGAGCGCAATTGGGAGGGTACACGCCTTACCCTGGTGCGAGGAAATGCAAGCTAAAGACAAAATTGTCATGGCAGGGCAGACCAGGCCCTAAGCCTTGGTTGGCGACTGGTCTAGGATCGAAGCTCCGACAGGCGGACAGTTAGAGCATTGCTTTGCTGATCCGGCAGCTTCTGCAGCTTGTCTTGTTCCAGATGTAGGGGTGTTACCTTTCCTCTGGAGTGAACTAGGCAGGCCGAGAGAGGGATCATGCTGCATGGGCAACACATGATCTCTATATTTTAGCCCAGGCTTTGTGCTATGGAGAGGCAATAACTCCATCCCTGGTCTTAACTGGTCTCGGAATCAAAGCGAGAGGCAACTGTTACGGGTTATAAGTCCTTGTCAGTTGGCGTACCACGTGTTCACATGCACCCACTGTGAACGGACATTTACAGCGCAAATTGGCCTTATCAGTCACACTCGCTACCGCCATAGTTAAAAGTTATTATGCCTTTTAAAGCACAAACTATCGTCTGTCAAGACGGCAAGGTGCCAATGTACCATATCACACTGGTTGCGACCGTGTCACGGCGTGTCTCTCGCTCCGCCATTCTTGTCAGCTTGTTCACAACACGGGGTCAGATCTCTCACCACAACTGGTCGATATCGACTGGCCCATCGTTGGTCGTTAACTTCAGTGCATGGTTTCTTCACTCACCGCTTTCTTAAACACGAACACTCTTTCACAGTTGACTGTATCTTGAATAACTGCAACCATCGCAAAACGCTTTCAAACGCATAACATTTTCAAAATTCACTTTCTTGTCTCACGTCCCAGCTCGGTCTGTTCTGATCGCAACCTTTTCCGGCTTTCACTTGGGCGCGTCACGTGACCACATAACTCCGCCCCTTTCGTGCCTCGGTGTCAGGTTGGGTTTTTAACTCGTGTCTTAGTGACATCAGTTTAACTTGCTCCGTTTCTCTTATCCATCTCATGGCAAAACTACAGCGAGAACAATATAGTAGCGGCAGTAAACACAAAACCACAAAAACCATTTAGATATACAGAGAAACAGAAATCCAATCCACCACCATGTCCATATTGCAAGTTTTCTCATTTTCAATTTGAAATGTGTGACTGTAACGTGTTCACCTTGGGTAGTGAGAGTGAACCACACCTGAGGTGTCTCTGGCACTCCCGTGTATTCTAGCCCCAGGGGTTGGACAGGCAGATACACATTTTTACTCTGTGGTTGATCTCATATTAGTTATTTATGTCAACAAGCCCCTCCAGATTCTAGACCCCCACTAACTACCTACTCCTGTGGAACAATGAACACTTAGGCATCGTCCGAGACCACACTCAATCATTATACAAAGAGTAAGTCAACGTACATAAAGTTTATTCTACCCTTGAGAATATAGAACTGAAATGAACATCCTGATAGAATAATCTATTTACACAAATAGAAGGTAGAGTAGAGACAGAATCAGAGATAATATTGTCATCATGGAGTTGAGAAGTAGATTAGATGCAGATGTCCTGTCCAGTCGGTCCGCCACTCACCCGGCTTCCTTCCAGTGAGATGACTAGAACCTTGGAGACCACTCCATCCCCAAAGCGTGGATCCACAAAAATAGAGTAACTGCTGGACCTCACTCACTAGACCAACTGCATCTGTATCACTATCCCGGAGTCACTGTTAATACACAGTTCTCTAACATCACTGGTTGGGAGACAATCCTCCTGGACTTCACTCCAAGTATTCGTGACTTCGATGAACCTAAGTAGTCACTGACCAATCAAATGGTCCATCAAGCATAGCACAGTCACACTGCTTAAAGAATATGTCAATGACCAATTCAATGGTCCCTTCTTCACATCACAGTAACACTGATTGAAGAATATGTCAATGACCAATTCAATGGTCCCTTCCTCACATCACAGTAACACTGATTGAAGAATGTCAATGACCAATTCAATGGTCCCTCACAGTGACATTGCTTGAAGAATGTCAATGACCAATTCAATGGTCCCTCACAGTAACACTGCTTGAAGCATAAGATATGGCAACTGAAATGTCACTGAGTCCTACTCGAACACAGTTCATAATCTTCATACTGGGACAGTACATTATTAGAATCAGACATCTATTTCATGGAAAACAATTCAGGTTGGACTATAATCATTTGTCCCTTCCACCTGGTAACATTTAACTACACTATTTATTTCCTGTTGCAAGGATAATTCTAGCACATTACGATCAACAGCGTTTGTATATACTGTGCAGTCATCAGCAAATAGATCGCAGGACGACGACAGATTTAATGGAAGATCATTTATATAAATGGCAAATAATAGAGGGCCAAGAATAGACCCCTGAGGTACTCCAATATTAATGGTAATGGCTTGAGATAAAACTTTATTGTGTGATACTACTTGCTTTCTGTCTAATAAGAATGATTTTATTAATGTCACTATATTAAAACTTACTTTCATTGTTTCTAGTTTTTTAATTAGAATAGTATGATCTATCATATCGAATGCTTTCCTAAAGTCTATAAACACCGCTCCACATAGAGTATTGTTGTTAATATTTTGATGCCAGTTTTCTATCATGTTTGTTAGTGCCGTATGGCAAGAATATTTTGGCCGAAATCCTGACTGACTGTCAACTATCAGTTTATGGTGAACTAAGTGATCTAGTGTTGTTTTGTGGATGTGCTTTTCTAGCGGTTTGGATAATGAGGATAATATGGAAATTGGTCTATAATTACTTATGAGACGATCGTCTAGAGGACCAGCTTTTAAATGAGGATACACTTTAGCGATTTTAAAGGCTGATGGGAAGTGACCTCTGGTTAGACATTGATTATATATAAAAGTTAGTGACTCGCAGATCGCTGGTGCAGCATGGCGAAGGATCCGACTAATAATTCCATCTAGTCCTGATGAGTTATTGTTTTTTAGATTACGGAGATGAGTAAATACTTCAGTTGTCGTCATTAGCGGTATGTTGGAGGAAATGTGTCCATAGCATTTGTTCTCACAGAATGATGATAATAAAGATATGTCATGAGGCGCATCTGGTATTGCAGCCTTCAGTTGGTTTATGTCGGACTGAAAGTATCTACTGAATTGATCACATGTAACCTGATTTGATGGTAATGATTGTGATGATTTGTGTTTGTTTGTCAAGGTATTAATTGCTTTCCATCTTTACGACCCAAGACAGATAAACGCGTTTCATCACAGTGACATAAACCCTGGGTACCCAGCTCACCTAGATATGATGGTGAAGAAACATAAAAATAAAAGGCAAAATTACAAACTTGCAGTTAAATGTATTTTTTTTTTTGCAAATCGTTCGGACACTATAGCTCTAAATGTCAAGGTCGTCAGAGATTGAGGAGTGTGAATGCAATACTCATTGATTCATCTTCTGAGAGCGAGAGTGAGGATGAAGGAATGCAAGGAATTGAAGATAATGCTCTTGCAGCAATTGATATTCTAAATTATGATAAATGTCAAACATGTCATAAATTTCATGAGGATGGTGTATTTGAATGCGGCTATACAGTTCCGTTTTCAGGCGAAAACGCCAATGCAGTAATTTCCTCCAGAGGAAAATTAGTCTTCCATTATGGTATGTTTAATGACACACCTTGTCAAATCTTGATCGATTCCGACAGTACTTTAATTGGACTAAGAAAGGAGCTGGCGAAGGCAGAAGATTATACAGGCGACTTTGTAAATTGCCGAACATTTTCTGGCAATGTGGAGAAATATCCACTAGCTACAGCTCGCATCTGTACACCTTTCTTATTAGGCACGTTTACGTGCACGATTTTGGACAATCCTTGTACAGATCTAATTTTTTGTTGTTTGCCAGATGTGAAAAATTGTACCGCTATTGAAATCAGAGCCTGGGAAGAAACCCATTTTAATAAGGCTAATGCAACAACAAGGTCCGTAACAGCCAAAGAACGCGATGACCTACAGAATGAAACGTTGCAAATCATTTCACCAAATGGTACTGTGGACAGTAACACCACAAAAGAATTCAGAAAGGCGCAATGCGCAGACGTAACATTGTCACCCTATTTTAGATTCATAGGGGAAAAACCAAAGCTAGTTAAAATTGCTTCATGGTATTTTATTTTGAAGAATGATATACTTACTAGAATGTATAAGAGAGATAACCATGAAATTCAGCAAACTGTGCTACCAACGAAATACCGTGACACAGTTTAACGAATCGCACACGATTTGCCGTTTGCAGGACACATGGGTTATGAAAAAACGAGAGCCAGAATTCTCTCACAATTTTATTGGCCAAATTTTTTTGCCGATATTAGAAGTTATTGCCGATCATGTACCATTTGTCAACACCTGGTTAAGAAAGGGAAACATGTCACAGCAGAGGTCCAATCTACAACACTGGCCTCTAGACCTTTTGTGTGCGTCGCGGTTGACATAGTTGGACCCTTAAATCATGTATCCAACAAAGGCAACAGGTTTATTGTAACTATAGTGGATTTTTGTTCACGGTGGTCCGAAGCGGTCCCACTTAAGTACATCAGTTCCAAAGATGAAGTCGAAGTTTTTTTTTGCATCTATTTTCCCGTTTCGGATTCCCACAGACCATCTTATCCGACAGAGGGACACAATTTATATCAGCTGCAGCGCAAGCTGTTACAAAATTGCTAGGTATTAAGCAATGCTTCACGACCCCATATCGACCGGCGGCGAACGGGATCGTAGAAAAGATCAACGGAGATCTGAAGCATATGCAAGCTAAGGTGACAGCAGAGAACCCATCTGACTGGGACACATTGTTACCATCAGTGCTGTTTGCCTACAGAGAAGTCCCGCACGCAAGCACGGGCTTCTCACCATTTGAGCTGGTTTATGGGGCAAACCCACGTGGACCCCTCAACATTTATAATCAGATGTTAACTGATACCTCAGATAAACAAAAACCATCATCACCTTATGAGGTAGTCACTAACACACGCAATAAAATCATGAAAGCTTGTGCGATAGCGAAAACATCTTTGGATCAGAAAGGGTACATGTACCGCCAATATGCAAATAAAGGTGCAAAATCCTTCCAGTTAGAACCTGGGCAAGATATATTATTGTTACTGCCTGATAACAGTGATTTGTTAACATCATGGCAAGGGCCATTTAAGATACTGAGGAAGATTTCTAATGTCGATTATGAGATATCTCTCAATAACAAATGTAAGATATTCCATATCAACATGTTGAAACCATATTACTGTAGACAAATACAGGAAACAGAAGACGAACACGTTGCGACAACCGTAATTAGCCAGACAAATGACGACGACAACGAACTACCAGTACCCACAGTCGACTACACAGGGACGATCGACAGCATACACCTGTGCCCCAAACTGACAGACGAACAGAAACAGCAGATGATAGGATTACTATTACTATGGACAGACTATATAACCATCTTCTCAGACATTCCAGGTAGGACAGACAGGATCCAACATTCTAGCATTCTCACTGACGACACACCTATTAAATGTCGACCGTACTCCATACCTCTAAATTATAGGGACAAAATTGACAAGGAAATTCTTAGTCTTGAATCTCATGGGATAATTCAGAAATCCCAATCTGAATACTCTTTTCCGATTGTGTTAGTTAAGAAGAAAGATTCTACTATCCGACTCTGCGTCGACTATCGAAAGCTTAACGTCATCACAAAGACAGACGCAGAGCCAATTCCTTCTTGCGATCTCATACTAAATATGTCACAGTCGATCATTTTCTCAAAGCTAGATCTCACCAAAGGCTACTGGCAAATTTCAATGCACGAAAACTCTATTCACCTCACAGCCTTTGCAACACCTCTTGGTCTATACGAGTGGCGTTTTCTTCCTTTCGGCTTACGTCCGTCTCACTAGACAACATTTAAATGGAGTACCTAACACACAGCCATATATAGACGACATCTGTGTAAATACGAAAGACTGGACGTCCCACATACAGACACTGCAACACGTCTTCGACAGGATAAAATTGTTTGGACTCACTGTTAAACCAACGAAAGGGGAGTTGGCATTTGAAGAAATTGCATTTATAGGCCATAAATTATTCAAAGGCCACCAAGATCCTGAATCTCACGATGCCTACGACTAGGAAGCAAGTGCGAAGCCTATTAGGCCAAATGAACTATTACAACAAGTCATACCAAACTTAGCACAAATCACCAGTGTATTTTCAGATTTGTTAAGAACTAATTCAAAAATCGATGTACAGAGTGCTGCTTTAAAGAAGGCAATGTCGTAACTAAAGTATTATTTCAGTAACATTCCTATTTTGCGTCTTCCTAATGAAGACCTTTCGTATACCCTCAGAACAGACGCGAGCGCCACGACCATCTCAGGTGTACTGCTCCAGGCCTACGATAACATATACCATCCAATAGTTTACATCAGTAGGAAGCTTACCCCAGCAGAATCACGTTATGGAGTGTCTCAACTGGAGGCTCACGCAATTGTCTATTGTATTAGTAGATTATCTAAGTACCTTGCCGGGACACACTTCTTCATTGAAACTGACAATTCCCAGTTGATGGTGATCGAGAGGGGACAACCGAAGAACAACTGCATCTATCGTTGGGCCCTCATTCTACAAAATTACTCGTTCTCCATCAAGCACATCAGAGGTTCGAAGTACATTTTAGCCGACTTGCTAACCAGACCCTCAGATCTGGCAGTCGAGCAAATCCACGACACGACAACACCTCTGTCATCTGGAACGCCTACATAGTTAGTTAGTGTAGATAGTTAGATTATATTAGTTATATAGTTATTGACATAAAATTTAATTAGTTCAATAGATTTTTATTGAAGTTGCACACTCAGAAAATCCCCCCCCCCTTCATTTAAAGTACAGTAGTGAATTGCACATGCATATACATTTGCCCATAACGTAAAACTCAATAAAGTTAGAAATGTGCAATCTTATTTAACTACATCATAAATGAAAGTAATATTTAAGCTATTAACAGCAAAAAGGTAGTATATTATTAATTACAGTTTTCCAGCAACACTACTTTAATGAATATTAGTAATATTATTTCCTTTTACGGTAAATTATATAAATTTTGAGTTAATTACTTAGTTAAATAATTGGTACAGTGGAAACAATAACAAGATTAGACATAAGGGAGCTAATACAGTTCTACTATATTCATTTAGTCCATTTAAATTACATTTCTTTAGTTAATAGCACCTATTATACTGAAATTACAAAACCTTAACGAAGTTTTTTTTCCCTTAGTATTGCCTATGGCAAATCAAACAGTCCTGTAAATAAATTATTTGTATTTAATACTATTACTATTACAACATGATAGTGATAAATGTAAATCAGCTCGTTTATTAAGATGAAAACGTGCTTATTTTATTTAAAAATTATAAACAGTTTTAGTAATGCATTGTGTGACTGAGTGAGCGAAAAGTGTATAAAAGGACGAATGAATGTATTAAAACAAGAAGTTTGAATATTAGTATGCTTTTTTGCACACATGTTTTTGTGTGTGTGTGTGTGTGGTAAATTGTCTTCGTCTTTTTTGTAACACATGTGAGCGTTCAATGATTTTATAAGTGTGGACGTTAGAATTACATTGCAACTATGGTTATATTTTCAAGAATCACAGTTCGGTACCTCATCTCAAATATTGAGCATAAGCCTTCATTTGTGAGATGCAGTGACCTACCTGATGACACTTGAAGACCTACACTACACAGATTATAAACATATACCTATGTTTCTAATTTAAACATACAGCAATAATAATAGAACACGCAAACAAACATAATACGAACATATAACGTACCAACACCAATTTTGAAGTAAGGGAGATCACACTTATACAAGGGAAACAAGGGATTGATATAGATTATGAGTACACAAATTACAAACTACCAACAAGCGGAAGCTAGACAGGTGTAAATCAGTGGACACAAATCGTGAAGAAAGATGTTGAAGTAACAATTTTACGGAAGCCATGGATCATATATCCATGGTTGGTCTCCGCCAAAAGAGACACATGTTTACGAGGCATTATTTTTGGGGTGTCTGAAAGGCGTTGCATTTTATTGGGTAACATAATTATAAGACAATATATCCTTTGTTCGTAAACAGCTTCCAGTAGTGACATGTAGGAGAATAGTGACTCTTGGCAACATATAAAGGATGTTAAACTGATGATAGACCAGTGGGTGGATGTCTCAATAGTGTATCATACCCTTATGAATCAAAGTGAGTGATTGATGAATTCCCACAACACACTGACAAATTAGTTCCGACTAATTTTTATATGTATAGACGACATTGTGTCACACTGTATGGAATTAATTCGGTGACACAATACCCGGTGAGCATCGGGGAATGTCAGGGTGTTGGGAGAATAGGTACAGGACAGAGAGAAGACAAGGGACAGAATAGAGTCAGGACTACAGAGATAACGATAGACAGGACATAGGTAAGAACACAGAGTTGTCATACGACAGGACATCTACAGGATAGTAGATAGAGTGGAGACAGAACTTAGGTGGGGACATAGAGATGTCATAGACAGGACAGCGACAGGACAAGACCGAGTGATAGGAGGGGACATAAGTTCACGGGACACTGTCCTGAACGGACTAGACGGCATTACACTGAACGACCCAACCTAACACGGACTGACTGCAGTACTACGTGACGGTCAAGACAGCACGATGGTCACGAGAGACACGTGGTCCAGTACCATGAGACCAGCCGACCAGTTTGAAAACGTCAGACGGGACTCAGACAGTTTTAGAGGAAGGACGTTGTGTTTTCTAGAGCGAGTGTATAGCTTTTCGAGAGTGTTAGTTTGAAGATAGCGAGTGTAGGACTTGAGTAATTGGCTGTGTCCTATAAGCGTTTGTAAGGAGGCTTGTTTATATGTATATATTTGTAAATATTTCCGCCTTGTGTGCACATTGTGATGATGATCAGGTTCGCCTGAATAAAATGTAAAAACCCCATAAACAAGTCGCTTAAAAGTCGACAGGGTCGACTTCATTGCACCGGGTTTTATCCCATATGGCTAAGTCTCTTTCCGCAGCGCCGAAAGCGTCGCACAAAGCACGAACTCCGTAGCTTTTAGCGCGGCCCACAGGAGTCTCCGAAACATTTAACTCGTAAACCGAAGGACGCGGCCCGGAATCGAACCCACAACCTTCGGAGCACGAGTCAAACGTAAAAATGTAAAAAATGTAAAAACCCTATAGGTACGACTGATGTTTTCTTGAGTGCGTATGAAGGAGTAGAGTAACTGTGTGCGTGCAAGACGTTGACAATATACATGTGACAACTGAACTGGGCTCCAGCCGAATATGAGTACAAGGGAAAGTTCGGGGAAATAAAGGCGGCCGGTATGATTGTGATCACATCTGACACAGTTTGTCGATTGGTGGATTAAAATATTGGTCTAACACCATATTCCCGACGGGACTTAAGGCGTGTAAAATATATGACAATAAGTAACTGTAACCCTGGCCTAGAGGTTAGCGACTTTCTTCGTAATCTTGTATACTCTCATAGGTAACGTGACGACTGCGAGAATCGGTAGCGGTTCTAATCGCGTCGGTAACTTATGGGGTATGTGAGCCGGCCGCTCAGAAAGCAATGACAAACTACTGAGCGTAATCTTCCCTAGAGATCAACAATCAGCTGAAAGATGCTGATGTTGACAGCGATGTCCTGTAACGACACATCAGTGAAGCGTCAAAATAACAGTATACCGGATTGACAGAGTCCCACGCATAGACGCCTTTCCTTGCTCGATCGTTCAGTCCGATGAGAGCTCTGTTCACACCTTGTTCATCAAGCAGACCTGGAAGGAGATAGACAGAATAACATATGTTAAAACTGCCCAGTAGAGACTCACAACCTCAACTCTTTAAATCACACACACACACACACACACACACACACACACACACACACACACACACACACACACACACACACACACACACACACACACACAATATATAGTCTTCTGAGAGCAGTTCAGGTGGCTTGACCTCGTGGCCACAGGACCCATATCCATCCATCCATCATGTGCCATGCCGGTAAGCGTGGGCGGTCATGTTCTGCCATCTCACCCGATCACCAGAGTCGTGGATCAGCTCCGTGTTTCTGTCTCGACTATGCCACAAGGCCAAGCCATCCAGGTACTTGCTTCTAGGTCTTCCCCTTGGTCTGTTCCCCTCGATCTTACCAGTTGTCACCAAATTCTCCAATCCATTTCTTCTCATAACATGTCCAAAAAATTTTGACTGTCTACGTCTAATTTCTCTAATCAATTTACGATCTTCATTTGTTTCTTGAAGGACTTCTTCATTGGTCTTTCTGGCTGTCCATGGTATTCTTTGCATTTTCCTCAGAAACCACATCTCTACAGCCATCAGATGTTTTTCAGCCTGACTGCTCATTGTCCACGCTTCACATCCATACAAAAGTACAGGCTCAATGTAGCATCTCAACACTCTCTTTCTCGTTTCAATTGACATCTTTTTATTGGTCAATATGTTTTTCATCTTGCTAAAGGCTACTTTTGCCATGGCGATTCTTGTTCTAATCTCTTCAAGGCTTCTCCCATCAGATGTTATTACTGTTCCGAGGAGGACCCATATATATATATATATATATATATATATATATATATATATATATATATATATATATATATATATATATATATATATACTCACTCTAGCTGACCCCGCCCGGCTTCGCCCAGTCCCTCGTGGGGAGCATCTCATTTAATTCATATAAGTAGTCATATAAGTTCCCGTTCCCGTTACCGACTGTCTGTCTGTCTGTCTGTCTGTCTGTCTGACCCGGCCCGGCATCGCCCAGCTCCTGGTGTGGAGCATCTCATTTAATTCATATAAGTAGTCATATAAGCTCCAGTTCCCGTTCCCGACTATCTATCTGTCTGTCTGTCTATCTGTCTGTCTGTCTGTCTGCCTGACCCGACCCGGCCCGGCTTCGCCCAGCTCCTGATGGGGAGCATCTCATTTAATTCATATAAGTAGTCATATAAGTTCCCATTCCCGACTGTCTGTCTGTCTGTCTGTCTGTCTGTCTGTCTGTCTGTCTGTCTGTCTGTCTGTCTGTCCCTCCCTCTCAGTCTGTCTGTCTGTCTGTCTGCCTGTCTGTCTAATAATTTATTGGTTGCAGTTAGAACAACCTTAGATAAACGAAGACCAACTTACAAAAAGCATTAGAAAGAGCACTTGAAAGGTCTTTACATCTTCCCCAACAATTAACTTGGGTAAATGGAGCGGCAGCAGCAGCAACAGAAGAAGAAAAAGGAGGAGTAGGAGCTGGGAGGAGGAAGAGGGAGGTGGAGGAGGGAGGAGGAGGGAGGAGGAGGAGGGAGGAAGAGATAGGCGGAGAGAGGAGTAGGAGGGAAGAGGAGGGAGGAGGAGGGAGGAGTAGGAGTAGGGAGGAATAGGAAGGAGGAGGAGGGATTAGGAGGAGGAGAGTGGAAGAGGAGGGAGGAGGAGGAGGTAGGAGGAGGGAGGAGGAAGGAGGAGGAAGGAGGAGGGAGGAGGTAGAGAGAGGAGGAGGAGAGAGGAGGAGAGAAGAGGAGGAGGGAGGAAGAGGAGGGAGGAGGAGGGAGGAGGAGGAGGGAGGAGGGGGATAAGGGAGGAGGAGGAGGGAGGAGGAGGGGGAGAAGGGAGGAGGAGGGAGGAAGAGGGAGGATGAGGGGAAGGATGGAGGAGGGAGGAGGAGGAAGAAGAGAGGAGTGATTAGGAGGAGGAGGGAGGAGGAGAGCGAGGAGGAGGAGGAGGAGGTAGGAGGAGGGAGGAAGAGGGAGAAAGAGGGAAGAGGGAGGAGGAGGAGGGAGAGGGAGGAGGAGTAGGGAGGAGGAGGAAGAGGGAGGAGAAAGGAGGAAGAGGAGGAGGGAGAAGGAGGGAGGAGAAGAACGCAGGAGGAGGAAGGGGAGGAGGAGGGAGGAGGTGGGAGGAGGTAGAGGGAGGAGGAGGAATGAGGAAAAGGAGGGGGAGGAGGAGGAGGGAGGAGGAGGAGGGATGTGGAGGGAGGAGGAAGAGGGAGGAGGTAGAGGGAGGAGGAGGAGGGAGGATGAGGAGGGAGGAGGAGAAGGGAGGGGGAAGGATGAGGAGATGGAGGAGGAGGGAGGAGGAGGGGGAGGAGTAGGAGGAGGGAGGAAAAGGGAGGAGAAGGAAGAGGAGGTAGGAGGGGGAGGGAGGAGGAGGAGGGAGGAGGCGGAGGGAGGAGGCGGAGGGAGGAAGAGATAGGCGGAGGAAGAGGAGGGAGGAGTAGGAGTAGTGAGGAAGGAGGAGGGATTAGGAGGAGGAGAGAAGAGGAGGAGGGAGGAGGAGGGAGGAGGAGGTAGAGGGAGGAGGAGGAGGAGAGAGGAGGAGGAGAGAGGAGGAGGAGAGAAGAGGAGGAGGGAGGAGGAGGAGGGAGGAGGGAGATAAGGGAGGAGGGAGATAAGGGAGGAGGGAGGAGGAGGGAGGAGGAGGGAGGAGGAGGAGGGAGGATAAGGGGATAAGGAGGGAGGAGGGAGGAGGAGGAAGAAGAGAGGAGGAGAAGGGAGGAGGAGTGATTAGGAGGTGGAGGAGGGAGGAGGACAGCAAGGAGGAGGGGAGGAGGGAGGAGGAGGAAGAGGGAGGAGGAGGGAGGAGGAGGGGAAGAGGAGGAAGAGTTAGGAGGAGGGAGGAGGAGGGAGGAGGAAGGAGAAGGAGGAAGGAGGATGAGGGAGGAGAAGAACGCAGGAGGAGGAGGGAGAAGAGGAGAGGGAGATGGAGGCGGAGGAGCGAGGAGGCGGAGGAGGGGGGAGGAGGGAGGAGGTAGAGGGAGGAGGAGGAGGAGGGAGGAGGAGGAATGTGGAGGGAGGAGGTAGAGGGAGGAGGAGGAGAGAGGATGAGGGAGGAAGAGGAGGGAGGAGGAGGGAGGAGGAGAGCGAGGAGGAGGAGGGATGAGTAAGGGGAGGAGGAGGAGGAGGGAGATAAAGGGAGAAGGAGGAGGAGGGAGGAGGAGGGATGAGGGGGGACGTAGGAGGAGGAGGGAGGAGGAGGGAGTAAAAGGAGAGAGGAGGAGAAGGGAAGAGGAAGGAAGAGGAGTGATTAGGAGGAGGGAGGAGGGCGTGGAGGTAGGAGGAGGAGGGAGGAGGGAGGAGGAGGAGAAAGAGGGAGGAGGAGGAAGGAGAGGAGGGAGGGGAAGAGGAAGAGGGTAGGAGGAGGGGGGAGAGGAATAGGAGGATTATAACGCGTATGCCTGTAGATAACTGCAGCGAAAAGGTGGGTCTGTCTATCTATCTGACCCGGCGTGGCTTCGCCCAGCTCCTGGCGGGTAGCATCTCATTAAATTCATACAACAAAATAAAGTAACTTAAAAGAATGTCCTTCCACACACCATCCATTATTTCTAATGAAAACCGTTTCAAATCACCTGCATGACTGTAGATAACTTCGTAAGTATAAAAAGATGAGTTACAATGTTATGCATTATGCATTATTTTTATGAAAACTTTGAAAATGCCTTAAAGATTGTATCATTATTTATTATAACTCATATGCCGGTACATAACTACAGACAAAGAGTTTATAAATCTTTGAAAACGATGCAGCAATATGACTATAGGTTATACAGCAATGTTATTAAAAGTTATGCCCCTTGAAATAACTTTTCTAGAGTTAAGTCCCCTCGCTGTATATAAATTACAATGTAAAATGAAAAATTAAATAATATTAAGTAAGCATCCGATTTCTCACTAAAAAAATATCACAGTTGGCTGCGCTGGAATGAAAGGAAGACGTGTAGAAAATTTCATCTCAATCGCATAAAGGACATACACACCCACAGACGGAGATTGCCTTTTATATATATATATATATATATATATATATATATATATATATATATATATATATATATATATATATATATATATATATATATATATATATATATATATATATAAATCAAAGTGTATGTATGTAAATATGTATGTATGTAAATATGTATGTCCTTTATTTTTTCGCTAACGGCCCATCCGATTGAGATGAAATTTTCTACACGCCTTACTTTCATTCCAGAGCTGTCAACTGTCATAGTTTTTTTTCCTTCTTCCTCCTCCTCCCTCCTCCCCCTCCCAAAATACGTACGTAAATATATGATGATGATGATGAAAGAATCCCCGAACCAAAACGCTAGGGAAAGGGAAGAAAATGACGTGACTACACATTAGCTAAGGTACTTAACTCTAGAAAAAGTTATTTCAAGGGGCATAACTTTTAATAACATTGTTGTATAACTTATAGTCATATTGTTGTATCGTTTTCAATGATTTATAAACTCTTTGTCTATAGTTATGTACCGGCATATGAGTTATAATAAATAATGATACAATCTTTTAGACATTTTCAAAGTTTACATAAAAATAATGCATAATGCATAACATTGTAACTCATCTTTCTATACTTAAGAAGTTATCTAAAACATGTTGAACAATATCATTGCATCTTTAGTGTTTTCCGCCATCATATCGACACGATTCGCTTGACAGCACTTCTCAGCGCTATCAAGCCAAGACGCCTTACACATTTCAAGCAGTCTGATACGGGGGGAAAATGGCACGTCGTAATAGCACAAAGAAACAAGCAGCTTCCAAGATGCATGCTGAGAAAACCGACCAGACTATCAAGAAGACGAACCTGCCTTTGGAGAGTCTGCATGCAAGCTGTAATAAAGTATCTGAACCTACAGTCAATGAAACTACCAATAAGAAGAGCGACGACTACCCACAGACGATCACAAAAACTTGTGAGAGGAAGGAGGACCAAGACACCAGAATCAGAAACACTGATTCAAACACAGTCAGATGGGTGGTCAAGCGGCTAAAAATGGAGCTTACTGATCAACAAATACAGAAGCAGCTGCAGGAAGAAAATCTTCACGTCAACATTTTGAAGGCAGAGCGGATTCTTACCTACTCAGAATTAAATGAGATGCTTCACACCAGGGACTGGGCGAACCCGGGCCGGGTCAGGCAGACAGACAGACAGACAGACAGACAGACAGACAGATAGATAGATAGATAGATAGATAGATAGATAGATAGATAGATAGATAGATAGATAGATAGATAGATAGATAGATAGATAGATAGATAGATAGACAAAAAGACAGGTAGGGAGGGAGGGATAGACGGAGGGATGGGTCTATTAGACAGACAGACAGACAGACAGACAGAGATAGATAGATAGACAAACAGACAGACAGACAGACAGGGAGGGAGGGAGGGAGGGATGGAGAGACGGAGGGAGAGACGGAGGGACGGGTAGGCAGACAGATAGACAGGGAGGGAGGGAGGGATAGACGAGGGAGAGACAGAGGGATGGGTCTATTTGACAGACAGACAGACAGACAGTCAGACAAGCAGACAGACAGACAGACAGATAGTCGGTAACGGGAACGAGAACTTATATGACTCATCTTTTGGTGCTTAATTGAAGAAGTTATCTACCGTAAATTTATTTGTACATGTAATAATTTTTATCTGGCCTTTTATAAGGGCCAAGAAAATATGAATTAAATGAGATTCTCCCCACCTTTGCTGCACAATGAGATGCTCCACACCAGGGACTGGGCGAAACCGGGCAGGGTCAGGCAGACAGATAGACAAACAGATAGACAGACAGATAGACAGTCGGGAACGGGAACTTATATGACTACTTATATGAATTAAATGAGATGCTCCACACCAGGAGCTGGGCAATGCCGGGCCTGGTCAGACAGACAGATAGACAGACAGACAGACAGACAGACAGACAGACAGACAGACAGTCGGTAACGGGAACGGGAACTTATATGACTACTTATATGAATTAAATGAGATGCTTCCCACCAAGGACTGGGCGAAGCCGGGCCGGGTCAGCTAGTATATATATATATATATATATATATATATATATATATATATATATATATATATATATATATATATATATCTTCCTCCACTTCGTCCACCTGTCGAGTTATGTATGGTGTGCGCAGTTATGAAATTTATATATATATTTGGAATTTGAGATTTGGAACATGGAATGTACGGACACTATATCGAGCTGGAGCGGCCGAAGAACTAACCCGGGAGCTGGGTGAATATCAAATGGATATAACAGCAATTCAAGAAATAAGGTGGCCAGGAGAGGGTACTTTAGAGCAAAATGGAATGATTATAATATATGGAGGAAACACCCAAAATAAACATGAATTAGGAACAGGATTTGTCATCAAAAAAGAGTTATGGGGGAACGTTTTAAACTTTAAAGCTATTTATGACAGGATTAGTAAATTACGAATAAAAGGTAAATGGAAAAATATAACGATGATTAATGTACATGCACCTACTGAAGAGAAAGAAGATGATATTAAAGAAGACTTTTATAATGATCTGGAAGATGTCATAGAAGAAACCCCCAAACAGGACATCCTGATTGTGCTGGGAGACTTCAATGCAAAATTAGGTAGAGAGCAAACTAATAAAAAAGTGGCCGGTATGGAAAGCCTACATACAACTTCAAATGATAATGGATGGAGAGTCATCAACATGGCAGAAGCCAAAGGACTGCAGATTAGCAGTACCAGACTACAAAGAAAGGATATACACAAACAAACTTGGAAATCATGTGACAAGAGAACCTATAATCAAATAGATCACATTTTAATTAACAACAGAAATGCATCAAACATACAGCAAGTCAGAAGTTATAGAGGAGCCGAGTACCACAGTGATCACTTCCTCGTTGGAGCAAAATTTAAAATAAAACTTAAGAGAGCTTTCTATACTAAATTACAAAGATTACACCCAATATATAACAGAGAAAAACTGCAAGACATTACAGTCAAAGAGAAATTTACAGATGAAATAAAATGTAAACTTGAAACTCTGCAAAACCCTTTGGAGGAAAGTGTTGACCAAACTTGGTTGAACATCAAGAATACAATTCAGTCTACCGCAGAAGAATGTCTCGGTGTGTTAACCACGCATAGAAAGAACAGATGGTTCAATCAAAAATGTGAAGAAGCAGTCATTAGGAAGAAGAATGCCAGACATGTATGGTTAAATGACATCATGCACATCCCAAAGGAAGAGCATTATAGAAATGAATGTAAAGAGGCTACAAAAATAGTCAGACAGCAGAAGCGAGAATATATGAGTAATATAATCAAAGATATGGAAACTAATCACCAGAAAAATGAATCCAGAAAATTTTTTAAAGAACTGAAGTCAATGAAACGAGGGCACCAACAAAACACAAATGGTTTAAAAGACAAAAATGGGAATATGATAAATACCAATGAGGAAATGTGCAACACATGGAAAGAATATTTTATTGAATTACTAAATTGTGAAGCTCCAAGTCACATTTTCCCACAGGAAGAGGTTCTAACATGCGAACTACAAATTGAAGAACCTACATTTGAAGAAATCCTATATGTAATCACACGACTTAAAAACAATAAGGCAACTGGGACTGATGGAATTGCTGCTGAATTTATAAAGGCAGGTGGCCATGCATTACATCTAAAGCTATACGAACTAATAATAAAAATCTGGAGGAAAGAAGAATTACCCCATGACTGGAAAGAGTCATTATTGATACCTATCTTTAAGAAAGGAGACAAGTTCCAATGTGGAAATTATAGAGGAATATTACTACTGTCCACAAGCTATAAGATACTATCCGCAGTATTACTAAATAGACTAAAACCATATTCAGAAGACATATTAGGTGACTACCAGGCGGGTTTTAGACAAAACAGATCAACAATAGATCAGATATTTATCTTACGACAAATAGCCGAGAAACATTGGGAATATAAAAGAGATCTCCATAACATTTTTGTGGATTTTAAAAAGGCTTATGATAGTGTCCATAGGAATAGTCTATGGAATGCTATGCAGGAATTTGGAATACCAAGGAAGTTAATCAACATGACAAGACTATGCATGGAAGATACTTATAATATAGTAACATATAAAGGCAGGAAATCAGACCCCTTCCAAATAACATCTGGCTTGAAACAGGGTGATGCACTATCGCCGCTACTCTTCAATCTGGCTCTATAGAAAGTTGTAAGGAAGGTAACGGAGGAATGTGATATTGGAGGAACATCCAAGCTGCTTGGTTATGCAGATGATATAGATATTATAGGGCAAAGTGAACAAAAGACATTGGAAATATTGACTCACTTAAAGGGAAAAGCCCAACAGATGGGGCTGGTTATCAACCAAGATAAGACAGAATATATGGTAATTTCAAGAGACGGAATGGCTAGAAACTCTGGCCACATACAAATAGATAATATGACCATTAAAAGAACGGAAACATACAAATACCTGGGTACAATCTTCAACTGCTCCAACATCATAAGGGAAGAAATACAAACTAGAATCAACTCTGGAAATAAGATATACTATGCACTACAACATCTACTAAAATCAAAGGCGCTATCTCGTAACACCAAAATCACAATATACAAAGCACTGATCAGACCAGTTGTGCTGTATGGCTCTGAAACCTGGAGTACAACGAAAGGAGACGAAGCCTTGTTACAAACCTTTGAGAACAAAATTTTAAGACGCATCTTTGGACCCATTAGGGATACACAAAGTGGAGAGTGGAAAAGAAGAAGTAACAAAGACATTTATGATCTGTTTAAGTCCCCGCTAATCACTGGTATGATGAAGGCTAATAGACTACAATGGCTGGGGCATATAGAAAGAATGGAAGATAATAGGGAAACAAAACTCGCTTACACTCAGGAAATAAATGACCGTAGACCCCGAGGTAGACCAAGAAGGCGGTGGGGAGATAATACATGTACAGACCTACAAGCACTTGGAATCAACGACTGGCAAGAGAAGGTCCACCAGAGAGACGAATGGAGACGGATTGTATTTGCAGCAAATAACCTCAATGGCTCGGAACGCCGAAGAAGAAGAAGAATATATATATATATATATATATATATATATATATATATATATATATATATATATATGCCGGCTCCATGGCCGAGGGGTTAACAGCTTTCTCCGCTAACCCCGAATACTCTCGTCACGTGACGCGACGAGAATTACCAGTGGTTCGAATTGCAAAAGTGACTTATGAGAGTATGGAGCCGGTCGCTCAGAAAGTCGTGGCATGCGATCATGTCATAATCATGCGATAAGTACTTACCAATGAATAAAAGAGCACGTGCTTATCATCCTATGATGCATAGGTTCTATAACTGACCGTTGAGAAAATGGCTGGGTTGATCCAAAATCCACCCAAAGAAGTTCAAAGAGCGGTGATTCAGTATCTTTCATTAAAAGGATGTCGACCAGTGGACATTCATCGAAGAATGCAGGCACCGTACGGTAACAAATATGTGTCGAAGATAACAGTGACAGACTGGGCACGAATGTTTCGGAAAGGACGTCAGTTCACGACAGATCTTCGACGGCCGAGTCAAGCGCAAATTGTTGCAACAGAAGAAACCTTCGCCAAAATTGATGCAGCAGTACAGATGAACTGTTGTCGAAGCATACATTCGCTAGCGAAAGAATTTCATGTGTCAATTGGGACAATTCAAGAGGTTGTTCGTACGAAACTGCAATATCGGAAGGTGTGTTCACAGTGGGTACCACGGATGTTGACCGACCACCAAAAAGAGGAACGCATGGGATGGTGTTTGAACCACTTGCTGCGGTATAGAGAGGAGAGTGGTGCATTTCTCTTCCGCATAGCGGCAGGCTATGGTGTCACCACTTTGAGCCGAGCAGCAAAAGAGAGAGCATGCAATGGAAGCATGACGGATCACCAAAAGCCAAAATATTAAAGTTACAGGTTTCCGCTGGTAAGGTTATGCTTGTAACAAGACCGCCGGGGCTTGGACTGGTTTGCCACGATAGATACTATCCCCAGCCTTTGCTCCAACCACCTCAATAGCACTCTACATCTACCAGGCCCCACACAAGCCGGGACAGCTGGACCTCCCCTCCCTCACCTAGGGTTCCCTACCCCAAGGGGGCTCGGACCAGACACCAGTCATATCACTGCACAAAGTAATAGCTAAGAGGACAAAATTTAATTCTGAACTAAGTCAACCACAACACAGAGAAGGATGGCTGAAAGCCAGACTAGAAGGTACTATGTACAAGAGCAGATATGCAGATGAGGATTCTTCATCAAGGAGGCGGACGATAGCTCGTGCGGTTGTCCAGTCGTGGTAGCGGCTCACCCAGGCTCCTCCAGTGGACCGGAACTCCAAGGTCTGCTGCCTCTCCAAAGTTCCCTCTTCACACAGAGAACCAAGCAAGGGCTGATCAAGCGCAGTACAACTGCCTGACTGACACTGCACCGATGAACAAGGATCCTTCTTTGCTGTCGTAATATTTCACTTGTCACACTCCTGATGAAGTCTGGGCCGACCCTAGAATATTAGCGGTCTCCCACTTGCAGAAAAAGTACATGTAGCACCGTATCAAAATACACAAGAGCCTAGTCACTCTTCTATCTCATAAGTGACCCACACACTGATATGTCACCTACAAAATGAGCGGTTGATCCACATGAACACAAAACGTCACTGGCAAAGTCTATCAGGTGACGAAACACTTCACCCTATTTCCATGTCCTTGGACCAATAGATCTTCACACAGTGTCATGTAACTACCCTGATCGATGGGTATCACTCACAACCTATCATACACTGTCAACAGTTCACCACGTTAGAATGAGGTAGCTCCCTACCTTAACAAACATGTCCCTCTGGTGTTCCCACCACATATGTAATCAATGTCTTAGGTCACTGGACCACGTGTTGGCTTCATAAAGGTAAACCAATGTAGATACACTATTCAAGCATAAAATTATACACGGTGTCCCATGACAACCCAGTCGGGCCGGAAGCCTAGCACACAGGCCAGGGTGACCGGTAACAATGATCACTTGGCTCAACTTGAAAGTTCACGACCTTGCAATCACCAAGGTTTACACTGAGTTTGAATTTCACCAGTGCTTCACTGGCTAGAATCACCAGACGTTTCAGTGTTGGATCCTCTCGGGATCGGATGACGCTCGTCGGACTCTTGGCGGAGGTCCTAACCTAGACCTACCGACATATTCAGCACTCAGCTCCTTCCAACATTGATCTCGCAGAATCAGAAGACCACTCCCAGTATGGCCTCAATCAACATCTTGATAGGCACTGGAATGAGTGGGCCCATAGAGCTCATGGTGAAGCTCTTGAATCTTCTTCAGTATAGCAATAACAAATCCTGAAACACGGAGAGGTTGGTGTGAGTACTCAACTACAACAAAGACTAACAGCATCTCCACCATGTCACCTGCCTCTCAGTCATTCCTCATGTATACCAACATGAGTATGAAATCATCACATCATAGATCTACTTGTACCCATAATGTATAGGCATAATGATGTTAGAGAAAGCAATAGCACACCTGTTCAGTCAAGTAACACTTCTAAGCTACAAATAACCCCTAGCACCAGAGTCGACTGTATGACTCTGTCAAAGCATCTTCCACCTGGTGCCAGTCCAATCCTGTTTCATATTCCATCATCAATCAACATATACACCTACTTCCCTTTCAGTGTAGTGATTACTTTATCGAGAAGGTGTCCAGCCGGACATCTCCTTCCTGACAGACTCATCAATTCATCAATCCGTTAACCCATGGACTGATCAATTACACACATTAATAACTATATGACCATACTAAATTATACTCCTGATAATTCATTACTATAGTATTAACTAAGGAGAACTCATGAATTGTTACACTTAACTAACAAACTCATATCACAGCCATAGTGTCAGTTCTGGGATCCCTGTCCCAGATCCTGAGTTGCCCTTTTATTCACTGACTATCTTCCAGGTCAGTCATACCTGTGCCGGTCGAGCACAGCTTTGGTGGCCATCCACCCTTACACTTTCCCACAGCTACTGTGGGTCCCGTGTACCTTGTCCCGAGACGATTTAAGTCACGTCATCCAATGTAGCAAGCCTCCAGACTCTCCACTACTAAACTCTGGCTCCACCTTTTTTTTTTGGGGGGGGGGGGGTTATTCCCCTCACCTACTACTACTTCACGGCAGTACTCCCAGTACTCCATGAACAGAGTCAGGTTTCCAGAAGAGTAGAATATTAGAGACAGAAACGGGTTAGGTTCAAATCCTAGATTTATCTAGACACAACGGCCTCGAATTACGGAGTGCCGCATCACCCTCGATCGGGTATGTTCAACCATCGGATATGCACTATCGCTTTGGGTCGGACCTGTAACCCAACGGGTTGGACGTACCGGCCTACCTCCCAGTCGGCTGTCTAGACAAACGTAAGATGGAACACGCACGGTCATTCTCGCGGACGGACATGAAAACAAGCAGTAACAATAGTATCATACATACTTCCTATCACTGTTATCCTACCGATGTAACACCATTCTGCTTACGCGGAATAACACTGCTATCTTCACACAGCAAATACACCACGGCCGATCTCACCTTGATTCCTCGAAAAATCACCACCTCTGATAGAACAACTAAGTTACAATTCTAATGTCACGAAGCCCATTTCACATCTATAATAATAAGATCTACCGTATCATTATTTCCAGCGTCTAGCATGTCGATGTAATGACTGACAAACTTCCTGCCTTGCATGCGTAACTAATAAACCAAACAAGTAACTGCTACACACTTTGTAAAGAACCGGGATCTCCCTAGCACAACGCAGTAATAATATACATATCACTGTCCCTGCAGCTCATTTGTAAACAATCAGTTAACAAATATATCTATCTAAACACGTGGGATTTTCACCACTCCTCGAAAGCACATAGTTCGGCCTATTTTATTTACACACTTCTCGCTGTGGAATAAGGCTTGTTCCGTCAGGTAACACATTACGTCGCTGATCGATAAAGGCTAATTAAATATGCAGACAGCCAGCTGTAAATTGTAACGCTACGCGACTACTAATTTCCGACGGCAATTAATTCGTTCGGGGAGGTCGGCACGACATAAAGACAACAGTTAAACAATAGAATAAGTATTCAACTAACCTGTGATTTAACAATCACAAACTCGACTGCAGATGTCCGCTCTGGCCGCGCACATTGACATCAAAATTACAGCAGCCCTGTGGCTGTGATCTGTCTTACGCTGAGGTCTTGCTGGCAACTGATCACGACTAACTCAGTGCGCCTTCAACTTGCCTACACGGGCCGCGTGAATTCCATGAACCATGGAGAAAACCAGAGTCACGATAAGTTCTACCAACCCGTGCTGCATGAAGCACTCGTGAACCTAGAGATCTCGGTCACGTACGCACTTGGGGGAACATTCTAGATTTCTCTATAAATAACTAGTATAGAGCCGCCACGCACTACTTCAGATGGGAAATCCCCTATTAATTGATATTAAATTCCAGGGAGACCAACGCATCGCACTCCCTTCAAAGGGATATTATGCAGAGATCTGCCGATCTGTAGGCGTTTCGTCACAATGCTGAGCTCAGTTTTTGACCATGAAGGGCTATGGTTGGCCGACTTTAAAGACCTGGTGTCAACATCAACTCTACCCACTACTTGGAAACACTAGACAAGCTGCAAAAAGCCATCAAGTATAAACGACCCGGCATGCTTTCTCGCGGTGTGATTTTGTTGCACGATAATGCTCGTCAAGCATTAGCTTGAAAGAAGTGGACAATTCTGCAACATCCAGCCTATAGTCCTGATTTGTCACCATGTGTTTTTCATTTGTTCGGACATCTAAAAAAAGCTCTCCGGAGCCAACGATTTCACACAGATGCAGACGTAATGAATGCGGTGAACACTTGGTTCAGTGAGCAACCACAATCCTCTTTTTGTTGACGGCATTCGCCGTCTGCCAAAGCAATGGGATGCTTGCCTGAATGCCTACGGCGACTTCTTCTGACCAACCAATGGTGCTTAATTCATTCAAAATGAATGCTTTGTTTAATTCTACCACACCTGTTAATGTTTCTCTTATGCTTTTGTAATAAAGCCATTGAACCGAGTTTCAAATTGCTTTGTTTAATTCTACCACACCTGTTAATGTTTCTTTTATGCTTTTGTAATAAAGCCATTGAAACGAGTTTCAAATGAACGACCCTTATACTTCCAATACAGGTTATCTAAATGTTTTGCATATCCTTTACAGGACATCGCTGTCAACATCAGCATCTTTCAGCTTATTGTTGATTTCATGGCAAGATCACGCTCAGTAGTTTGCCATTGCTTTCTGAGCCGCCGGCTCACATACCCCGTAAGTTACCGATGCGATTCGAACCACTGCTGATTCTCACCGTCGTCACGTTACTTACGAGAGTATACGAGATTACAGAGAAAAGTCGCTAACCTCTAGGCCAAGAAGCCGGCACAGGTTATCTACTTATGTAAGATATGTAAGGTTGGAATAAAATACCTTTAACAAAATCATCTGTTTCTTTATCAAATATAAACACAAGATGACCGTCCCCTTTCGTGGTGCTACTTGTGGACTTAGTTTCACAGTATTCTCTGGCATAAAAAGAATGTATGTGTTCCGTTAAAAGTGCCATACAGGAGCCGGTCTGAACGTGGAATGTCCAACCTGGTGGACAGAGCTGACCTCGTGTAACTGCCAGGAGAGAGACATATACAAGTGTGTTAGAACAGCTACAACTGTGTGTGTGTGTATATATATATATATATATATATATATATATATATATATATATATATATATATCATCTCATCTCTCATCTCATCATGTTCTTCTTGTACCTTGCGGTGTCAAGATGAAGTATAAACAGCGGGAGAGTGCCCGCCTATGGGCTTGATGTATCGATATTCCCATGGATTCTGTTATTCGCTGCGTCCATCGTTTACGTGGTCGGCCTCTTCCTCTGATTCCCTCTGGTCTGTACATCATTGCTTGTTGTGGTATACTGTTAGTTGGTAACCTACTTGCATGGCCAAACCATTTGACTTGCTGCCTTCCAATAAAATCTAGTGCAGCTATAACCCCCACTTTAATCCTGATTTCATCATTGCTGATCTTATCTCTTCTTGATACATTGAGTATTCTTCTCAGGAATATCATTTCTGTTGTTGTGATGTTTCTTTTCTCTTTTTCTGTCATTGTCCAGGTTTGGCATTGGTAACATAGAGTTGGTAGGAAGATTGTGTTGTAAAGTGCTTTCTTAGTAGTTATTGATACATGTTTGTTCTTTAGTATTGGTGCCATTTGTCCAATGAGTTGGTTTGCCTTGTTGAATCTATTTTCGATCTCGTCTTCTGATTTGCAATTTGATGATATTATACTTCCTAGGTACTTGAAACTCTTTACTTGTTTCAAGGGATCTTCGTTTAGGTAAATCGTTGTTGCTTTTTCTTCTTGAGTTATAGTCAGTACCTCTGTTTTTCTTGTGATAATTTTCATGTTATGTTCCCTACACATTTCGTTTAGACTATTCGTGTGGTCTTGTAATTCAGCTTCTGATTTTGCAATTAGTGCTTGGTCGTCCGCAAACAGGAATTCTCTAATGGTTAGATTTGCAAATGGTTCTTCTTTTGTGTTCTTGCGGTCTCCGTTTGGTTGGTTTCTTTACATATGTTGTCTATATTATAAACAAGAGAGGGGACAGGACACAACCTTGTCGTACTCCGGATCTTATGGTGAAGAGTTCTGAGTGTCCTCCAGTTGCTACCACTATGTATTCACTGTTGTTGTATAAGCTTCTACATAGGTTTGTTAGATGTGTACTCACTACATATTGTTTATGGATTTCCCACAGCTTGTTTCTATCTACCCTATCAAATGCCTTTTCTTGGTTGACAAAGGCTAAGTAGAGTGTTTCATTGAATTCGATTGATTTTTCTATAAGGTGCCTAAGAGAAAAAATGCCATCTGTGCATCCTTTGTGTTTCCTAAATCCAAGTTGTGTTTTGCTTAGCTGGGGTTCTATAATAGTTCTTAATCTTTTTTCAAGAAATTTGCAGAATATTTGCCCAGTATGACTCAACTGTGAAATGCCTCTGTATTGTGTGCAGTCTCTTTTGCTGATATATATATATATATATAATTATTGTGACGATAATACAAATATGGACAGCCGAAAATGTTAGTATATGACAACATTGTGATGATAATACAAACATGAACAGCCGCGACTATCAGTAAAGACAACGATGTGATGATAATGCAAATAATGAGTACGAGCTGAAGAAGGTCACTAAGGTATAGAGTGCCGATTGTGAGATAAGGAAACAGGGGAAAACTTTTTAAAAAAAAAAACAAAAAAAAACTGGGAAGAACAAATTAACACAGTTTATTTCAAAAGATTAAGGAATTGGGCACATTTTACCACGATTGCCTCCCTCCCTTCATACATTATTTCATTCAAACATAACTAAGAGAGGAATAGAGTGACAGACAGAACAACGATTATGTTGAATTTATCTATGTGAACTAAAAGAGACTGTTAGATTCATACAAGAGACAACATTGCAGTTATAAACATATTTCAACCGAACGAAACAAGAAGAAGAAGAAGAAGAAGAAGAAGAAGAAGAAGAAGAAGAAGAAGAAGAAGAAGAAGAAGAAGAAGAAGAAGAAGAAGAAGAAGAAGAAGAAGAAGAAGAAGAAGAAGAAGAAGAAGAAGAAGAAGAAGAAGAAGAAGAAGAAGAAGAATCTATGTGATAAGATTGATATAATAAACTTCGAAAGCACATACAGATTAAAATTAACACCTATAGAAACAACACTAGAAAACATACATGAACAATTATCACCAGAATACAAATTCCAGAATATATGCAGACAACAATTAACACCACAATACATCCATACAACAATTAACATCTCAATACACACAGACTTTATTTAACACCACAATGCATACAGACAACAATTAACACCCTAATAATACATACAGACGACTATTTTCATCACAATACACACAACAACAATTAACATTTAGACAACAATTAACAACAGAATACATACAAGAAGAATTAACAATAGAATACATACAACAATTATCAACATCAGGATACGTCCAGACAAGAATTTACAACTGGATACATTCAACAACTATTGACACTAGGGTACATTCAACAACAATTAACATCGTAATATATACAGACAAAAGTTAACATCAAAAAAAAAAAAAAAAAGACAGGCGTGTTTTGTGTAAAGAAGCAAACTTCAATTCGAACATCAAAGATAGAGAGCATCTGTTAGATTTTTTCTCCAGGTCATGCTGGTGTGGTGGGAAAGGAGCAGGCGGACAGATTGGCTGGATAGTTAGTTAGTTAGTTAGTTAGTTAGTTAGTATGTTGGTTGGTTGGTTGGTTGGTTGGTTAGTTGGTTAGTTAGTTAGTTAGTTAGTCGACAGATCATCCTCGTTGCACATCGAACCATTCAGTCCATGACTGCTCGGATCCCCTCCTCAGCACATTCCGCAGCGTGTAGCGGCTCACGACACCAGTTCTGTGTTGGTTTATCAATCTTCTTTGGCGTCCTGCGTAGTGTTCTTGTTTGGCCACCCCTCTTTTAATTTGCTGTTCTCGCAGTCTGGCCATGGTTGTAGATTCACAATCATCATTTGGTTCTCGCAAAAGTTTTACTTCTCGTAGAGCATTCAGAATGTCAGCCTTATCCATAATGCATCCGCCCTCCAAAGTAGCCTTACCTGCGAGTTTATCAGCCCGTTCATTTCGTTGTACTCTCGCATGCCCTGGCATGAGAATGAAACTAATCTTTACCAGCCGAGACCGCTCCAGAGACAGCAACCATTCTCTTCGGACCCACCCCATCTCTATCCTCTTGAGCATACTCATTGAGTCACTAAGGACACATGCCCTAGTGAATGTATGTGTCTCGAGCCATATTATTGCTTTACTTACTGCCATGACTTCCATAGTCAGGCTTCTTGTGGTCTCAACAAAAGCACCAGAGTTTTCCTTCACAATTCTCCCTCCGGCCTGAGCCTTACAGGCCTATGAGCTTCTCACATGTCGGACGACCGACCCATCTGTGTAAATGACAGCATCACTATCTAACGAATTCTCGAAAATCAACGCTTGTACTTCTGCCTCCACAGCAGCCGGATTTTCTCGTCTGCATTTTCTGTCTAGTTTGATCCAAACCGAAAAAGACGTCACTTGTCGCCAGTTTCTAAGTCCTCAAGTGAACACACCATTTGAAGAATGTCTTCGGCTTGACCCAACCACGACATTCCTCTTTTTAACCTACTGCGATTCATCTTCCTAATTTCACTATGCAGTGGATGTTGTGTGTTTGCGTTAACTCTGAGATAGGCACGTGCTCTGCAAATTTGTATTCTGTCTTCAAAGGTTGGAAAATCAAAAAGGTAGCGCATCGCCCTTCATGCTGTATCTCTTGTACATCCAAGAATAATGCGCATAGCTTCCTTATGTATCCATTCCATCTTTTCTATCTGCTTACAGCTGAGAGTCAGGTTCGCCATCGCATACTCAAAAACAGATAAGAGCAGCCCTCGTATAGAAGACATAGATAGCGCTACTCACATTTTGCTGCCGCCATCACCCGCATCACAGCCAAATCCCGCTTAGCCTTTGTGTTCACCTAGTCCCCAGATAATTTATTGCCTGCGTTCTTTCCACAGTCTCTGAACACATATTTACAGTTAGTGTTGGATTGTTAACAATATGATTATTTAAAGAAAACCATGTCACTGTTGCCTTTGTTGGGTTGACCATTGCCCGAGCTTCAACACACCAAGTACTTATGCGACTGAGTTCGGTTTGTAGTTCCACAGCACCCTGGTCTCTATCATTACCCTGACGAAACAATAAAACATCGTCGGCATATGAAAATGTCCACCCCGGTCCAGTGATCTGTTTGCTGGTGATTCTCACAGTGTAGGCGTTGAACAGTACCGGAGATAATGGCGATCCCTGTGGTATGTCAGGATATATTGTTGTTGGTTCCGAAGTCCAACTGCCACATCTTCTTTCCGTTGGAAGAGGGCTGCAGCGATCCAACTACAGAGGAAAGGTTTTATCTTGAGGTTAAGAAGCTGGAGCATTAAAAAAAATAACATGGTTCTCTGTTGTACGCGCCCTCAAGATCAATCGCTGCAGCAAAGGTTTCAATGCCTGTATGGAAACCTCCATAGACATCATGTGCAAAAACTGCTGCATTTGTCCAGGTTTCTCTTTTTGGACAGTACCCTCCCAGGCTAGGTAGGAAAACACCTTGCCTCTCTAGCTGGCTTTATATTTTTCTGGCAGTTAACTTCTCCACGAGCTTGCCTATCGTATTCTGCATGGTTATTACTCGATATCCCTGAATTATTGTGTGGTCTTTGCCTGGCTTCGGCAAGGGAATCAGATAGCTGTGTAACCACTCCTCCTTGATGCTAGCACTCCCTATACTGTTGTTGTACATGTCTGCTAGTTTCTCTAGCTCGTTGTCGGTACACCTGTTGATGTCGTCATATCTTATGCCATCAGGCCCTGGAGCGCCGTTTTTGATCGTCGAAGCAAAGCTTTGATCTCTTTCACTGTCACTGTGTCTTCCTCCGAAATGTTCTGGGCATTGCACCTATCTGAGTTGACCCCTTTGGCGAGATTTCGGCCTCTCATGTATGTCTGGTTGCTCTGCTCTAGATAGCCTTTAAAGAGGGCCTTGTCCTTGTTCTCGTTAGTCCTCTGACAGATGAGGTCAGCAACTTGGAATTCAGGAATACCTTTATTCTTGATTGTCCCACTCATGCTTTTATGTAGTCGCCAGAACAATTTCAGTGACTTGTCTGTGCTTACTCTGTTACAAACCTCTGCCCATTTTAACCACCGTAACCAGTTTTTTTTTTTTTTTTTGAAGTAGCTTACTTTTGTGTGCATCTCTCTTTCTAAGTGCATGCAGGGACAAGGATGGGCAGCTCTGTTCTTTTTGGAGTTTTGCCAATTCCTTACGGCCCCTCGCTTATCCACCCAGGCCTTTTCCACCTCGAAATTCCACCAAGGTGGCTGATCCCAGCTTTTTTTCCCCCTGCCCTGGAGCTTTCTACGCTTGTCGCGCCTTATTTTACTCACCACATCTTGCCATGTGATGTCATACTGCAGCGTCTTGACCGTTGACTTGTGCTACCTGGTTCTGCCTTTCTCCACCAATATGTTGCAAGGGTGGTGGTTGCTGCCATGGTACCCTAGGACACCCCATCTACGTACTATAGTGATTGAAGTAGAAACCAGCGCCAGATCAATAGCACTGTCGTCATCACCTGGACGGCTTGCTGTCCTGGTGACACAGCCACTGATGATACAAACCAGGTCAATGGCTTCATGTGCAGTCTCGAGCTCTTCCCCCTGTGTGTTGGAGAATATGTTTCCCCATGATCTGCCTTTAGCGTTGAAATCGCCACAGAAAATAACATTTCTCTCGTGACCTAATATGTCACTTAAGCACTGCCACTTCTGGGAATCAACACCCGTGTTATGGGCATAAATATTAACCAGCACGAATGGTAGACCGGATTTAACTCTAACCGCCTGCATTTGTAATGCGTCATTGTAACAACTGGACATTTCTAGCTCTGAAGCCACCATACTGTCACGAATGTGAATAGCCATTCCTAGATGTCGCCTGTTGTAGAAACATTTGAAGTCGGTAGTTTGGAGAAACTGATCACCCAGTCTCGTCTCCTGGAGCGCTACAATGTCGTTCCCGTATACCAGGTTTTCCAGAATAGGGCCTCGTTGCTTCATGCTGGCAAAGTTCCAATATAGAATACGAGTATTCCTAAAGCCAGACGGTCACATTTGAGTCTAAAACGTCTTGCCCAACCCGTATGCCTTACCGTTTGCGGCCACCCGACCACCCTTGTCGCCTAGCTAGGTTGACTGTCCTCCGCACGGAGCACAAACGTTGTTCCGACATGTTGAAAAACCGAACACCACAGAAACACACACGATGCGAAAATTCACTCAAGGATTGCTTCACTCAATGCACGAACTCCGTAGCATCGGCGCAGATCTTGAGAAGAAACTCCTGGTTATACATCCTGGCACACAAATTACACGCAAGTGATGGAAAAATGAGATTAACTGAATATGCATAGTTGGGTGGGGTTTTCGTGGATGATAAGGTATATGTGGTCAATTCCCTTTGGGATCATTTGTGTAGCGTGGATGAACGGATAAAACGTCATAGCCTGGAGAAAATAGAGCGGCAGAGAGTGACCGGTAGATCTGGCTGACAATTAGCACTCAGAGGAAAGATTAGACGGATACATAATCATGCTGCCATTAGTACTGGGGCGTTGCTGGCTGTTGAAGATGAGGACCGAGAGAGTATGGGAATTTCACGATTGATATGTCTCTGTGCATAGATTATTCTGCATGTTATCTATGGATTAGTCTACATTTTATGTCTGTGTTTGCATGGATTGTTCCACATGACATCTGTGTGCTATTTATTTTGCGAAACTCACGAATGTACACACTTATAACAATTAACACTAGAACTCATATAGACAATAACTAACTTTCATGAACATGCATATATTAAGTAGCAAATACTGACGACTGTGGTAATTAGCAAGTGATTAGGATTTGAGTTTCTTGTCGGTGATGATGATGATGAAGAGAAGGAGGAGGAGGTATATGATGACGATGTATATTGGACTTCTTGTCTACGATGATGATGATGATGATGATGAGGAGGAGGAGGAGGTGGAGGAGGAGATTGAAGACGTAGATGTGGGTTTCTTGTGATAATGATAATGATGATGATGATGATGATGATGATGATGATGATGATGATGATGATGATGATGATGATGATGATGAAGGGGATGTTGATAATGAGGACGATGAAGATAATGAGTTTTATACGCATACTGATGATGACGATGATGATGATGATGATGATGAGGAGGAGGAGGAGGAGGAGGAGGAGGAGAAGAAGAAGAAGGAAGGTGATTATGTGAGCGTCTTGTCCATGAGGATGATGAGCAGGAAGAGGAAGGTGATGATGGCGATGTAGATGCCGATTACTTGTCGATGATGATGATGATGATGATGATGATGATGATGATGATGATGATGATGATGATGATGATGAAGAGGATGATGTGAATGATGATAATGAAGGTGATGAGGATGATATGGATAATGATGATGTGGAGGGGGAGGAAGAGGCGGAAGGTGGAGATGTAAGCTTATTGTCAGTGATGAGGATGACAATGATGAAAAAGAGGATGGTGGTCATGAGGAGGATGAGGAGCATGAGGATGATTCTTGTCGATATTAATGAAGATGATACCGATTATAATAAATGCAGTTTCCTACCTGGCAATTGTACAACGAAAACAACACCAATCAGTAGCCAGATTTCAGACAAGTGAACAGCCATTCTTGGAGACCGTGTAACAGAGAATAGGCAATCCGCGGGATACGACCGATATCCTTGAGTCTGTTTATGTTTGTGACTGTGGTTTGAAGCAGTTGTAGGCTGTGGTTTTCATATCATGCAGACATAACCACCAACATTGGAGTGTTTCTGGAATAATATTTCAAACTGAAAATCTCGCAAACTTAAGAAATTAAACGTGAAGATAAGCATTTAGAATATGTTTGTCCAATTGCAATGAAATAGGACATACACAAAATAAAATAGGTTTGAGAAGTGTGGCAGACAGTCCAGGAAAGAGTAGTAGAGTACAGCAGAGCAGAGCAGAGTAGAGTAGAGTAGAGTAGAGTAGAGTAGAGTAGAGTAGAGTAGAGTAGAGTAGAATAGAATAGAATAGAGTAGAGTAGAGTAGAATAGAGTAGAGTAGAATAGAGTAGAGTAGAGTAGAGTAGAGTAGAGTAGAGTAGAGTAGAGTACCCTTTTACGTGCCTAAGTGCACTGGCTATATAGTGTGAGACCCATATCTGTATAGTCCAATCAGCACTGGACGGGTCACGTGGCCGGCAGACTTGACTTCCCAAGTCAGTTCCTGATCCATGTTAGGATGGTTCGACCGGGGAGCCGAGCACACGATCTGTTGTTGGACTTCTCGCTGACATGCCACATATACTTGTAACTAAGGTAATAGTCTAGTCTTTCCTTTAGAGCCTAAGGCGGCGCATAGGGCAGAAGTCATGACTCTCAATGTCTGGCAACCCGCCGCTACCCGTTGCAGTTCCTGGATGTTCGCCTGGCCGCCGAGTAGGCCCTCCAAGGAATTCAACATTATTCATCTAAGGTAATGCAGTAAGTAAATTAATGTAGTGACTAAATCAATGTAGTAGCTAAGTATAGTAACTAAATCAGTGTAGTAATTAAGTTAATTATGTAACGAAATCAATGCAGTAACTAAATTAATGCAGTAACTAAATTAATGTGGTAACTAAGTTAATGTGGTCGCTAAGATAATGTAATAACTGAGATAATGTGGCAACTAAGATAATGTGGTAACTAAGTTAATGTTGTAACTAAATTAATATAGTAAATCAGCCAATTCACTCTACAATTATACGTTTACCTACAGTTAGCAACGTGTAGCAGTACCTTCCTTCAGCTATCACAAAATAATTCTAGACATGCAATGTTGTACCACAATTAACAATTGCTCTTGACTCACATGTCAAGTGATCCTTCATACGTGTTTGCTTTTTTTTTAATTTTCAAAACAATTTGCCATTTAACATAAATCATTTCATCGTGCCAATGATATGTAAACAAAAACAAAAAAACTCTTGTAAATAAAAACTGGTAGTCTGCCTGCCTGCCTGCCTGCCTGCCTGCCAGCCTGCCTGTCTGTCGGTCGGTCGGTCGGTCTGTCTGTCTGTCTGTCTGTCTGTCTGTCTGTCTGTCTGTCTGTCTGTCTGTCTGTCTGTCTGTCTGTCTGTCTGTCGATTTAGTACTCCATCCATCCATCCATCCATCCATCCATCCATTCATCCATCCATCCATCCATCAGTCCGTCCGTCTGACTATCTGTCTGCCTGTGTCAGTTATTCTAGTTATTTCTCTGTATATTTACCATGTATCAGTGTCTGTGTGATTTTTTTTATTCTAGTTATTTCTCTGTATATTTACTATGTTTCAGTTTCTGTGTGATTTGTTTATTCTAGTTATTTCTCTGTATATTTACCATGCATAAGTGTGTGTGATTTGTTTATTCTAGTTATTTCTCTGTATATTTACCATGTATCAGTGTGTGTGATTTGTTTATTCTAGTTATTTCTCTGTATATTTACCATGTATCAGTGTGTGTAATTTGTTTATTCTAGTTATTTCTCTGTATATGTACCATGTATCAGTGTGTGTGATTTGTGTATTCTAGTTATTTCTTGTATATTTACCATGTATCAGTGTGTGTGATTTGTGTATTCTAGTTATTTCTTGTATATTTACCATGTATCAGTGTGTGTGATTTGTTTATTCTAGTTATTTCTCTGTATATTTACCATGCATAAGTGTGTGTGATTTGTTTATTCTTGTTATTTCTCTGTATATTTACCATGTATCAGTGTGTGTGATTTGTTTATTCCAGTTATTTCTCTGTATATTTACCATGTATCAGTGTGTGTGATTTGTTTATTCTAGTTATTTCTCTGTATATTTACCATGTATCAGTGTGTGTAATTTGTTTATTCTAGTTATTTCTCTGTATATGTACCATGTATCAGTGTGTGTGATTTGTGTATTCTAGTTATTTCTTGTATATTTACCATGTATCAGTGTGTGTGATTTGTGTATTCTAGTTATGTCTCTGTATATTTACCATGTATCAGTGTGTGTGTGATTTGTTTATTCGAACATTTCTCGTATTTTCCACACGTGTGCTTGAGTTCTGCTGCCACGTCTACTACATATTCTTCTTCTGTTGCTGCTGGTCCTCCCCCATTTCCTCTTCCTCGTACTCCTTCTACCACCCCGACACCTCACCCCCTTCAAGTCTTCCTGCTACTGCCACTACCGCGCCGTGGGGTCGAAATCAGCTGCACACGTTTAAGAAGCAGACCGTTTTGCGTTTAATTCGATTTTACGAGCGTCGGTCGTTCAGAAAGCAATGGCAAACTAAAAATGTAAAAATTTTTCAGTACATAACTAATCAAACAAAAAAGCCAGAATTGCTAGGATTGACTGCAACATCCTATAACTGACATGCAGCGAACATGTCTAAACACTAGAATATACCATATGGAATAATGAAATATTGTCGATTAGCGAGCATATGTAAACAATAACACATATTAACTGAATAATGAAATATCGTTGTTTAGCTGGTCTATTGTGGAACACCACTTTCAGCTCGGCCCGACGACAATGTTCTTCATCTCTTACCAGTTCTCTTGCCACATGCACTTTCTTGCTCAAGGTCTCTTCGATGTCCTGTGTCCATCTTCTCATAGGTCAACTCTTAACATGTGTACCCTGATGTCCGAGATCTCTTCAATGTCCTTTGTCCATCCTCGCTCTGGTCAACTCTTGCCACATGTACCTTGATGTCCGAGGTCTCTTCAATGTTCTGTGTCCATCTTCTCATAGGTCAACTCCTGCCACATGTACCTTGATGTCCGAGGTCTCTTCAATGCCCTGTGTCCATCCTCTCGCTGGTCAACTCTTGCCACATGCACCCTGATGTCCGAGGTCTCTTCAATGTCCTTTATCCATCTTCATGCTCGTCAACCCCTGCTACTTGTACTCTGATGTCCTAGGTATCTGTAATGTCCCGTGTCCATTCTCTCGCTGGTCAACCGCTGCCACTTCTTCCAGAAACCACTCCTCCCATTCCTGTACTCTCCAAGCCACTATGACATCGTTGTATTTCAGTTTCCCAGACATGTCCCTGTCTATGAGCCAGTTGTCTCCCATGTTCAGATCTTGAAGCATCTCAGTGTCTTCTTCTCTTGTTCCCCAATATTCTACGAAGTGTTCTGTCATTTTCGAGTTCAAACGCCTCGACATTCTCCTTTAGTGTTCGTGAAATGGACTATGACTCACACTCGTGTACAGCCACCGGACAGATGCGTGTACACAGCAGTTCTACATGAATGTGTGTGCTGTTGTTGTGACGTAGGTTCTAAGAACTGTTTCACCTCTGTATGTCCTTAACCGATCTATGTCTAATTTCTTTGGAACAGTTCCCATTGTTGTTGTTTATGGAGCCAATGTTCTATTTCTTTATTATTGGTTGTGATTATTTCTGTGTTTTTTTATATGTTGCATATCCCTTACTGTACGTTGCAGTCAACACCAGCATTTTTCAACTGCTTTTGATGTACTATGCAAGATTACGCTCAGTAGTTTGCCATTGCTTTCTGAGCGACCGGCTCACATATCCCGTAAGTTGTCAAAGCGGCGAGAACCGCTACCGATTCTCGTGCAGGTTACGTTAGTCACGAGAATATACGGAATTACTGAGAAAGAATTTAACCCCTAGGCTTTTGGTGGACATGTAATTTTGTCCACGGACGTTAGTTTTGTTTTGTTTACGTGGCCGCTCTCAACCTTCCTGTTTGCTGATGATCGGGTAGCAGGATAGCTTCCTACACAAGTCAGTTGTATTTAAACGTTAACTTCTCGTTCAGAAAGCAGTGGCAGACTACTGAAGGTCACATTGCCCTGTCAATCAACCCGTGGTTGGGGAAGATCGCAACGACCTGAAAGGCCATCCATCACTAAAAATAAAACTGTATAAGTTCGGAAACTGAATGTGTTTGTTAGTGCGTCACTGGACAGACAGACCCTACTTGTGTCATCATTGAGCGCTGTTGCAATGAGCGGAAGGGCAAAGTGGGGCGGGATGTGAGCTGTGTTGACTGAGTTCCGGTACTGAGTGATCAGAGGTTCCAAAAGTGACATATAATTGTCGCTAGCTCAAATAATTACCACTGCACTGTTCTTGAGTTCGATTCCGTGTAGTTGCGGCAATGTGTTTCCTCGTCTATAGTTCTCATACGATACACACACAAACATCATTAGCACGTCACGTGTAAAATAGATTAGGCGATCATGCCTCAGCACAGATCTCGGTTCTTGGTGTTCTATGTGAGCTCTGACGATGCTATTCATGTTATTCCACGTTGCCATGAGTCTAGTTATGAGGACAACCGCTCAGCTAACAGTTGTTAGTTGAAACAACTGGTCACGATAAGGATCGCTGAGAGGGAGACGGTAAAGATTGAAAGAACCAATAGTATCGCGAGCTGAGGCCACGTGATGGTGAATTTAGCGATTAGCGGGGAGTTGAGAGGGAAGTCGGACGGAGAAACACAGCCATGTTCACATCACAGAAATCGACAGACCAGCGTTATACTAGGAAGAGGTGGACAGAGACCCAACTATGAATGTTAAATCAACGCCTGCACTGCAGGAGACAGAGTGACATAGTTACTGAGATCATGTGTACCGTAAGCAGGATGGTCAGGTTAATACGCCAAGTCGTTTATCATGCTAATGCACTGATAGTGAGGCTAGCCGTGTCGCTGAGGGCCGAGAATGACCCAGTACGGCGAGGTGTAAGTAAGAACATTGTTAGCTATAGAGTGATATAAACTTATTAATGAATAAACAACGTGACTAATTCAGTATGCTGTGGAACGCTGCAGTTCTGTGTGTTACTGGACGTGTTCATGCTTAAGTTGTCAGTGTGCCTACAACATAACCCCTACAAAGACACTGGCAATTATGCTCCCGGACGAACCCCCATAATTGCCAGTGTGCTTGTAGGGGTTATGTTGTAGGCACACTGACAACTTAAGCATGAACACGTCCAGTAACACACAGAACTGCAGCGTTCCACAGCATACTGAATTAGTCACGTTGTTTATTCATTAATAAGTTTATATCACTCTATAGCTAACAATGTTCTTACTTACACCTCGCCGTACTGGGTCATTCTCGGCCCTCAGCGACACGGCTAGCCTCACTATCAGTGCATTAGCATGATAAACGACTTGGCGTATTAACCTGACCATCATGCTTGCGGTACACATGGTCTCAGTAACTATGTCACTCTGTCTCCTGCAGTGCAGGCGTTGATTTAACATTCATAGTTGGGTCTCTGTCCACCTCTTCCTAGTATAACGCTGGTCTGTCGATTTATGTGATGTGAACATGGCTGTGTTTCTCCGTCCGACTTCCCTCTCAACTCCCCGCTAATCGCTAAATTCACACATCACGTGGCCTCAGCTATTGGCTCTTTCAATCTTTACCGTCTCCCTCTCAGCGATCCATAACGTGACCAGTTGTTACAACTAACAACTGTTAGCTGAGTGGTTGTCCTCATAACTAGACTCATGGCACACGTCATCACCCAGCACATATCTCGATTCCCCCACGTAATCACACAGCACAGATCTCGATTCCCCAACGTAATCACCCAGCACAGATCTCTGTTCCCCCAAGTCATCACCAAGCACATATCTCTGTTCCCCTACGTCATCACCCAGCACAGATCTCTGTTCCCCCACGTCATCACTCAGCACAGATCTCTGTTCCCCCACGTCATCACCCAGCACAGATCTCTGTTCCCCCACGTCATCACCCAGCACAGATCTCTGTTCCCCCACGTCATCACCCAGCACAGATCTCTGTTCCCCCACGTCATCACTGTCACGAAATGGCTGGAAGGCGTCGCTTCTAATGGATCAAATGACAGAAACAGTTGTGGTGAAAGGGTGACGCTCCTGAATTTTCAAAGGACAGAGATCGTCACTTTAAACACTAGTCGAACTTTTTGAAGACGAGAACATAGGTCGCGGGATCCCGGGAAAACTAGTCGAGATCAAAGGATAATCAGCGATGTCCAGAAAGATCATTTATTTCAAAGGAGGCGGATGTCCGATAGAAACGCTCGGTTCTCTGTGAAAGACGGTGAATGGAACCACGGAAGAAACGATCCCAACGAGAATTGTCTACAATAAAAGAAGATTGTCGGCACGGTTTTGTACGGGGATCAAAAGACGAGAAAAAGAGCAGGGGCTGATTGGTTAAGAGCAAAACAAGTGACGTAGTCCAGGAAAATTATCCTTGGACTTAAATTACCGTTTTAAATTCAGTTTGAGGTTGCACTTAAGACCGGCTGGAGTGTGGATTTATTTCAGTGCCGAAATAGAATATAATATCACAAAGTCTAGGTTGTTTGAAGACAACAAGCACTTTTCCTTCATGGGACTAGGTGGTTTACTTCTAGGCCTGAAATATATTAACTAAGGTGATTATATATGGATGTAGATTAGAACTCTAGCATAGTGAACTTTCGTGTGTAACCGTAGTATAGAGTGTCGACATCATTAGGCTGAAGAGTGAATTAAGCTGTGACGAGTTGGGTGTCTTTACAGTCGGAAGGATAAGTAAATGACATGAGAAGATATTCAACAAGATTGAGATTGAGTGGGGACATAAAGGATAATTCAATACTAGGATTTATGTGCTTTTCTTTAGCGTTTCTTTCTTTTAACTTTTATAGGGTAGAGCGCTGAACTACTCTGCCTTATGCAAGAGTGTAGCTCTAAGATGAGATGGAGATTACAGACTGAATATGGCCTTAGGCCTACATTCGCATGGAATGGTTAGGAGTTGAGTTTCTCCCACAGGGTGTTATTTTCTTCAACAGGTTCCCCGCACTTGAAATTGAAAGTGGTTACAAATCGGAGCAGAAGCAATTGGTCATACTCTGGTGAAGTAATAAATGATATCAAGCTGTGAACCCTGTTTAGCAAGAAGGTCAGACAAGTGTTGAGTTAAAAGGACCATTAAATCTGAATCACTCTAAGTGAGGTGCTCAATGAAGGTATTCAATACCACTAGATAATGATGAACAGGAATATTTACGATAAACGATAGAGAAAGGAAAAGACTATCATTAACATTTTCCATGAGTGACAAACCGCAGTGCATAGACTATATATTGTTGGATCGGTGTTTATCTTCTTCAATACAATGAATATATTACCGACCGGTATATCGTGTTTGTAGAACTAAAGGACCCTAAGTAACTCAGTCAAGCAGTGGTGATCAGACATTAACTGATAGAAGTGATAGACACCAACTAACACAAATAATTCAGTGGAGACTATATTATTATAAAGTTTCCAGAACAGAGTGGGAAGAAAACAAGCATCAGTCAGAAAGACACACTCCTTGGTGAGATATTTTCTGTTCTGTGAATTGTGACGTCGTATGGCTGTATCATGATGACAACTGTGATGCTGATCCTAGACTATATCCTGTCACACATTACAGATAGATAACACCACATATATTCACACCCATACATCGCACACACAACTGACACTTTTCTGCAATAAATGTTTTATCAATTTGTTCGAAACCAATGTTAGTGGGGGTATGTGCTGAAGGAACGTGAAGAGGGAGATTGCCTAGTGGAAAGAGAGATAGAGAGATAGAGATCAAAAGACTTTAAATAAAAAGGGGGGTATGTAGACAAAGGTCCACCAGCAGAGAAAAACTGAGAAGAGGATATTTAACAGGTGTGCTTGTTGATTCCACTTTCCCCCCAGGGACGACAAGTGACAATCACCCAGCACAGATCTCTGTTCCCCCACGTCATCACCCAGCACAGATCTCGGTTCCCCTACGTCATCACCCAACACAGATCTCGGTTCCCTCGCGTCTTCACCCAGCACAGATCTCGGTTCCCCCGCGTCATCACCCAGCACAGATCTCGGTTCCCTCACGTCCTCACACAGCACAGATCTCGGTTCATCCACGTCATCACCCAGCACAGATCTCGGTTCCCCCCACGCCATCACCCAGCACAGATCTCGGTTCCCCGACGTCATCAACCAGCACATATATCGGTTACCTTACGTCATCACCCAGCACAGATCTCGGTTCCCCTACGTCATCATCCAGCACATATCTCGGTTCCCCCACGTCATCATCCAGCACAGATATCAGTTCCCCCACGTCATCACCGAGCACAGATCTCGGTTCCCCCACGTCATCATCCAGCAAAGATCTCGGTTCCCCCACGTCATCACCCAACACAGATCTCGCTTCCCCCATGTCATCACTCAACATCTCGTGTTTTCTCGTCTACCGCTGATCCCACGTCTCTGTGGCGAAGGGGTTACAAATGTAATTTGCCATCCCTCTTACTATGATTCAAAATACATCTGCGGGCGATTTGGAAGTAGACCGTCTTGAGCTGGTTTTCATGCAATGGTTTGAGTTCCGGTCATTCAGAAAGCAATGGCAAACTACTGAACGTATAATTTGGCAAAAAATTACAAACAGCCAATAAATGATGGGGTTGACTACGACGTCATGTAAAGGATCTGCAACTAACTTATAACCGCTGATCCTGCCAGTTGTCAGGATGTTCTCCATCACCCCTACTTGTGCTAAACTTCACATATTACATGTCTGCACCTCCTCACTGTTTGCAAGACCTGGCCAGAAAGATTAGACAAGGCGCAACATGAAGCAATGAGACTCATACTGAGCTGCACACAAGACATCACGTGACCGACAATTCGATACATCGTTAATTTACCAAAGATGGCCGCCAGGCACAACATTGCAAAGGTTATGGCTTATCTTAGAGTGTCAGCTTATTAAATAAACATACAACCCACACCCTCCACAGCGTTATTGACGACAGCAAATTAGTTCATCTTGAAAGAGGCTGCTCCTGGATGGCCGAAACTGATGAGCTACTCAAGCAGGTCTGTGACACGGAGAAGAATGTCTCGTACACCCAGAGACATACAGAACGCTCTCAGGTGGTCATCACACTCGTGAGATACTGCAGAGGTCAGCTGCCTGCAGCGGTCGACACTAAGATCACGGAAATGGTCGAACAACATGCACCTCCATAAGACATCATCATCTACACACATAGGTCCATGGATGGCGACTAAAGGTTATTGTAGGCTTACACATCACAACAGATGGGGAGAACAATCAAAGAGGATAGCGGTGCCTTCAACACAACCACACCAGACTTGACTGTGGAGATCACCACTGCCTCCAGGGCACTCTCGTGGGCTATAGAACAGGAAGTAGCACACGCGATAAGCATATCAGACTCCATGAAAATGCAAAAGAAAATCTTACCCACAGTCTCCACCCGGTATATATAGACTGCATTCAGCAGTAGCGTTTCCCACAGTCTCCGTCCCTAATGGACAGACTACATTCACTAATAGCGTTTCCCACAGTCTCCGCCCCGAAGTGATAGACTGCATTCACTAGTAGCGTTTCCCACAGTCTCCGCCCCGAATGGATAGACTGCATTCACTAGTAGCGTTTCCCACAGTCTCCGCCCCGAATGGATAGACTGCATTCACTAGTAGCGTTTCCCACAGTCTCCACCCCGTATATATAGACTGCATTCAGCAGTAGCGTTTCCCACAGTCTCCGTCCCTAATGGACAGACTACATACACTAGTAGCGTTTCCCACAGTCTCCGCCCCGAATTGATAGACTGCATTCACTAGTAGCGTTTCCCACAGTCTCCGCCCTGAATGGATAGACTGCATTCACTAGCAGCGTTTCCCACAGTCTAAGCCCCGAATGGATAGACTGCATTCACTAGTAACGTTTCCCACAGTCTCCGCCCCGAATGGATAGACTGCATTCACTAGTAGCGTTTACCACAGTCTCCGCCCCGAATGGATAGACTGCATTCAATAGTAGTGTTTCCCACAGTCTCCGCCCAGAATTGATAGACTGCATTCACTAGTAGCGTTTCCCACAGTCTCCGCCCTGAATGGATAGACTGCATTCACTAGCAGCGTTTCCCACAGTCTCCGCGCCGAATGGATAGTCTGCATTCACTAGTAGCGTTTACCACAGTCTCCGCCCAGAATGGATAGACTGCATTCACTAGTAGCGTTTCCCACAGTCTCCGCCCCGAATGGATAGACTGCATTCACTAGTAGCGTTTCCCACAGTCTCCGCCCCGAATGGATAGACTGCATTCACTAATAGCGTTTCCCACAGTCTCCGCCCCGAATGGATAGACTGCATTCACTAGTTGCGTTTCCCACAGTCTCCGCCCCGAATGGATAGACTGCATTCACTAGTAGCGTTTCCCACAGTCTCCGCCCCGAATGGATAGACTGCATTCACTAGCAGCGTTTCCCACAGTCTCCGCCCCGAATGGATAGACTGCATTCACTAGCAGCGTTTCCAACAGTCTCCGCCCCGAATGGATAGACTGCATTCACTAGCAGCGTTTCCCACAGTCTCCGCCCCGAATGGATAGACTGCATTCACTAGCAGCGTTTCACACAGTCTCCGCCCCGAATGGATAGACTGCATTCACTAGCAGCGTTTCCCACAGTCTCCGCCCCGAATGGATAGACTGCATTCACTAGCAGCGTTTCCCACAGTCTCCGCCCCGAATGGATAGACTGCATTCACTAGTAGCGTTTCCCACAGTCTCCGCCCCGAATGGATAGACTGCATTCACTAGCAGCGTTTCCCACAGTCTCAGCCCCGAATGGATAGACTGCATTCACTAGCAGCGATTCCCACAGTCTCCGCCCTGAATGGATAGACTGCATTCACTAGCAGCGTTTCCCACAGTCTCCGCCTTGAATGGATAGACTGCATTCACTAGCAGCGATTCCCACAGTCTCCGCCCCGAATGGATAGACCGCATTCACTAGTAGCGTTTCCCACAGTCTCCACCCCGAATGGATAGACTGCATTCACTAGTAGCGTTTCCCACAGTCTCCGCCCCGAATGGATAGGCTGCATTCACTAGTAGCGTTTCCCACAGTCTCCTCCACCCCGAATGGATAGGCTGCAATCACTAGTAGCGTTTCCCACAGTCTCCGTCCCGAATGAATAGGCTGCATTCAATAGCAGCGTTTCCCACAGTCTCCGCCCCGAATGGATAGACTGCATTCACTAGTAGCTTTTCCCAAAGTCTCCGCCCCGAATGGATAGGCTGCATTCACTAGCAGCGTTTCCCACAGTCTCCGCCCCGAATGGATAGGCTGCATTCACTAGCAGCGTTTCCCACAGTCTCCGCCCCGAATGGATAGGCTGCATTCACTAGCAGCGTTTCCCACAGTCTCCGCCCTGAATGGATAGACTGCATTCACTAGCAGCGTTTCCCACAGTCTCCGCCCCGAATGGATAGACTTCATTCACTAGCAGCGTTTCCCACAGTCTCCGTCCCGAATGGATAGACTGCATTCACTAGCAGCGTTTCCCACAGTCTCCGCCCCGAATGGATAGACTGCATTCACTAGCAGCGTTTCCCACAGTCTCCGCCCCGAATGGATAGGCTGCATTCACTAGCAGCGTTTCCCACAGTCTCCGCCCCGAATGGATAGGCTGCATTCGCTAGCAGCGTTTCCCACAGTCTCCGCCCCGAATGGATAGGCTGCATTCACTAGTAGCGTTTCCCACAGTCTCCACCTCGAAAGGATAGACTGCATTCACTAGCAGCGTTTCCCACAGTCTCCGTCCCGAATGGATAGGCCGCATTCACTAGCAGCGTTTCCCACAGTCTCCGCGCCGAATGGATAGACTGCATTCACTAGCAGCGTTTCCCACAGTCTCCGCCCCGAATGGATAGGCTGCATTCACTAGCAGCGTTTCCCACAGTCTCCGCCCCGAATGGATAGGCTGCATTCACTAGCAGCGTTTCCCACAGTCTCCGCCCCGAATGGATAGGCTGCATTCACTAGCAGCGTTTCCCACAGTCTCCGCCCTGAATGGATAGACTGCATTCACTATCAGCGTTTCCCACAGTCTCCGCCCCGAATGGATAGACTGCATTCTCTAGCAGCGTTTCCCACAGTCTCCGTCCCGAATGGATAGAATGCATTCACTAGCAGCGTTTCCCACAGTCGCCGCCCCGAATGGATAGACTGCATTCACTAGCAGCGTTTCCCACAGTCTCCGCCCCGAATGGATAGACTGCATTCACTAGCAGCGTTTCCCACAGTCTCCGCCCCAAATGGATAGACTGCATTCACTAGCAGCGTTTCCCACAGTCTCCGCCCCCAATGGACGGACAGCATTCACTAGCAGCGTTTCCCACAGTCTCCGCCACCAATGGACAGACAGCATTCACTAGCAGCGTTTCCCACAGTCTCCGCCCCCAATGGATAGACTGCATTCACTAGCAGCGTTTCCCACAGTCTCCGCCCCGAATGGATAGACTGCATTCACTAGCAGCGTTTCCCACAGTCTCCGCCCCGAATGGATAGACTGCATTCACTAGTAGCGTTTCCCACAGTCTCCGCCCCGAATGGATAGACTGCATTCACTAGCAGCGTTTCCCACAGTCTCAGCCCCGAATGGATAGACTGCATTCACTAGCAGCGATTCCCACAGTCTCCGCCCTGAATGGATAGACTGCATTCACTAGCAGCGTTTCCCACAGTCTCCGCCTTGAATGGATAGACTGCATTCACTAGCAGCGATTCCCACAGTCTCCGCCCCGAATGGATAGACCGCATTCACTAGTAGCGTTTCCCACAGTCTCCGCCCCGAATGGATAGACTGCATTCACTAGTAGCGTTTCCCACAGTCTCCGCCCCGAATGGATAGGCTGCATTCACTAGTAGCGTTTCCCACAGTCTCCTCCACCCCGAATGGATAGGCTGCATTCACTAGTAGCGTTTCCCACAGTCTCCGTCCCGAATGGATAGGCTGCATTCAATAGCAGCGTTTCCCACAGTCTCCGCCCCGAATGGATAGACTGCATTCACTAATAGCTTTTCCCAAAGTCTCCGCCCCGAATGGATAGGCTGCATTCACTAGCAGCGTTTCCCACAGTCTCCGCCCCGAATGGATAGGCTGCATTCACTAGCAGCGTTTCCCACAGTCTCCGCCCCGAATGGATAGGCTGCATTCACTAGCAGCGTTTCCCACAGTCTCCGCCCCGAATGGATAGACTGCATTCACTAGCAGCGTTTCCCACAGTCTCCGTCCCGAATGGATAGACTGCATTCACTAGCAGCGTTTCCCACAGTCTCCGCCCCGAATGGATAGACTGCATTCACTAGCAGCGTTTCCCACAGTCTCCGCCCCGAATGGATAGGCTGCATTCGCTAGCAGCGTTTCCCACAGTCTCCGCCGCGAATGGATAGGCTGCATTCGCTAGCAGCGTTTCCCACAGTCTCCGCCCCGAATGGATATCCTGCATTCACTAGTAGCGTTTCCCACAGTCTCCACCTCGAATGGATAGACTGCATTCACTAGCAGCGTTTCCCACAGTCTCCGTCCCGAATGGATAGGCCGCATTCACTAGCAGCGTTTCCCACAGTCTCCGCGCCGAATGGATAGACTGCATTCACTAGCAGCGTTTCCCACAGTCTCCGCCCCGAATGGATAGGCTGCATTCACTAGCAGCGTTTCCCACAGTCTCCGCCCCGAATGGATAGGCTGCATTCACTAGCAGCGTTTCCCACAGTCTCCGCCCCGAATGGATAGGCTGCATTCACTAGCAGCGTTTCCCACAGTCTCCGCCCTGAATGGATAGACTGCATTCACTATCAGCGTTTCCCACAGTCTCCGCCACGAATGGATAGACTGCATTCACTAGCAGCGTTTCTCACAGTCTCCGTCCCGAATGGATAGAATGCATTCACTAGCAGCGTTTCCCACAGTCGCCGCCCCGAATGGATAGACTGCATTCACTAGCAGCGTTTCCCACAGTCTCCGCCCCGAATGGATAGACTGCATTCACTAGCAGCGTTTCCCACAGTCTCCGCCCCAAATGGATAGACTGCATTCACTAGCAGCGTTTCCCACAGTCTCCGCCCCCAATGGACAGACAGCATTCACTAGCAGCGTTTCCCACAGTCTCCGCCACCAATGGACAGACAGCATTCACTAGCAGCGTTTCCCACAGTCTCCGCCCCCAATGGATAGACTGCATTCACTAGTAGCGTTTCCCACAGTCTCCACCCCGAATGGATAGGCTGCATTCACTAGTAGCGTTTCCCACAGTCTCCACCCCGTATATATAGACTGCATTCAGCAGTAGCGTTTCCCACAGTCTCCATCCCTAATGGACAGACTACATTCACTAGTAGCGTTTCCCACAGTCTCCGCCCCGAATTGATAGACTGCATGCACTAGTAGCGTTTCCCACAGTCTCCGCCCCGAATGGATAGACTGCATTCACTAGCAGCGTTTCCCACAGTCTCCACCCCGTATATATAGACTGCATTCAGCAGTAGCGTTTCCCACAGTCTCCATCCCTAATGGACAGACTACATTCACTAGTAGCGTTTCCCACAGTCTCCGCCCCGAATTGATAGACTGCATGCACTAGTAGCGTTTCCCACAGTCTCCGCCCCGAATGGATTGACTGCATTCACTAGCAGCGTTTCCCACAGTCTCCGCCCTGAATGGATAGACTGCATTCACTAGTAGCGTTTCCCACAGTCTCTTCCCCTAATGGATAGACTGCATTCACTAGTAGCGTTTCCCACAGTCTCCGCCCCGAATAGATAGAGTGCATTCACTAGTAGCGTTTCCCACAGTCTCCGCCCCGAATGGATAGACAGCATTCACTAGCAGCGTTTCCCACAGTCTCCGCCCCGAATGGATAGACTGCATTCACTAGCAGCGTTTCCCACAGTCTCCGCCCCGAATGGATAGACAGCATTTACTAGCAGCGTTTCCCACAGTCTCCGTCCTGAATGGATAGACTGCATTCACTAGCAGCGTTTCCCACAGTCTCCGCCCCGAATGGATAGACAGCATTTACTAGCAGCGTTTCCCACAGTCTCCGCCCAGAATGGACAGACTGCATTCACTAGCAGCGTTTAACACAGTCTCCGCCCCGAATGGATAGACTGCATTCACTAGTAGCGTTTCCCACAGTCTCCGCCCCGAATGGATAGACAGCATTCACTAGCAGCGTTTCCCACAGTCTCCGCCCCCAATGGATAGACTGCATTCACTAGCAGCGTTTCCCACAGTCTCCGCCCCGAATGGATAGACTGCATTCACTAGTAGCGTTTCCCACAGTCTCCGCCCCGAATGGATAGACTGCATTCACTAGTAGCCTTTCCCACAGTCTCCGCCTCGAATGGATAGACTGCATTCACTAGTAGCGTTTCCCACAGTCTCCGCCCCGAATAGATAGACTGCATTCACTAGCAGCGTTTCCCACAGTCTCCGCCCCAAATGGATAGACTGCATTCACTAGTAGCGTTTCCCACAGTTTCCGCGCTGAATGGATAGACTGCATTCACTAGCAGCGTTTCCCACAGTCTCCACCCCGTATATATAGACTGCATTCAGCAGTAGCGTTTCCCACAGTCTCCATCCCTAATGGACAGACTACATTCACTAGTAGCGTTTCCCACAGTCTCCGCCCCGAATTGATAGACTGCATGCACTAGTAGCGTTTCCCACAGTCTCCGCCCTGAATGGATAGACTGCATTCACTAGTAGCGTTTCCCACAGTCTCCGCCCCTAATGGATAGACTGCATTCACTAGTAGCGTTTCCCACAGTCTCCGCCCCGAATAGATAGAGTGCATTCACTAGTAGCGTTTCCCACAGTCTCCGCCCCGAATGGATAGACAGCATTCACTAGCAGCGTTTCCCACAGTCTCCGCCCCGAATGGATAGACTGCATTCACTAGCAGCGTTTCCCACAGTCTCCGCCCCGAATGGATAGACAGCATTTACTAGCAGCGTTTCCCACAGTCTCCGTCCCGAATGGATAGACTGCATTCACTAGTAGCGTTTCCCACAGTCTCCGTCCTGAATGGATAGACTGCATTCACTAGCAGCGTTTCCCACAGTCTCCGCCCCGAATGGATAGACTGCATTCACTAGCAGCGTTTCTCACAGTCTCCGTCCCGAATGGATAGAATGCATTCACTAGCAGCGTTTCCCACAGTCGCCGCCCCGAATGGATAGACTGCATTCACTAGCAGCGTTTCCCACAGTCTCCGCCCCGAATGGATAGACTGCATTCACTAGCAGCGTTTCCCACAGTCTCCGCCCCAAATGGATAGACTGCATTCACTAGCAGCGTTTCCCACAGTCTCCGCCCCCAATGGACAGACAGCATTCACTAGCAGCGTTTCCCACAGTCTCCGCCACCAATGGACAGACAGCATTCACTAGCAGCGTTTCCCACAGTCTCCGCCCCCAATGGATAGACTGCATTCACTAGTAGCGTTTCCCACAGTCTCCACCCCGAATGGATAGGCTGCATTCACTAGTAGCGTTTCCCACAGTCTCCACCCCGTATATATAGACTGCATTCAGCAGTAGCGTTTCCCACAGTCTCCATCCCTAATGGACAGACTACATTCACTAGTAGCGTTTCCCACAGTCTCCGCCCCGAATTGATAGACTGCATGCACTAGTAGCGTTTCCCACAGTCTCCGCCCCGAATGGATAGACTGCATTCACTAGCAGCGTTTCCCACAGTCTCCACCCCGTATATATAGACTGCATTCAGCAGTAGCGTTTCCCACAGTCTCCATCCCTAATGGACAGACTACATTCACTAGTAGCGTTTCCCACAGTCTCCGCCCCGAATTGATAGACTGCATGCACTAGTAGCGTTTCCCACAGTCTCCGCCCCGAATGGATTGACTGCATTCACTAGCAGCGTTTCCCACAGTCTCCGCCCTGAATGGATAGACTGCATTCACTAGTAGCGTTTCCCACAGTCTCTTCCCCTAATGGATAGACTGCATTCACTAGTAGCGTTTCCCACAGTCTCCGCCCCGAATAGATAGAGTGCATTCACTAGTAGCGTTTCCCACAGTCTCCGCCCCGAATGGATAGACAGCATTCACTAGCAGCGTTTCCCACAGTCTCCGCCCCGAATGGATAGACTGCATTCACTAGCAGCGTTTCCCACAGTCTCCGCCCCGAATGGATAGACAGCATTTACTAGCAGCGTTTCCCACAGTCTCCGTCCTGAATGGATAGACTGCATTCACTAGCAGCGTTTCCCACAGTCTCCGCCCCGAATGGATAGACAGCATTTACTAGCAGCGTTTCCCACAGTCTCCGCCCAGAATGGACAGACTGCATTCACTAGCAGCGTTTAACACAGTCTCCGCCCCGAATGGATAGACTGCATTCACTAGTAGCGTTTCCCACAGTCTCCGCCCCGAATGGATAGACAGCATTCACTAGCAGCGTTTCCCACAGTCTCCGCCCCCAATGGATAGACTGCATTCACTAGCAGCGTTTCCCACAGTCTCCGCCCCGAATGGATAGACTGCATTCACTAGTAGCGTTTCCCACAGTCTCCGCCCCGAATGGATAGACTGCATTCACTAGTAGCCTTTCCCACAGTCTCCGCCTCGAATGGATAGACTGCATTCACTAGTAGCGTTTCCCACAGTCTCCGCCCCGAATAGATAGACTGCATTCACTATCAGCGTTTCCCACAGTCTCCGCCCCAAATGGATAGACTGCATTCACTAGTAGCGTTTCCCACAGTTTCCGCGCTGAATGGATAGACTGCATTCACTAGCAGCGTTTCCCACAGTCTCCACCCCGTATATATAGACTGCATTCAGCAGTAGCGTTTCCCACAGTCTCCATCCCTAATGGACAGACTACATTCACTAGTAGCGTTTCCCACAGTCTCCGCCCCGAATTGATAGACTGCATGCACTAGTAGCGTTTCCCACAGTCTCCGCCCCGAATGGATTGACTGCATTCACTAGCAGCGTTTCCCACAGTCTCCGCCCTGAATGGATAGACTGCATTCACTAGTAGCGTTTCCCACAGTCTCCGCCCCTAATGGATAGACTGCATTCACTAGTAGCGTTTCCCACAGTCTCCGCCCCGAATAGATAGAGTGCATTCACTAGTAGCGTTTCCCACAGTCTCCGCCCCGAATGGATAGACAGCATTCACTAGCAGCGTTTCCCACAGTCTCCGCCCCGAATGGATAGACTGCATTCACTAGCAGCGTTTCCCACAGTCTCCGCCCCGAATGGATAGACAGCATTTACTAGCAGCGTTTCCCACAGTCTCCGTCCCGAATGGATAGACTGCATTCACTAGTAGCGTTTCCCACAGTCTCCGTCCTGAATGGATAGACTGCATTCACTAGCAGCGTTTCCCACAGTCTCCGCCCCGAATGGATAGACAGCATTTACTAGCAGCGTTTCCCACAGTCTCCGCCCAGAATGGACATACTGCATTCACTAGCAGCGTTTAACACAGTCTCTGTCCCGAATGGATAGACTGCATTCACTAGTAGCGTTTCCCACAGTCTCCGCCCCGAATGGATAGACTGCATTCACTAGCAGCGTTTCCCACAGTCTCCGCCCCGAATGGATAGACTGCATTCACTAGTAGCGTTTCCCACAGTCTCCGCCCCGAATGGATAGACAGCATTCACTAGCAGCGTTTCCCACAGTCTCCGCCCCGAATGGATAGACTGCATTCACTAGCAGCGTTTCCCACAGTCCCCGCCCCGAATGGATAGACTGCATTCACTAGTAGCGTTTCCCACAGTCTCCGCCCCGAATGGATAGACTGCATTCACTAGTAGCCTTTCCCACAGTCTCCGCCCCGAATGGATAGACTGCATTCACTAGCAGCGTTTTCCACAGTCTCCGTCCCGAATGGATAGACTGCATTCACTAGTAGCGTTTCCCACAGTCTCCGCCCCGAATGGATAGACTGCATTCACTAGCAGCGTTTCCCACATTCTCCGCCCCGAATGGATAGACAGCATTCACTAGCAGCGTTTCCCACAGTCTCCGCCCCGAATGGATAGACTGCATTCTCTAGTAGCGTTTCCCACAGTCTCCGCCCCGAATGGATAGACTGCATTCACTAGCAGCGTTTCCCACATTCTCCGCCCCGAATGGATAGACAGCATTCACTAGCAGCGTTTCCCACAGTCTCCGCCCCGAATGGATAGACTGCATTCACTAGTAGCGTTTCCCACAGTCTCCGCAACGAATAGATAGACTGCATTCACTAGCTGCGTTTCCCACAGTCTCCGCCCCGAATGGATAGACTGCATTCACTAGTAGTGTTTCCCACAGTCTCCGAGCTGAATGGATAGACTGCATTCACTAGCAGCGTTTCCCACAGTCTCCGCCCCGAATGGATAGGCTGCATTCACTAGCAGCGTTTCCCACAGTCTCCGCCCCGAATGGATAGGCTGCATTCACTAGCAGCGTTTCCCACAGTCTCCGCCCTGAATGGATAGACTGCATTCACTAGCAGCGTTTCCCACAGTCTCCGCCCCGAATGGATAGACTGCATTCACTAGCAGCGTTTCCCACAGTCTCCGTCCCGAATGGATAGACTGCATTCACTAGCAGCGTTTCCCACAGTCTCCGCCCCGAATGGATAGACTGCATTCACTAGCAGCGTTTCCCACAGTCTCCGCGCTGAATGGATAGACTGCATTCACTAGTAGCGTTTCCCAAAGTCTCCGCCCCGAATGGATAGACTGCATTCACTAGTAGCGTTTCCCACAGTCTCCGCCCCGAATGGATAGACAGCATTCACTAGCAGCGATTCCCACAGTCTCCGCCCCGAATGGATAGACAGCATTCAATAATAGCGTTTCCCACAGTCTCCGCTCCGAATGGATAGACTGCATTCACTAGTAGCGTTTCCCACAGTCTCCGTCCCGAATGGATAGACTGCATTCACTAGTAGCGTTTCCCACAGTCTCCGTCCCGAATGGATAGACTGCATTCACTAGTAGCGTTTCCCACAGTCTCCGTCCTGAATGGATGGACTGCATTCACTAGCAGCGTTTCCCACAGTCTCCGCCCCGAATGGATAGACAGCATTTACTAGCAGCGTTTCCCACAGTCTCCGCCCCGAATGGACAGACTGCATTCACTAGCAGCGTTTAACACAGTCTCTGTCCCGAATGGATCGACTGCATTCACTAGTAGCGTTTCCCACAGTCTCCGCACCGAATGGATAGACTGCATTCACTAGTAGCGTTTCCCACAGTCTCCGCCCCGAATGGATAGGCAGCATTCACTAGCAGCGTTTCCCACAGTCTCCGCCCCGAATGGATAGACTGCATTCACTAGTAGCGTTTCCCACAGTCTCCGCCCCGAATGGATAGACTGCATTCACTAGCAGCGTTTCGAACAGTCTCCGCCCCGAATGGATAGACTGCATTCACTAGTAGCGTTTCCCACAGTCTCCGCCCCGAATGGATAGACTGCATTCACTAGTAGCCTTTCCCACAGTCTCCGCCCCGAATGGATAGACTGCATTCACTAGCAGCGTTTTCCACAGTCTCCGTCCCGAATGGATAGACTGCATTCACTAGTAGCGTTTCCCACAGTCTCCGCCCCGAATAGATAGACTGCATTCACTAGCAGCGTTTCCCACAGTCTCCGCCCCGAATGGATAGACTGCATTCACTAGTAGCGTTTCCCACAGTCTCCGCGCTGAATGGATAGACTGCATTCACTAGCAGCGTTTCCCACAGTCTCCACCCCGTATATATAGACTGCATTCAGCAGTAGTGTTTCCCACAGTCTCCATCCCTAATGGACAGACTACATTCACTAGTAGCGTTTCCCACAGTCTCCGCCCCGAATTGATAGACTGCATGCACTAGTAGCGTTTCCCACAGTCTCCGCCCCGAATGGATTGACTGCATTCACTAGCAGCGTTTCCCACAGTCTCCGCCCTGAATGGATAGACTGCATTCACTAGTAGCGTTTCCCACAGTCTCCACCCCTAATGGATAGACTGCATTCACTAGTAGCGTTTCCCACAGTCTCCGCCCTGAATAGATAGAGTGCATTCACTACTAGCGTTTCCCACAGTCTCCGCCCCGAATGGATAGACAGCATTCACTAGCAGCGTTTCATACAGTCTCCGCCCCGAATGGATAGACTGCATTCATTAGCAGCGTTTCCCACAGTCTCCGCCCCGAATGGATAGACAGCATTTACTAGCAGCGTTTCCCACAGTCTCCGTCCCGAATGGATAGACTGCATTCACTAGCAGCGTTTCCCACAGTCTCCGCCCCGAATGGATAGACTGCATTCACTAGCAGCGTTTCCCACAGTCTCCGCGCTGAATGGATAGACTGCATTCACTAGTAGCGTTTCCCAAAGTCTCCGCCCCGAATGGATAGACTGCATTCACTAGTAGCGTTTCCCACAGTCTCCGCCCCGAATGGATAGACAGCATTCACTAGCAGCGATTCCCACAGTCTCCGCCCCGAATGGATAGACAGCATTCAATAGTAGCGTTTCCCACAGTCTCCGCTCCGAATGGATAGACTGCATTCACTAGTAGCGTTTCCCACAGTCTCCGTCCCGAATGGATAGACTGCATTCACTAGTAGCGTTTCCCACAGTCTCCGTCCCGAATGGATAGACTGCATTCACTAGTAGCGTTTCCCACAGTCTCCGTCCTGAATGGATAGACTGCATTCACTAGCAGCGTTTCCCACAGTCTCCGCCCCGAATGGATAGACAGCATTTACTAGCAGCGTTTCCCACAGTCTCCGCCCCGAATGGACAGACTGCATTCACTAGCAGCGTTTAACACAGTCTCTGTCCCGAATGGATCGACTGCATTCACTAGTAGCGTTTCCCACAGTCTCCGCACCGAATGGATAGACTGCATTCACTAGTAGCGTTTCCCACAGTCTCCGCCCCGAATGGATAGGCAGCATTCACTAGCAGCGTTTCCCACAGTCTCCGCCCCGAATGGATAGACTGCATTCACTAGTAGCGTTTCCCACAGTCTCCGCCCCGAATGGATAGACTGCATTCACTAGCAGCGTTTCGAACAGTCTCCGCCCCGAATGGATAGACTGCATTCACTAGTAGCGTTTCCCACAGTCTCCGCCCCGAATGGATAGACTGCATTCACTAGTAGCCTTTCCCACAGTCTCCGCCCCGAATGGATAGACTGCATTCACTAGCAGCGTTTTCCACAGTCTCCGTCCCGAATGGATAGACTGCATTCACTAGTAGCGTTTCCCACAGTCTCCGCCCCGAATAGATAGACTGCATTCACTAGCAGCGTTTCCCACAGTCTCCGCCCCGAATGGATAGACTGCATTCACTAGTAGCGTTTCCCACAGTCTCCGCGCTGAATGGATAGACTGCATTCACTAGCAGCGTTTCCCACAGTCTCCACCCCGTATATATAGACTGCATTCAGCAGTAGCGTTTCCCACAGTCTCCATCCCTAATGGACAGACTACATTCACTAGTAGCGTTTCCCACAGTCTCCGCCCCGAATTGATAGACTGCATGCACTAGTAGCGTTTCCCACAGTCTCCGCCCCGAATGGATTGACTGCATTCACTAGCAGCGTTTCCCACAGTCTCCGCCCTGAATGGATAGACTGCATTCACTAGTAGCGTTTCCCACAGTCTCCACCCCTAATGGATAGACTGCATTCACTAGTAGCGTTTCCCACAGTCTCCGCCCTGAATAGATAGAGTGCATTCACTACTAGCGTTTCCCACAGTCTCCGCCCCGAATGGATAGACAGCATTCACTAGCAGCGTTTCATACAGTCTCCGCCCCGAATGGATAGACTGCATTCATTAGCAGCGTTTCCCACAGTCTCCGCCCCGAATGGATAGACAGCATTTACTAGCAGCGTTTCCCACAGTCTCCGTCCCGAATGGATAGACTGCATTCACTAGTAGTGTTTCCCACAGTCTCCGTCCCGAATGGATAGACTGCATTCACTAGTAGCGTTTCCCACAGTCTCCGTCCTGAATGGATAGACTGTATTCACTAGCAGCGTTTCCCACAGTCTCCGCCCCGAATGGATAGACAGCATTTACTAGCAGCGTTTCCCACAGTCTCCGCCCAGAATGGACAGACTGCATTCACTAGCAGCGTTTAACACAGTCTCTGTCCCGAATGGATAGACTGCATTCACTAGTAGCGTTTCCCACAGTCTCCGCCCCGAATGGATAGACTGCATTCACTAGCAGCGTTTCCCACAGTCTCCGCCCCGAATGGATAGACTGCATTCACTAGTAGCGTTTCCCACAGTCTCCGCCCCGAATGGATAGACAGCATTCACTAGCAGCGTTTCCCACAGTCTCCGCCCCGAATGGATAGACTGCATTCACTAGCAGCGTTTCCCACAGTCTCCGCCCCGAATGGATAGACTGCATTCACTAGTAGCGTTTCCCACAGTCTCCGCCCCGAATGGATAGACTGCATTCACTAGTAGCCTTTCCCACAGTCTCCGCCCCGAATGGATAGACTGCATTCACTAGCAGCGTTTTCCACAGTCTCCGTCCCGAATGGATAGACTGCATTCACTAGTAGCGTTTCCCACAGTCTCCGCCCCGAATGGATAGACTGCATTCACTAGCAGCGTTTCCCACATTCTCCGCCCCGAATGGATAGACAGCATTCACTAGCAGCGTTTCCCACAGTCTCCGCCCCGAATGGATAGACTGCATTCACTAGTAGCGTTTCCCACAGTCTCCGCCCCGAATGGATAGACTGCATTCACTAGCAGCGTTTCCCACATTCTCCGCCCCGAATGGATAGACAGCATTCACTAGCAGCGTTTCCCACAGTCTCCGCCCCGAATGGATAGACTGCATTCACTAGCAGCGTTTCCCACAGTCTCCGCCCCGAATAGATAGACTGCATTCACTAGCAGCGTTTCCCACAGTCTCCGCCCCGAATGGATAGACTGCATTCACTAGTAGCGTTTCCCACAGTCTCCGCGCTGAATGGATAGACTGCATTCACTAGCAGCGTTTCCCACAGTCTCCGCCCCGAATGGATAGGCTGCATTCACTAGCAGCGTTTCCCACAGTCTCCGCCCCGAATGGATAGGCTGCATTCACTAGCAGCGTTTCCCACAGTCTCCGCCCTGAATGGATAGACTGCATTCACTAGCAGCGTTTCCCACAGTCTCCGCCCCGAATGGATAGACTGCATTCACTAGCAGCGTTTCCCACAGTCTCCGTCCCGAATGGATAGACTGCATTCACTAGCAGCGTTTCCCACAGTCTCCGCCCCGAATGGATAGACTGCATTCACTAGCAGCGTTTCCCACAGTCTCCGCGCTGAATGGATAGACTGCATTCACTAGTAGCGTTTCCCACAGTCTCCGCCCCGAATGGATAGACTGCATTCACTAGCAGCGTTTCCCACAGTTTCCGCCCCGAATGGATAGACTGCATTCACTAGTAGCGTTTCCCACAGTCTCCGCGCTGAATGGACAGACTGCATTCACTAGTAGCGTTTCCCACAGTCTCCGCCCCGAATGGATAGACTGCATTCACTAGCAGCGTTTCCCACAGTTTCCACCCCGAATGGATAGACTGCATTCACTAGTAGCGTTTCCCACAGTCTCCGCGCTGAATGGACAGACTGCATTCACTAGTAGCGTTTCCCACAGTCTCCGCCCCGAATGGATAGACAGCATTCACTAGCAGCGATTCCCATAGTCTCCGCCCCGAATGGATAGACAGCATTCAATAGTAGCGTTTCCCACAATCTCCGCTCCGAATGGATAGACTGCATTCACTAGTAGCGTTTCCCACAGTCTCCGTCCCGAATGGATAGACTGCATTCACTAGTAGCGTTTCCCACAGTCTCCGTCCCGAATGGATAGACTGCATTCACTAGTAGCGTTTCCCACAGTCTCCGTCCTGAATGGATAGACTGCATTCACTAGTAGCGTTTCTCACAGTCTCCGCCCCGAATGGATAGACAGCATTCACTAGCAGCGATTCCCACAGTCTCCGCCCCGAATGGATAGACAGCATTCAATAGTAGCGTTTCCCACAGTCTCCGCTCCGAATGGATAGACTGCATTCACTAGTAGCGTTTCCCACAGTCTCCGTCCCGAATGGATAGACTGCATTCACTAGTAGCGTTTCCCACAGTCTCCGTCCCGAATGGATAGACTGCATTCACTAGTAGCGTTTCCCACAGTCTCCGTCCTGAATGGATAGACTGCATTCACTAGCAGCGTTTCCCACAGTCTCCACCCCGAATGGATAGACAGCATTTTACTAGCAGCGTTTCCCACAGTCTTCGCCCCGAATGGACAGACTGCATTCACTAGATGCGTTTAACACAGTCTCTGTCCCGAATGGATCGACTGCATTCACTAGTAGCGTTTCCCACAGTCTCCGCACCGAATGGATAGACTGCATTCACTAGTAGCGTTTCCCACAGTCTCCGCCCCGAATGGATAGGCAGCATTCACTAGCAGCGTTTCCCACAGTCTCCGCCCCGAATGGATAGACTGCATTCACTAGTAGCGTTTCCCACAGTCTCCGCCCCGAATGGATAGACTGCATTCACTAGCAGCGTTTCGAACAGTCTCCGCCCCGAATGGATAGACTGCATTCACTAGTAGCGTTTCCCACAGTCTCCGCCCCGAATGGATAGACTGCATTCACTAGTAGCCTTTCCCACAGTCTCCGCCCCGAATGGATAGACTGCATTCACTAGCAGCGTTTTCCACAGTCTCCGTCCCGAATGGATAGACTGCATTCACTAGTAGCGTTTCCCACAGTCTCCGCCCCGAATATATAGACTGCATTCACTAGCAGCGTTTCCCACAGTCTCCGCCCCGAATGGATAGACTGCATTCACTAGTAGCGTTTCCCACAGTCTCCGCGCTGAATGGATAGACTGCATTCACTAGCAGCGTTTCCCACAGTCTCCACCCCGTATATATAGACTGCATTCAGCAGTAGCGTTTCCCACAGTTTCCATCCCTAATGGACAGACTACATTCACTAGTAGCGTTTCCCACAGTCTCCGCCCCGAATTGATAGACTGCATGCACTAGTAGCGTTTCCCACAGTCTCCGCCCCGAATGGATTGACTGCATTCACTAGCAGCGTTTCCCACAGTCTCCGCCCTGAATGGATAGACTGCATTCACTAGTAGCGTTTCCCACAGTCTCCGCCCCTAATGGATAGACTGCATTCACTAGTAGCGTTTCCCACAGTCTCCGCCCTGAATAGATAGAGTGCATTCACTAGTAGCGTTTCACACAGTCTCCGCCCCGAATGGATAGACAGCATTCACTAGCAGCGTTTCCCACAGTCTCCGCCCCGAATGGATAGACTGCATTCACTAGCAGCGTTTCCCACAGTCTCCGCCCCGAATGGATAGACAGCATTTACTAGCAGCGTTTCCCACAGTCTCCGTCCCGAATGGATAGACTGCATTCACTAGTAGCGTTTCCCACAGTCTCCGTCCCGAATGGATAGACTGCATTCACTAGTAGCGTTTCCCACAGTCTCCGTCCCGAATGGATAGACTGCATTCACTAGCAGCGTTTCCCACAGTCTCCGCCCCGAATGGATAGACAGCATTTACTAGCAGCGTTTCCCACAGTCTCCGCCCAGAATGGACAGACTGCATTCACTAGCAGCGTTTAACACAGTCTCTGTCCCGAATGTGTAGACTGCATTCACTAGTAGCGTTTCCCACAGTCTCCGCTCCGAATGGATAGACTGCATTCACTAGCAGCGTTTCCCACAGTCTCCGCCCCGAATGGATAGACTGCATTCACTAGTAGCGTTTCCCACAGTCTCCGCCCCGAATGGATAGACAGCATTCACTAGCAGCGTTTCCCACAGTCTCCGCCCCGAATGGATAGACTGCATTCACTAGCAGCGTTTCCCACAGTCTCCGCCCCGAATGGATAGACTGCATTCACTAGTAGCGTTTCCCACAGTCTCCGCCCCGAATGGATAGACTGCATTCACTAGTAGCCTTTCCCACAGTCTCCGCCCCGAATGGATAGACTGCATTCACTAGCAGCGTTTTCCACAGTCTCCGTCCCGAATGGATAGACTGCATTCACTAGTAGCGTTTCCCACAGTCTCCGCCCCGAATGGATAGACTGCATTCACTAGCAGCGTTTCCCACATTCTCCGCCCCGAATGGATAGACAGCATTCACTAGCAGCGTTTCCCACAGTCTCCGCCCCGAATGGATAGACTGCATTCACTAGTAGCGTTTCCCACAGTCTCCGCCCCGAATGGATAGACTGCATTCACTAGCAGCGTTTCCCACATTCTCCGCCCCGAATGGATAGACAGCATTCACTAGCAGCGTTTCCCACAGTCTCCGCCCCGAATGGATAGACTGCATTCACTAGTAGCGTTTCCCACAGTCTCCGCCCCGAATAGATAGACTGCATTCACTAGCAGCGTTTCCCACAGTCTCCGCCCCGAATGGATAGACTGCATTCACTAGTAGCGTTTCCCACAGTCTCCGCGCTGAATGGATAGACTGCATTCACTAGCAGCGTTTCCCACAGTCTCCGCCCCGAATGGATAGGCTGCATTCACTAGCAGCGTTTCCCACAGTCTCCGCCCCGAATGGATAGGCTGCATTCACTAGCAGCGTTTCCCACAGTCTCCGCCCTGAATGGATAGACTGCATTCACTAGCAGCGTTTCCCACAGTCTCCGCCCCGAATGGATAGACTGCATTCACTAGCAGCGTTTCAAACAGTCTCCGTCCCGAATGGATAGACTGCATTCACTAGCAGCGTTTCCCACAGTCTCCGCCCCGAATGGATAGACTGCATTCACTAGTAGCGTTTCCCACAGTCTCCGCCCCGAATGGATAGACTGCATTCACTAGTAGCCTTTCCCACAGTCTCCGCCCCGAATGGATAGACTGCATTCACTAGCAGCGTTTTCCACAGTCTCCGTCCCGAATGGATAGACTGCATTCACTAGTAGCGTTTCCCACAGTCTCCGCCCCGAATGGATAGACTGCATTCACTAGCAGCGTTTCCCACATTCTCCGCCCCGAATGGATAGACAGCATTCACTAGCAGCGTTTCCCACAGTCTCCGCCCCGAATGGATAGACTGCATTCACTAGTAGCGTTTCCCACAGTCTCCGCCCCGAATGGATAGACTGCATTCACTAGCAGCGTTTCCCACATTCTCCGCCCCGAATGGATAGACAGCATTCACTAGCAGCGTTTCCCACAGTCTCCGCCCCGAATGGATAGACTGCATTCACTAGTAGCGTTTCCCACAGTCTCCGCCCCGAATAGATAGACTGCATTCACTAGCAGCGTTTCCCACAGTCTCCGCCCCGAATGGATAGACTGCATTCACTAGTAGCGTTTCCCACAGTCTCCGCGCTGAATGGATAGACTGCATTCACTAGCAGCGTTTCCCACAGTCTCCGCCCCGAATGGATAGGCTGCATTCACTAGCAGCGTTTCCCACAGTCTCCGCCCCGAATGGATAGGCTGCATTCACTAGCAGCGTTTCCCACAGTCTCCGCCCTGAATGGATAGACTGCATTCACTAGCAGCGTTTCCCACAGTCTCCGCCCCGAATGGATAGACTGCATTCACTAGCAGCGTTTCCCACAGTCTCCGTCCCGAATGGATAGACTGCATTCACTAGCAGCGTTTCCCACAGTCTCCGCCCCGAATGGATAGACTGCATTCACTAGCAGCGTTTCCCACAGTCTCCGCGCTGAATGGATAGACTGCATTCACTAGTAGCGTTTCCCACAGTCTCCGCCCCGAATGGATAGACTGCATTCACTAGCGGCGTTTCCCACAGTTTCCGCCCCGAATGGATAGACTGCATTCACTAGTAGCGTTTCCCACAGTCTCCGCACTGAATGGACAGACTGCATTCACTAGTAGCGTTTCCCACAGTCTCCGCCCCGAATGGATAGACTGCATTCACTAGCAGCGTTTCCCACAGTTTCCACCCCGAATGGATAGACTGCATTCACTAGTAGCGTTTCCCACAGTCTCCGCGCTGAATGGACAGACTGCATTCACTAGTAGCGTTTCCCACAGTCTCCGTCCCGAATGGATAGACAGCATTCACTAGCAGCGATTCCCACAGTCTCCGCCCCGAATGGATAGACAGCATTCAATAGTAGCGTTTCCCACAGTCTCCGCTCCGAATGGATAGACTGCATTCACTAGTAGCGTTTCCCACAGTCTCCGTCCCGAATGGATAGACTGCATTCACTAGTAGCGTTTCCCACAGTCTCCGTCCCGAATGGATAGACTGCATTCACTAGTAGCGTTTCCCACAGTCTCCGTCCTGAATGGATAGACTGCATTCACTAGTAGCGTTTCCCACAGTCTCCGCCCCGAATGGATTGACAGCATTCACTAGCAGCGATTCCCACAGTCTCCGCCCCGAATGGATAGACAGCATTCAATAGTAGCGTTTCCCACAGTCTCCGCTCCGAATGGATAGACTGCATTCACTAGTAACGTTTCCCACAGTCTCCGTCCCGAATGGATAGACTGCATTCACTAGTAGCGTTTCCCACAGTCTCCGTCCCGAATGGATAGACTGCATTCACTAGTAGCGTTTCCCACAGTCTCCGTCCTGAATGGATAGACTGCATTCACTAGCAGCGTTTCCCACAGTCTCCGCCCCGAATGGATAGACAGCATTTTACTAGCAGCGTTTCCCACAGTCTTCGCCCCGAATGGACAGACTGCATTCACTAGCAGCGTTTAACACAGTCTCTGTCCCGAATGGATCGACTGCATTCACTAGTAGCGTTTCCCACAGTCTCCGCACCGAATGGATAGACTGCATTCACTAGTAGCGTTTCCCACAGTCTCCGCCCCGAATGGATAGGCAGCATTCACTAGCAGCGTTTCCCACAGTCTCCGCCCCGAATGGATAGACTGCATTCACTAGTAGCGTTTCCCACAGTCTCCGCCCCGAATGGATAGACTGCATTCACTAGCAGCGTTTCGAACAGTCTCCGCCCCGAATGGATAGACTGCATTCACTAGTAGCGTTTCCCACAGTCTCCGCCCCGAATGGATAGACTGCATTCACTAGTAGCCTTTCCCACAGTCTCCGCCCCGAATGGATAGACTGCATTCACTAGCAGCGTTTTCCACAGTCTCCGTCCCGAATGGATAGACTGCATTCACTAGTAGCGTTTCCCACAGTCTCCGCCCCGAATATATAGACTGCATTCACTAGCAGCGTTTCCCACAGTCTCCGCCCCGAATGGATAGACTGCATTCACTAGTAGCGTTTCCCACAGTCTCCGCGCTGAATGGATAGACTGCATTCACTAGCAGCGTTTCCCACAGTCTCCACCCCGTATATATAGACTGCATTCAGCAGTAGCGTTTCCCACAGTTTCCATCCCTAATGGACAGACTACATTCACTAGTAGCGTTTCCCACAGTCTCCGCCCCGAATTGATAGACTGCATGCACTAGTAGCGTTTCCCACAGTCTCCGCCCCGAATGGATTGACTGCATTCACTAGCAGCGTTTCCCACAGTCTCCGCCCTGAATGGATAGACTGCATTCACTAGTAGCGTTTCCCACAGTCTCCGCCCCTAATGGATAGACTGCATTCACTAGTAGCGTTTCCCACAGTCTCCGCCCTGAATAGATAGAGTGCATTCACTAGTAGCGTTTCCCACAGTCTCCGCCCCGAATGGATAGACAGCATTCACTAGCAGCGTTTCCCACAGTCTCCGCCCCGAATGGATAGACTGCATTCACTAGCAGCGTTTCCCACAGTCTCCGCCCCGAATGGATAGACAGCATTTACTAGCAGCGTTTCCCACAGTCTCCGTCCCGAATGGATAGACTGCATTCACTAGTAGCGTTTCCCACAGTCTCCGTCCCGAATGGATAGACTGCATTCACTAGTAGCGTTTCCCACAGTCTCCGTCCTGAATGGATAGACTGCATTCACTAGCAGCGTTTCCCACAGTCTCCGCCCCGAATGGATAGACAGCATTTACTAGCAGCGTTTCCCACAGTCTCCGCCCAGAATGGACAGACTGCATTCACTAGCAGCGTTTAACACAGTCTCTGTCCCGAATGGGTAGACTGCATTCACTAGTAGCGTTTCCCACAGTCTCCGCCCCGAATGGATAGACAGCATTCACTAGCAGCGTTTCCCACAGTCTCCGCCCCGAATGGATAGACTGCATTCACTAGCAGCGTTTCCCACAGTCTCCGCCCCGAATGGATAGACAGCATTTACTAGCAGCGTTTCCCACAGTCTCCGTCCCGAATGGATAGACTGCATTCACTAGTAGCGTTTCCCACAGTCTCCGTCCCGAATGGATAGACTGCATTCACTAGTAGCGTTTCCCACAGTCTCCGCCCCGAATGGATAGACTGCATTCACTAGTAGCGTTTCCCACAGTCTCCGCCCCGAATGGATAGACAGCATTTACTAGCAGCGTTTCCCACAGTCTCCGCCCAGAATGGACAGACTGCATTCACTAGCAGCGTTTAACACAGTCTCTGTCCCGAATGGGTAGACTGCATTCACTAGTAGCGTTTCCCACAGTCTCCGCTCCGAATGGATAGACTGCATTCACTAGCAGCGTTTCCCACAGTCTCCGCCCCGAATGGATAGACTGCATTCACTAGTAGCGTTTCCCACAGTCTCCGCCCCGAATGGATAGACAGCATTCACTAGCAGCGTTTCCCACAGTCTCCGCCCCGAATGGATAGACTGCATTCACTAGCAGCGTTTCCCACAGTCTCCGCCCCGAATGGATAGACTGCATTCACTAGTAGCGTTTCCCACAGTCTCCGCCCCGAATGGATAGACTGCATTCACTAGTAGCCTTTCCCACAGTCTCCGCCCCAAATGGATAGACTGCATTCACTAGCAGCGTTTTCCACAGTCTCCGTCCCGAATGGATAGACTGCATTCACTAGTAGCGTTTCCCACAGTCTCCGCCCCGAATGGATAGACTGCATTCACTAGCAGCGTTTCCCACATTCTCCGCCCCGAATGGATAGACAGCATTCACTAGCAGCGTTTCCCACAGTCTCCGCCCCGAATGGATAGACTGCATTCACTAGTAGCGGTTCCCACAGTCTCCGCCCCGAATGGATAGACTGCATTCACTAGCAGCGTTTCCCACATTCTCCGCCCCGAATGGATAGACAGCATTCACTAGCAGCGTTTCCCACAGTCTCCGCCCCGAATGGATAGACTGCATTCACTAGTAGCGTTTCCCACAGTCTCCGCCCCGAATAGATAGACTGCATTCACTAGCAGCGTTTCCCACAGTCTCCGCCCCGAATGGATAGACTGCATTCACTAGTAGCGTTTCCCACAGTCTCCGCGCTGAATGGATAGACTGCATTCACTAGCAGCGTTTCCCACAGTCTCCGCCCCGAATGGATAGGCTGCATTCACTAGCAGCGTTTCCCACAGTCTCCGCCCCGAATGGATAGGCTGCATTCACTAGCAGCGTTTCCCACAGTCTCCGCCCTGAATGGATAGACTGCATTCACTAGCAGCGTTTCCCTCAGTCTCCGCCCCGAATGGATAGACTGCATTCACTAGCAGCGTTTCAAACAGTCTCCGTCCCGAATGGATAGACTGCATTCACTAGCAGCGTTTCCCACAGTCTCCACCCCGAATGGATAGACTGCATTCACTAGCAGCGTTTCCCACAGTCTCCGCGCTGAATGGATAGACTGCATTCACTAGTAGCGTTTCCCACAGTCTCCGCCCCGAATGGATAGACTGCATTCACTAGCAGCGTTTCCCACAGTTTCCGCCCCGAATGGATAGACTGCATTCACTAGTAGCGTTTCCCACAGTCTCCGCGCTGAATGGACAGACTGCATTCACTAGTAGCGTTTCCCACAGTCTCCGCCCCGAATGGATAGACTGCATTCACTAGCAGCGTTTCCCACAGTTTCCACCCCGAATGGATAGACTGCATTCACTAGTAGCGTTTCCCACAGTCTCCGCGCTGAATGGACAGACTGCATTCACTAGTAGCGTTTCCAACAGTCTCCGCCCCGAATGGATAGACAGCATTCACTAGCAGCGATTCCCACAGTCTCCGCCCCAAATGGATAGACAGCATTCAATAGTAGCGTTTCCCACAGTCTCCGCTCCGAATGGATAGACTGCATTCACTAGTAGCGTTTCCCACAGTCTCCGTCCCGAATGGATAGACTGCATTCACTAGTAGCGTTTCCCACAGTCTCCGTCCCGAATGGATAGACTGCATTCACTAGTAGCGTTTCCCACAGTCTCCGTCCTGAATGGATAGACTGCATTCACTAGCAGCGTTTCCCACAGTCTCCGCCCCGAATGGATAGACAGCATTTACTAGCAGCGTTTCCCACAGTCTCCGCCCCGAATGGACAGACTGCATTCACTAGCAGCGTTTAACACAGTCTCTGTCCCGAATGGATCGACTGCATTCACTAGTAGCGTTTCCCACAGTCTCCGCACCGAATGGATAGACTGCATTCACTAGTAGCGTTTCCCACAGTCTCCGCCCCGAATGGATAGGCAGCATTCACTAGCATCGTTTCCCACAGTCTCCGCCCCGAATGGATAGACTGCATTCACTAGTAGCGTTTCCCACAGTCTCCGCCCCGAATGGATAGACTGCATTCACTAGCAGCGTTTCCCACAGTCTCCGCCCCGAATGGATAGACTGCATTCACTAGTAACGTTTCCCACAGTCTCCGCGCTGAATGGATAGACTGCATTCACTAGCAGCGTTTCCCACAGTCTCCGCCCCGAATGGATAGGCTGCATTCACTAGCAGCGTTTCCCACAGTCTCCGCCCCGAATGGATAGACTGCATTCACTAGTAGCGTTTCCCACAGTCTCAACGCTGAATGGATAGACTGCATTCACTAGTAACGTTTCCCACAGTTTCCGCCCCGAAAGGATAGACTGCATTCACTAGTAGCGTTTCCCACACTCTCCGCGCTGAATGGATAGACTGCATTCACTAGTAACGTTTCCCACAGTCTCCGCCCCGAATGGATAGACAGCATTCACTAGCAGCGATTCCCACAGTCTCCGCCCCGAATGGATAGACAGCATTCGATAATAGCGTTTCCCACAGTCTACGCTCAGAATGGATAGACTGCATTCACTAGTAGAGTTTCCAACAGTCTCCGTCCTGAATGGATAGACTGCATTCACTATCAGCGTTTCCCACAGTCTCCGCTATGAATGGATAGACTGCATTCACTAGTAGCGTTTCCCACAGTCTCCGTCCAGAATGGATAGACTGCATTCACTAGCAGCGTTTACCACAGTCTCCGCCCCGAATGGATAGACTGCATTCACTAGTACAGTTTCCCACAGTTTTCGCCCCTAATGGACAGACTACATTCACTAGTAGCGTTTCCCACAGTCTCCGCCCCGAATGGATAGGCAGCATTCACTAGCATCGTTTCCCACAGTCTCCGCCCCGAATGGATAGACTGCATTCACTAGTAGCGTTTCCCACAGTCTCCGCCCCGAATGGATAGACTGCATTCACTAGCAGCGTTTCCCACAGTCTCCGCCCCGAATGGATAGACTGCATTCACTAGTAACGTTTCCCACAGTCTCCGCGCTGAATGGATAGACTGCATTCACTAGCAGCGTTTCCCACAGTCTCCGCCCCGAATGGATAGGCTGCATTCACTAGCAGCGTTTCCCACAGTCTCCGCCCCGAATGGATAGACTGCATTCACTAGTAGCATTTCCCACAGTCTCAACGCTGAATGGATAGACTGCATTCACTAGTAACGTTTCCCACAGTTTCCGCCCCGAAAGGATAGACTGCATTCACTAGTAGCGTTTCCCACACTCTCCGCGCTGAATGGATAGACTGCATTCACTAGTAACGTTTCCCACAGTCTCCGCCCCGAATGGATAGACAGCATTCACTAGCAGCGATTCCCACAGTCTCCGCCCCGAATGGATAGACAGCATTCGATAGTAGCGTTTCCCACAGTCTACGCTCAGAATGGATAGACTGCATTCACTAGTAGAGTTTCCAACAGTCTCCGTCCTGAATGGATAGACTGCATTCACTATCAGCGTTTCCCACAGTCTCCGCTATGAATGGATAGACTGCATTCACTAGTAGCGTTTCCCACAGTCTCCGTCCAGAATGGATAGACTGCATTCACTAGCAGCGTTTACCACAGTCTCCGCCCCGAATGGATAGACTGCATTCACTAGTAGCGTTTACCACAGTCTCCGCCCCGAATGGATAGACTGCATTCACTAGTACAGTTTCCCACAGTTTCCGCCCCTAATGGACAGACTACATTCACTAGTAGCGTTTCCCACAGTCTCCGCCCCGAATGGATAGACTGCATTCACTAGCAGCGTTTCCCACAGTCTCCGCCCCGAATGGATAGACTGCATTCACTAGCAGCGTTTCCCATATCTCCGCCTCGAATAGATAGACTGCATTCAATAGTAGCGTTTCCCATATCTCCGTCCTGAATGGATAGACTGCATTCACTAGTAGCGTTTCCAACAGTCTCCGCCCAGAATGGATAGACTACATTTACTAGCAGCGTTTCCCACAGTCTCCGCCCCGAATGGATAGACTGCATTCATTAGCAGCGTTTCCCACAGTCTCCGCCCCGAATGGATAGACTGCATTCACTAGCAGCGTTTCCCATATCTCTGCCCCAAATGGATAGACTGCATTCACTAGTAGCGTTTCCCACAGTCTCCGCCCCGAATGGATAGACAGCATTCACTAGCAGCGTTTCCCACAGTCTCCGCCCCTAATGGATAGACTGCATTCATTAGCAGCGTTTCCCACAGTCTCCGCCCCGAATGGATAGACAGCATTCACTAGCAGCGTTTCCCACAGTCTCCGCCCCGAATGGATAGACAGCATTCACTAGCAGCGTTTCCCACAGTCTCCGCCCCGAATGGATAGACTGCATTCACTAGCAGCGTTTCCCACAGTCTCCGCCCCGAATGGATAGACAGCATTTACTAGCAGCGTTTCCCACAGTCTCCGTCCCGAATGGATAGACTGCATTCACTAGTAGCGTTTCCCACAGTCTCCGTCCCGAATGGATAGACTGCATTCACTAGTAGCGTTTCCCACAGTCTCCGTCCTGAATGGATAGACTGCATTCACTAGCAGCGTTTCCCACAGTCTCCGCCCCGAATGGATAGACAGCATTTACTAGCAGCGTTTCCCACAGTCTCCGCCCAGAATGGACAGACTGAATTCACTAGCAGCGTTTAACACAGTCTCTGTCCCGAATGGGTAGACTGCATTCACTAGTAGCGTTTCCCACAGTCTCCGCTCCGAATGGATAGACTGCATTCACTAGCAGCGTTTCCCACAGTCTCCGCCCCGAATGGATAGACTGCATTCACTAGTAGCGTTTCCCACAGTCTCCGCCCCGAATGGATAGACAGCATTCACTAGCAGCGTTTCCCACAGTCTCCGCCCCGAATGGATAGACTGCATTCACTAGCAGCGTTTCCCACAGTCTCCGCCCCGAATGGATAGACTGCATTCACTAGTAGCGTTTCCCACAGTCTCCGCCCCGAATGGATAGACTGCATTCACTAGTAGCCTTTCCCACAGTCTCCGCCCCGAATGGATAGACTGCATTCACTAGCAGCGTTTTCCACAGTCTCCGTCCCGAATGGATAGACTGCATTCACTAGTAGCGTTTCCCACAGTCTCCGCCCCGAATGGATAGACTGCATTCACTAGCAGCGTTTCCCACATTCTCCGCCCCGAATGGATAGACAGCATTCACTAGCAGCGTTTCCCACAGTCTCCGCCCCGAATGGATAGACTGCATTCACTAGTAGCGTTTCCCACAGTCTCCGCCCCGAATGGATAGACTGCATTCACTAGCAGCGTTTCCCACATTCTCCGCCCCGAATGGATAGACAGCATTCACTAGCAGCGTTTCCCACAGTCTCCGCCCCGAATGGATAGACTGCATTCACTAGTAGCGTTTCCCACAGTCTCCGCCCCGAATGGATAGACTGCATTCACTAGTAGCGTTTCCCACAGTCTCCGCCCCGAATGGATAGACTGCATTCACTAGCAGCGTTTCCCACAGTCTCCGCCCCGAATGGATAGACTGCATTCACTAGTAACGTTTCCCACAGTCTCCGCGCTGAATGGATAGACTGCATTCACTAGCAGCGTTTCCCACAGTCTCCGCCCCGAATGGATAGGCTGCATTCACTAGCAGCGTTTCCCACAGTCTCCGCCCCGAATGGATAGACTGCATTCACTAGTAGCGTTTCCCACAGTCTCAACGCTGAATGGATAGACTGCATTCACTAGTAACGTTTCCCACAGTTTCCGCCCCGAAAGGATAGACTGCATTCACTAGTAGCGTTTCCCACACTCTCCGCGCTGAATGGATAGACTGCATTCACTAGTAACGTTTCCCACAGTCTCCGCCCCGAATGGATAGACAGCATTCACTAGCAGCGATTCCCACAGTCTCCGCCCCGAATGGATAGACAGCATTCGATAGTAGCGTTTCCCACAGTCTACGCTCAGAATGGATAGACTGCATTCACTAGTAGAGTTTCCAACAGTCTCCGTCCTGAATGGATAGACTGCATTCACTATCAGCGTTTCCCACAGTCTCCGCTATGAATGGATAGACTGCATTCACTAGTAGCGTTTCCCACAGTCTCCGTCCAGAATGGATAGACTGCATTCACTAGCAGCGTTTACCACAGTCTCCGCCCCGAATGGATAGACTGCATTCACTAGTAGCGTTTACCACAGTCTCCGCCCCGAATGGATAGACTGCATTCACTAGTACAGTTTCCCACAGTCTCCGCCCCTAATGGACAGACTACATTCACTAGTAGCGTTTCCCACAGTCTCCGCCCCGAATGGATAGACTGCATTCACTAGCAGCGTTTCCCACAGTCTCCGCCCCGAATGGATAGACTGCATTCACTAGCAGCGTTTCCCATATCTCCGCCTCGAATAGATAGACTGCATTCACTAGTAGCGTTTCCCATATCTCCGTCCTGAATGGATAGACTGCATTCACTAGTAGCGTTTCCAACAGTCTCCGCCCAGAATGGATAGACTACATTTACTAGCAGCGTTTCCCACAGTCTCCGCCCCGAATGGATAGACTGCATTCATTAGCAGCGTTTCCCACAGTCTCCGCCCCGAATGGATAGACTGCATTCACTAGCAGCGTTTCCCATATCTCTGCCCCAAATGGATAGACTGCATTCACTAGTAGCGTTTCCCACAGTCTCCGCCCCGAATGGATAGACAGCATTCACTAGCAGCGTTTCCCACAGTCTCCGCCCCTAATGGATAGACTGCATTCATTAGCAGCGTTTCCCACAGTCTCCGCCCCGAATGGATAGACAGCATTCACTAGCAGCGTTTCCCACAGTCTCCGTCCTGAATGGATAGACTGCATTCACTAGCAGCGTTTCCCACAGTCTCCGCTCCGAATGGATAGACTGCATTCACTAGTAGCGTTTCCCACAGTCTCCGCCCAGAATGGATAGACTGCATTCACTAGCAGCGTTTACCACAGTCTCCGCCCCGAATGGATAGACTGCATTCACTAGTAGCGTTTACCACAGTCTCCACCCCGAATGGATAGACTGCATTCACTAGTACAGTTTCCCACAGTCTCCGCCCCTAATGGACAGACTACATTCACTAGTAGCGTTTCCCACAGTCTCCGCCCCGAATGGATAGACTGCATTCACTAGCAGCGTTTCCCACAGTCTCTGCCCCGAATGGATAGACTGCATTCACTAGCAGCGTTTCCCATATCTCCGCCCCGAATGGATAGACTGCATTCACTAGTAGCGTTTCCCATATCTCCGTCCTGAATGGATAGACTGCATTCACTAGTAGCGTTTCCCACAGTCTCCGCCCCGAATGGATAGACTGCATTCACTAGTAGCGTTTACCACAGTCTCCGCCCCGAATGGATAGACTGCATTCACTAGTACAGTTTCCCACAGTCTCCGCCCCTAATGGACAGACTACATTCACTAGTAGCGTTTCCCACAGTCTCCGCCCCGAATGGATAGACTGCATTCACTAGCAGCGTTTCCCACAGTCTCCGCCCCGAATGGATAGACTGCATTCACTAGCAGCGTTTCCCATATCTCCGCCTCGAATAGATAGACTGCATTCACTAGTAGCGTTTCCCATATCTCCGTCCTGAATGGATAGACTGCATTCACTAGTAGCGTTTCCAACAGTCTCCGCCCAGAATGGATAGACTACATTTACTAGCAGCGTTTCCCACAGTCTCCGCCCCGAATGGATAGACTGCATTCATTAGCAGCGTTTCCCACAGTCTCCGCCCCGAATGGATAGACTGCATTCACTAGCAGCGTTTCCCATATCTCTGCCCCAAATGGATAGACTGCATTCACTAGTAGCGTTTCCCACAGTCTCCGCCCCGAATGGATAGACAGCATTCACTAGCAGCGTTTCCCACAGTCTCCGCCCCTAATGGATAGACTGCATTCATTAGCAGCGTTTCCCACAGTCTCCGCCCCGAATGGATAGACAGCATTCACTAGCAGCGTTTCCCACAGTCTCCGTCCTGAATGGATAGACTGCATTCACTAGCAGCGTTTCCCACAGTCTCCGCTCCGAATGGATAGACTGCATTCACTAGTAGCGTTTCCCACAGTCTCCGCCCAGAATGGATAGACTGCATTCACTAGCAGCGTTTACCACAGTCTCCGCCCCGAATGGATAGACTGCATTCACTAGTAGCGTTTACCACAGTCTCCACCCCGAATGGATAGACTGCATTCACTAGTACAGTTTCCCACAGTCTCCGCCCCTAATGGACAGACTACATTCACTAGTAGCGTTTCCCACAGTCTCCGCCCCGAATGGATAGACTGCATTCACTAGCAGCGTTTCCCACAGTCTCTGCCCCGAATGGATAGACTGCATTCACTAGCAGCGTTTCCCATATCTCCGCCCCGAATGGATAGACTGCATTCACTAGTAGCGTTTCCCATATCTCCGTCCTGAATGGATAGACTGCATTCACTAGTAGCGTTTCCCACAGTCTCCGCCCCGAATGGATAGACTGCATTCACTAGTAGCGTTTACCACAGTCTCCGCCCCGAATGGATAGACTGCATTCACTAGTACAGTTTCCCACAGTCTCCGCCCCTAATGGACAGACTACATTCACTAGTAGCGTTTCCCACAGTCTCCGCCCCGAATGGATAGACTGCATTCACTAGCAGCGTTTCCCACAGTCTCCGCCCCGAATGGATAGACTGCATTCACTAGCAGCGTTTCCCATATCTCCGCCTCGAATAGATAGACTGCATTCACTAGTAGCGTTTCCCATATCTCCGTCCTGAATGGATAGACTGCATTCACTAGTAGCGTTTCCAACAGTCTCCGCCCAGAATGGATAGACTACATTTACTAGCAGCGTTTCCCACAGTCTCCGCCCCGAATGGATAGACTGCATTCATTAGCAGCGTTTCCCACAGTCTCCGCCCCGAATGGATAGACTGCATTCACTAGCAGCGTTTCCCATATCTCTGCCCCAAATGGATAGACTGCATTCACTAGTAGCGTTTCCCACAGTCTCCGCCCCGAATGGATAGACAGCATTCACTAGCAGCGTTTCCCACAGTCTCCGCCCCTAATGGATAGACTGCATTCATTAGCAGCGTTTCCCACAGTCTCCGCCCCGAATGGATAGACAGCATTCACTAGCAGCGTTTCCCACAGTCTCCGTCCTGAATGGATAGACTGCATTCACTAGCAGCGTTTCCCACAGTCTCCGCTCCGAATGGATAGACTGCATTCACTAGTAGCGTTTCCCACAGTCTCCGCCCAGAATGGATAGACTGCATTCACTAGCAGCGTTTACCACAGTCTCCGCCCCGAATGGATAGACTGCATTCACTAGTAGCGTTTACCACAGTCTCCACCCCGAATGGATAGACTGCATTCACTAGTACAGTTTCCCACAGTCTCCGCCCCTAATGGACAGACTACATTCACTAGTAGCGTTTCCCACAGTCTCCGCCCCGAATGGATAGACTGCATTCACTAGCAGCGTTTCCCACAGTCTCTGCCCCGAATGGATAGACTGCATTCACTAGCAGCGTTTCCCATATCTCCGCCCCGAATGGATAGACTGCATTCACTAGTAGCGTTTCCCATATCTCCGTCCTGAATGGATAGACTGCATTCACTAGTAGCGTTTCCCACAGTCTCCGCCCCGAATGGATAGACTGCATTCACTAGCAGCGTTTCCCACAGTCTCCGCCCCGAATGGATAGACTGCATTCACTAGCAGCGTTTCCCATATCTCCGCCCCGAATGGATAGACTGCATTCACTAGTAGCGTTTCCCATTTCTCCGTCCCGAATGGATAGACTGCATTCACTAGTAGCGTTTCCCACAGTCTCCGTCCCGAATGGATAGACTGCATTCACTAGTAGCATTTCCCACAGTCTCCGCCCCGAATGGATAGACTGCATTCACTAGCAGCTTTTCCCACAGTCTGCGCCTCGAATGGATAGACTGCATTCACTAGTAGCGTTTCCCACAGTCTCCGCCTCGAATGGATAGACTGCATTCACTAGTAGCGATTCCCACAGTCTCCGCCCCCAATGAACAGACAGCATTCACTAGCAGCTTTTCCCACATTCTCCGCCCCCAATGGATAGACTGCATTCACTAGTAGCGTTTCCCACAGTCTCCGCCCAGAATAGATAGACTGCATTCACTAGCAGCGTTTACCACAGTCTCTGCCCCGAATGGATAGACTGCATTCACTAGTAGTGTTTCCCAAATCTCCACCCCATATATATAGACTGCATTCAGCAGTAGCGTTTCCCGCAGTCTCCGTCCCTAACGGACAGACTACATTCACTAGTTTCGTTTCCCACAGTCTCCGCCCCGAATTGATAGACTGCATTCAATAGTAGCGTTTCCCACAGTCTCCGCCCTGAATGGATAGACTGCATTCACTAGTAGCGTTTCCCACAGTCTCCGTCCTTAATGGATAGACTGCATTCACTAGCAGCGTTTCCCACAGTCTCCGCCCCGAATGGATAGACTGCATTCACTAGTAGCGTTTCCCACAGTCTCCGCCCAGAATGGATAGACTGCATTCACTAGCAGCGTTTCCCACATTCTCCGCCCCCAATGGATAGACTGCATTCACTAGTACAGTTTCCCACAGTTTCCGCCGCGAATGGATAGACTGCATTCACTAGCAGCGTTTCCTATATCTCCGCCCCGAATGGATAGACTGCATTCACTAGTAGCGTTTCCCATATCTCCGTCCTGAATGGATAGACTGCATTCACTAGTAGCGTTTCCCACAGTCTCCGCCCAGAATGGATAGACTACATTCACTAGCAGCGTTTCCCACACTCTCCGCCCCGAATGGATAGACTGCATTCACTAGCAGCGTTTCCCACAGTCTCCGCCCCGAATGGATAGACTGCATTCACTAGCAGCGTTTCCCATATCTCCGCCCCGAATGGATAGACTGAATTCACTAGTAGCGTTTCCCACAGTCTCCGTCCCGAATGGATAGACTGCATTCACTAGTAGCATTTCCCACAGTCTCCGCCCTGAATGGATAGACTGCATTCACTAGCAGCGTTTCCCACAGTCTCCGCCTCGAATGGATAGACTGCATTCACTAGTAGCGTTTCCCACAGTCTCCGCCCCGAATGGATAGACTGCATTCACTAGTAGCGTTTCCCACAGTCTCCGCCCCCAATGGACAGACAGCATTCACTAGCAGCGTTTCCCACAGTCTCCGCCCCCAATGGATAGACTGCATTCATTAGTAGCGTTTCCCACAGTCTCCGCCAAGAATAGATAGACTGCATTCACTAGCAGCGTTTACCACAGTCTCCGCCCTGAATGGATAGACTGCATTCACTAGTAGCGTTTCCCACAGTCTCCTCCCCATATATATAGACTGCATTCAGCAGTAGCGTTTCCCACAGTCTCCGTCCCTAATGGACAGACTACATTCACTAGTAGCGTTTCCCACAGTCTCCGCCCCGAATGGATAGACTGCATTCACTAGTAGCGTTTCCCACAGTCTCCGCCCCGAATGGATAGACTGCATTCATTAGTAGCGTTTCCCACAGTCTCCGCCCCGAATGGATAGACAGCATTCACTAGCAGCGTTTCCCACAGTCTCCGCCCCTAATGGATAGACTGCATTCACTAGCAGCGTTTCCCACAGTCTCCGTCCCGAATGGATATACAGCATTCACTAGCAGCGTTTCCCACAGTCTCCGTCCTGAATGGATAGGCTGCATTCACTAGCAGCGTTTCCCACAGTCTCCGCTCCGAATGGATAGACTGCATTCACTAGTAGCGTTTCCCACAGTCTCCGCCCCGAATGGATAGACTGCATTCACTAGTAGCGTTTCCCACATTCTCCGCCACGAATGGATAGACTGCATTCACTAGCAGCGTTTCCCACAGTCTCCGCCCCGAATGGATAGACTGCATTCACTAGTAACGTTTCCCACAGTCTCCGCGCTGAATGGATAGACTGCATTCACTAGCAGCGTTTCCCACAGTCTCCGCCCCGAATGGATAGGCTGCATTCACTAGCAGCGTTTCCCACAGTCTCCGCCCCTAATGGATAGACTGCATTCACTAGCAGCGTTTTCCACAGTCTCCGCCCCGAATGGATAGACAGCATTCACTAGCAGCGTTTCCCACAGTCTCCGTCCCGAATGGATAGACTGCATTCACTAGTAGCGTTTCCCACAGTCTCCGTCCCGAATGGATAGACTGCATTCACTAGTAGCGTTTCCCACAGTCTCCGTCCTGAATGGATAGACTGCATTCACTAGCAGCGTTTCCCACAGTCTCCGCCCCGAATGGATAGACAGCATTCACTAGCAGCGTTTACCACAGTCTATGCCCCGAATGGATAGACTGCTTTTACTAGCAGCGTTTCCCATAGTCTCTGTCCTGAATGGATAGACTGCATTCACTAGTAGCGTTTCCCACAGTCTCCGCCCCGAATGGATAGACTGCATTCACTAGCAGCGTTTCCCACAGTCTCCGCCCCGAATGGATAGACTGCATTCACTAGTAGCGTTTCCCACAGTCTCCGTCCCGAATGGATAGACAGCATTCACTAGCAGCGATTCCCACAGTCTCCGCCCCGAATGGATAGACTGCATTCACTAGCAGCGTTTCCCACAGTCTCCGCCCCGAATGGATATACTGCATTCACTAGTAGCATTTCCCACAGTCTCCGCCCCGAATGGATAGACTGCATTCACTAGTAGCGTTTCCCACAGTCTCCGCCCCAAATGGATAGACTGCATTCACTAGCAGCGTTTACCACAGTCTCCGTCCCGAATGGATAGACTGCATTCACTAGTAACGTTTCCCACAGTCTCCGCCCCGAATGGATAGATTGCATTCACTAGCAGCGTTTCCCACATTCTCCGCCCCGAATGGATAGACAGCATTCACTAGCAGCGTTTCCCACAGTCTCCGCCCCGAATGGATAGACTGCATTCACTAGCAGCGTTTCCCATATCTCCGCCCCGAATGGATAGACTGCATTCACTAGTAGCGTTTCCCATATCTCCGTCCTGAATGGATAGACTGCATTCACTAGTAGCGTTTCCCACAGTCTCCGCCCAGAATGGATAGACTACATTCACTAGCAGCGTTTCCCACAGTCTCCGCCCCGAATGGATAGACTGCATTCACTAGCAGCGTTTCCCATATCTCCGCCCCGAATGGATAGACTGCATTCACTAGTAGCGTTTCCCATATCTCCGTCCTGAATGGATAGACTGCATTCACTAGTAGCGTTTCCCACAGTCTCCGCCTAGAATGGATAGGCTACATTCACTAGCAGCGTTTCCCACAGTCTCCGCCCCGAATGGATAGACTGCATTCACTAGCAGCGTTTCCCACAGTCTCCGCCCCGAATGGATAGACTGCATTCACTAGCAGTGTTTCCCACAGTCTCCGCCCCTAATGGATAGACTGCATTCACTAGCAGCGTTTCCCACAGTCTCCGCCCCGAATGGATAGACTGCATTCACTAGCAGCGTTTCCCACAGTCTCCGCCTCGAATGGATAGACTGCATTCACTAGTAGCGTTTCCCACAGTCTCCGCCCCGAATGGATAGACTGCAGCCATTAGTAGCGTTTCCCAGTCTCCGCCCCGATTATATAGACTGCATCACTAGTAGCGTTTCCCACAGTAGTAGTATACAATGTTGTATTTACTTAGCATTTATGGTGCAATACGTCATCGATGATGTCATTTTTTACTATACGCAGGGTATAGCACCAGATTGAAAACGGCCCGCAAATGACCCAGATATTTGAACTTAGCGGTTATTTTTTCTTGGATGCTGGTGACTACTTCCGGTTGTCGTAATGACTACTCCAGACTGACTTCTGTTTCCGGGGCACATTGGCGGCGGCGGGGCGGGCGGGGCGGACAACGAGTCATGTGGAATACTTATATAAGTAGACCAAATAGTTGTCGGGCAACTGGGTTTGAGTCCCAGTGTGTGTGTGTGTGTGTGTGTGTGTGTGTGTGTGTGTGTGTGTGTGTGTGTGTGTGTGGTGCGGTGCGGTGTGAGCGACCTCCAGTCATGTAGATCCTCTTTGATGAGGGAGACCGAATTCAATATGACAGGAAATGATATAGTCCATCTCTCGAGCTAACCCGAGTACGTCAAGATATGATCGCATGAATAACCTTTTGCACGGCTCAGTATGCTAATTCGACACGTTTCCTTGCCCATGATTTAACATTACGCGCATGGTGGAAATCTGGTTTATGACTATACTAACCAGATACAGAATTTTATTAAACAATTAACCCTTACACACGTAATAACGCCAAAATTTCTTGTATGTATACTGGCGAGTAGGTACGTCAATATGAAACTTTGAGTCTCATTTAATGTAAGCCATAACTTCCCGAGATAATCATTAAATTATGTAATATTATTAAACAAATAACGTCCCTTTTTACAAACATAAATATAATTAAACCAAGGGACACGAGTCGGTTCTCTTGTCGCCTCTTTTTACACACTAAGCTCCCTTGACCGCCAACTTTACTTGCGCGACCAGGCAAAGATCACGCTTCACCGACCACGATCCGTCCGAGACGACAATAGCCAAGGGCCAGCGGGGTACCGATAACCGGTAGATAATACATGAAGGTAATTACCTGTGACACGGTAGCCGAGCTTGTGGTCACTGGAAAATATGCAGTGATCAGGCATTCAAGAATTCAGCACAAAATATGTATTTCTACTTGCTGTAAAATCTCTCTCTCTCTCTCTCTCTCTCTCTCTCTCTCTCTCTCTCTCTATCTCTCTCTCTCTTTACCTCTCTGTCCCTGTCACTCTCTCTGTCCCTCGCGCTCTCTCACTCTCTTTTTTTCTATCTCTCTATCGCGCTCTCTCTCTCCCACTCTTTCTCTCACTATCTCTGTCCCTATCGCTCTCTCACCCTTACTCTCTCCATCTATCTGTCTCTCTCTCTCACCGTTCTGAATGTCTCTCTCGCTCTTGTCTCTCCCTGGTTATACTTTTTGTTTTTGTTATAGGAAGTCGCTTTTTCTTTGCCATAGGAAGTTTTCTGACAACATTATTTGATTAGTCTCCAGGTCTATAACATTCTTTAGCTGGGAATCGTGACGGCAGATGTCACATGTGTTATATTGTGTGGTTTTCCTCTAGTTAGAGAGAATTATTGACGTACTTGGGATTTACCTTTGACAGGTATATCTATTGGGGATCATGTGGAGCCTTTCATGGTGAGGGATGATGGGGGGGGGGGCCTTAATTCATTGAGGACGATGGCCGAAATCCGAGTTGGGCAGAGGACGCTTCACAGGCTCTGTCAGGAGTTAATAATTTATGTCATTGAGTGTAGTGTGGGGCTGCTGACAATATCGAAAAGCCAGCTTGAAAGGTTGGAGCGCATACAGAATGCGGCATATCCCTGCACTACAACAATGCCGGAAAGGCAGAGGGTCCCTCAGGCCAAAACGTACCCGAGAGTTGCTGCAGTTGTGGATCAGCCCCTGCATGAAGCCAAGGTTATGGTCAGGGGTCATAGACTAAGACGAGGAAGGTCCTGGATGGCACAGGCAGAAATATATATACGTCAGGTTTGTGATCTAGAGACCATTAATCGTGAAAAGGAGTGGGTCAAATACCGGAAGACAGGACGGATTGTAACAATGTAATACATATACTGGGTAATTAGTACAGAGAAACGGCAGCGGGCCGCAGAAAGGGTGACGTGCAACACCTGATCCAGAGTAACAAACATCAAGGTAACATAGTGATCTATACCATTAGGTCAGTGGTGAGAAACAGACGTAGTGGTTGGGGTTTCTTTGCGAAGGCTAATGGACGAGTATTGAAAGAGGAGAGTCTGACATATGACACTACGACCTCCAGCATGAGAATGGAGGTGGGTGCATTTACAGCGGCATTCGATTGGCTAGAGGAGACCACTGGAACACACAGTGTATTCAGTACGGATTCAAAGAGTATGATTAGTAAGTTGGGGAAAGGAATGTTTCTTGCGGAATGGCTATCCTCGCTTCGGAGACAATTATAAGGTCATTTCCATCCATTTGTATATTTGCAAGCATCTTTATCATGTTGATATGTCTTACGTTATCGAAAGCTGTTGTGTAAATCTATAAAGCAAAGGTGTATATCTTGTTTTAATTCTAAAGAACGTTAAATTAATGTTCTCAGCATATATATATATATATATATATATATATATATATATATATATATATATATATATATATATATATATATATATATATATATATATATATAAAGCATCTACTGTGTCCTTGCCTTCTACAAACCCACAATGTTCTTCTCTTATTTCGCGTTGTATTTTCTTGCAAACTCTTTGCAGGATAATTCATAGGAAAATCTTCGTGATGTGACTCTATACTAATTGTTCTATGTTGAATATATTCCAAGGCGCATAATTTCTTTTGGATTGCAATAATTACAGAATTACATAATTCAGCAGGTATATCTCCCGTGTCATATATTGTGCTCAACCTGTAGTTTAAATATTATGTTCTCCCATACCACGTTTTTAATTTCTCCCTTCTCTTTTCACGTAAAATAATGACTTATGTCCCGACTAGCTTAAACGCCTCTTTTTCACGAAGGACGAGTTACCTGGATGTATTATGTCCCGAATTCGTTTCACCCCTCCTCTCCTGTCCTCGTGGATTGTAGTTTCATCTGTCAATCAAATTAACCGATTCTCCGTCTCGTGCCTGAAGCAATGCTTCGGCGATGCAATGGACGTTGCATCATACGTACATTCAAAACTGCTGTTGCCTCCTCGCTTTTCCCGGAATTCACTAGCTTTATCTTCTGTGTTGCGACAAGGTATAAAGCCCGCATTATATTGTCGTCTTAAGATCACACGTCTTACTGCTGAACGCCCTATCTCCCCAACGCGATGAAATGTTAGACATCTGTTCCTTTACGATCCTGGTTGGTAATCTAACACGTCAGTCTGGCTGAAAATCTTATATCCCAGACGGGACTTTTACGACGTGTCAACTTGTGAATTTTATGAAGTCGGTATGTCGCACCTCTCCTTTCTCTTCTCTTCTGCTGAGACAATGCGAATTTCCAACTTTTGATATAGACGCCGCTCTATCTGGGCCTAACGTTTGATCACGACATCAAAATTTCCGCAAACTAGAGTTATAGAAATGATGGTGCGGCGCACGCGGTCAAAATATATGGTTCAATTGTTTTATTCCTTTTCTCTTGCGTTTTTATAATTTTCTTGTGGGCTTTTTAATTCCTTTAAAACTTGTGGAATTCTGACGCTACCTGAGGCATCCCGTCACAATCACAGCAGATGTTTTTCACCACAGTAAAATTACAAACTGAAGCTGCTGTGAAAACAATTTTTATTGTGACGGAGGAGATCGTAAAATCAGGCCGACTATTTACAGAAGGAGAGTTTCTGAAGCGCTGCATGATGAAAGTGTGCGACGTATTGTGTTCAGACAAAAAGCTGATGTTTGCAAAGGTAAACCTTAGCAGAAATACAGTTGTTGATTGCGTTTGTGAGATGGCCACTGATGTGAAAACACAGCTGCTCGAAAAAGGCAAAAACTGTGTTGCATTCTCCCTTGCTGTCGATGCAAGTAATGACCCGACTAACATTGCACAGCTCACCATCTTCATCCGTGAAGTGGACACCAGTTTGAATGTTACAGAAGAAATATTGGACATGAAATACATGCATGGGACAACGACAGGTAAAGACATTTTTGAAAATGTATGTCAAAGTTTAACCAACATGAACCTGCCTTAGGACAAACTCGTTGGACTGACAACAGATGGAGCACCGGCGATGTGTGGCGAAAAAAGTGGACTAGTTGGAAGGATTCGGTTAAAAATGCAGGAGAACTGTACTGGTGAATTGATAGCAAATCACTGCATAATACACCAAGGATCGCTGTGTGGTAAAGACGTCAACATGGAAGATGTAATGAGCACTGTAACGCAAACCGTCAACTTTATCAGAGCCAACGGTTTAAATCCCCGCCAATTTCAGTCTTTTTTGCAGGAAATCGGAGTCGGATGAGTCGGCGTTCTGCGACATGCCTTATCATACAGAAGTGCGGTGGCTAAGTTCCGTGAAAGTTCTCAGTAGATTTTTCAAGTTGATCGAAGAAATTTGTCAATCCATGGAAAGTAAAGGAAAAACCTCCACAGGTTTTCGGGATGAAAATTGGAAGCGTGAGTTGGCGTTTCTGTCTGATATAACCAGTCATCTCAACGATTTGAACTTGCAGCTACAGAGACGGGATCACTTTATCACTGATATGCATGATGCAATGAATGCATTTCTAGTGAAGCTGTGCTTATGGGACACACAAATGCACCAATGCAACCTGTCTCACTTTTCTTGTTGCCAAGAAATGTTAAATCAAGTCACCGTTATGGTGTTTCCCAATGCACACTTTGCTGAAAAACTTAGCTTACATCGCGCCGAGTCCGCACGGCGCTTTAGTTATTCTGAAGGACAGAAAAGTAATTTAGAGCTGTTTCGTAACCCATTTGCCATAGATGTGGAGACTGCACCTGTAAATTTGCAGATGGAGTTAATAGAGCTGCAGTGTAATAGGACACTAAAGGCAAAATACGACACTGTGGGGCTGCACAGTTCACTCACTACATGCGGATCGAACCTTGAGCATGTTTGGTAGCACATATCTGTGTGAGCAGCTGTTTTCTGTGATGAAGACTAACAAAATATCACACAGGAGTCATCTCACTGATGAACACTTGCAGTCCATCATGATAATCTCAATGACACAGATCATTAAATACCCCCAACATAAACGAACTTGCAGCCAAGAAAAGATGCCAAACATCGTCCTCTGACAAACTGACATAAGAGTGAAAATGTGTATACCAATTATTTTTATTATTACAACTGTTATTAAGTTTTAATGTATATTAATGTTTAAAAATCGTTCAATTTTCTGCTTATTGAATGTTTATCCTGTGGCCCGCAATCGTACGTGTGATTTGAGTTTTGGCTTGCTGAGCCATTGCGATTGACACCCCTACTAGGGCCTAGTCCATACTTGCCAACTATGTATCCGTGATTTCCAACGTTGGCATTCAAGTCACCCATTATGATATTTACTTCAGAATTCTTGCATTTCATGAAGGCTTTCTCTAAATCATTATCAAATTCATCTATCCTGTCATCAGTGCTCTCTGCTGTTGGTGCATAAACTTGTATGACGTTGATATCAAAAGGTCTTCCACTCAACTTCACCAGTAACATTCTGTCTGATACAGTCCAATATACTTTGATCGATTTTGATCTTTCTATATCCATTACACTTGCTATTCCTTGATGTTTTTCCTCTCCACCAGAATAGATTATGCTATATTCCTCAGATGTTATAATGCTCATTTCTTCCCATCTGGACTCACATATATCTAACATGTTAATATTTAATCTTCTCATTTCATTCTTAATGTTATAACACTTTCCATCCCCACTCATAGCTCCTACATTCCAAGTTCCAACTTTCAATGTTGATACTCTTTTGCACCCAGTCATCTGGAGTCACCTGGTGCACATGATTACCCCTAACGGACGAGGCTGCTGCTATAAAGCACCTATTTACGCCGTTTCTTTGATTTTAGTTTCTGCTTCAAAAACATGTTTTTCTTGGCGTCTGTAAAGAACGTAAGTTTGCCATTGTTTTAATTCTTAGCAGTCACCATACTGGTCGATGACAGTAGCCATTGTCACCCAACAAACATGAGACTATCTGTCTACCGCCGTGACGCTGGAGACCATAACCTACAACTATCTGTTAGCTGCTCTTCAACGTCATCTACCACCTGCACCCATGACTTCACGTAACCCTGATCGGGGGGCTAAACGGGTACTCCACCTTGCCCAAGGGTGTCCCGTAGGCTAGCGGAGTGATGGAGACAATCTAACTCTCCTTTGATAGGGGATACCCACACACACACACACACACACACACACACACACACACACACACACACCCACCCACCCACCCACCCACCCCCCCCCCCCCCCCCCCACACACACACACACACACACACACACACACACACACATTCATGACTTTATGCAACTGATAGTTCCATGTCCTTAACATTATATCACGGGCTTCGTGACTTGATGAAGCTGATAGTTCCATCACCTTACATTACATTGCGGGCTTAATCTCAAACTGATAGTTCCATCACCTTACATTACATTATGGGCTTAATCTCAAACTGATAGTTCCATCACCTTACATTACATTGCGGGCTTAATCTCAAACTGATAGTTCCATCACCTTACATTACATTATGGGCTTAATCTCAAACTGATAGGTCCATATCCTTACATTATATCACGGCCTTAATCTCAAACTGATAATTCCATATCCTTACATTGAATCACGGGGTTTGTGACTTTATAAAACTAATAGTTCCACGCCCTTATATTATATCACGGGCTTCGTGACTTATGAATCTAAAGTTCTGGGATCGCGAAATGGTGTACAGTGTGGACACTTTCAGTTGATTCCTGATGGTCGACCCAACAGCTCACAGAGCAAGTGTGCTGACGGCTCCATACTATAATTCTTTGTTAGAAATGTCTAGTGAGAATTACACTTTTGAGTACATAAATGACGTTAATGAGTGATTCCAATGTTAACATTTAACGGTCTAATTTAGGCTATTGACATATGCAAAATCAGTACTTGAGTTGCTCCTGACTGGGAAATTGCCAATACTACGGACACTACTTTCTGAACTTGGCAGCCAGCGTAAGGTCACCATGCAGTGGATACCATCTCACTGTGAAGTACCCGGAAACGACAGAGTTGATCGACTGGCTAAGGAAGGAGCAATAGAAGAACATGATGTACCCGTTACATACCACCAAAAGAAAAGAATGATCAAATCCGTCAGAAAGCCACCAAAACCTGTTCGAGATGAATATCACCTTATGGACAGACCATAACAAATCATTATTCTATGCCTCAGAACAGGACACAATAGCACACGTATACACAATTCAATGTCGTCGCAGACAGCAGATCACATACTCCAAGACTACCCAAAATATGACATATATAGGCAAACCTTCCGGCCTGGAGACACAACAGTGGAAGATGAACTGTATGAACCACTGTGTGAACTAAACAAGACAGTGAAGCTCATGCAAGAGCCAACACCGCAGTCGTACACACATTTAAAGCGAACGAAAGAAGAAGAAGAAGAGAAACAATCTAATTATTATACAACAAATGCAAGAAGACATGAACATTAAATTCATCCCACTCAATCTTCTTCCGATGCCATGTTTGTAGCAAGTGATGAAGATGATGACTCTTCACTCCTCTCTGCCATCTGATACTTGAATAACATTAATGTTCTTTACATTATTATGTGTTGTCCTGCTGTTGTCATACACGTGTCTATGTCTCCCTCTGCCTCTTTTGTCAAGCTTATTCTAAAACAAGTCTCTTTTGTCTAATACATTTCTTGTGATTACGTGTCAGAATACATCTCTTGTGATTACATGTCAGAATACATCTCTTGTGATTACATGTCAAAATACATCTCATGTGATTACATGTCAGAATATATCTCATGTGATTACATGTCAGAATAAATCTCTGTTTCCCATGGATCAGTTAGTACTCTACAGGCGGACAAATGTGACAATCTGCTTGATCAAACAGGCTGCCTATTCTCTCCTGGAGTCACTTAAACACATCAGCAAACACATTTGTATAACGTATTATCATCCTTCTTCAAGTGCCATGCCAGCTGGCGTAGGCGTTCATGTCTCTCCACATATCTCGGCCTTTGGTGTTCTATATCAACTCTGCTGCTGGAATTCTAAAATTACTGAAGAGTTTGACCATCATAGACCATAACTCTAGGTAGGGAAATTCCCAACTGCATCTCCCAGTAGTAGAGGATGGGAAACAAATGACGATGTGGCAAACGCAGCCCTTAGGACCGGGAATCCACCGGGATAGGTTGACAACTCTGCAGCATGGCACTCACTTGGCCTGACAACTGAAATGACTAATAAAGTCCCCATGTGGATACGGAAGTAAAGGGGAAACCACCGCATTGTCTTCCCAAGATTTCATGAATAGCCACATATCAGAGGCAGTGAACTACGTTAATGGCTGGCTTAGGACATCCTCGTCTGGAAGGGATAGTCATAAGCCACAAGTGACACCAGACGATTGTAACCAAGAAACACAATAATTTATTTAGGAAATGATGAACATGAGAAAGAGGTGGGACTAATATTTGATTTAAAAAAAACAAAACACGTCCAGGTCAATTAATGGTTACTGGTGTATTTCATATAGAGTTATTATGGTCAAAATTAAAGGCAAACCAATAGATATAAATATTACACAAGTATTCGCACCAACAACAAATAATAGTGCTGGAGAAATATAACACTTTTACGATGAAGTACAAATGGCGATTCTCAAATTAAATCACATGAAATAAAAATAATACTAGGAGATTGTAATGCAAAAGTAGGGAAGATAAAATGGAGAATGTAGTGAGGACTTATGATTTAGGTACAAGAAATTAAAGAGGAGAGAAACTAATAGAATGGACAAATATCAGTGATATGATCATTGGAAGCACCTGGTTTAATTTCCATGTAAAACGATTTTACACATTGAAGATCACTTATAAGAAAATACTTAACCACCTTGACTACATGCTTATTAATACAAGATTAAGAAATGCGTTAAATGATGTTAATCCAGTGCCTGGTGCTGATTAGAATAGTAATCATGTGCCACTGTGTGGAAAAATGAAAATAAGACTGAAGAGAGGAAAAGAAGTGATTTACAATATGAGACTTAATAAAGATGTTCTGAAAGCAGATAAAGAAATTCAAGAACTACATAGAGTTACTGTGAAAAATAGGTACAATGTAATAGCTAAAATACAGTGCATAGATAAGCAATGGAAAATGTTAAGTAACTCCATTAATCAAACAGGCAAAAACATTTTACCGGAGAGAAGTCAAACTGCTAAGGAATATAAATGATGACTGAAGAAATCTTACGGTATATATCAATCAATCATGTGCCATGCCGGAAAGCGTGGGCGGTCATGATTCGCCATTTCACTCGATCACCAGAGTCGTGGATCAGCTCAGTGTTCCTGTCTCGTCCATGCCATGTGGCCAAGCCAAGCTGTCACCAAGTTCTCCAGTCCATTTCTTCTCATAACATGCCCAAAAAATTTTGACTGTCTACGGTATATATACAAAAGACAATATAATAAAAATGACCTACAAGAGTATGAAAAGATAAATAAATATATAAGAGATAAATCTGTGAAGGCAAAAGAAAATTGGTTAAACGAGCATTACATAACATAGATATGTGTAAACGTATTACTGTGTAAATTATTATTTGAGAAATGGTAAATATTACATAATATTATTTGCTTAAAAACACAAACACACATTCAGACACACATAATATATATTTATATTAATAACCCACATGCTTAGACACCTATATTATATATTTATCATGGATAACCCACACATTCAGACATATATATTATATGAGGGCTATTCCAAAACCAACCTTCGAATGGCAAGTAACAATTTTAACACATTGTCAATAACATCTAAATACATATAAAAGTTACATACATCACTGCATTACTGCTCCACATAGTCACCACCCAAATCCAGGCACTTGTCGTACCGTGGCATGAATTTTTGTAACCCCTCGTCAAGGAACGGCACCGCGAGGGTACTTAGTCAGTTATTGACTTCAACCACAAGCTCCTGGGCGGTGTCGAAGCGCTGGGTAACCAGCCAGACCTTCGTCTTGCCGAAGAGATGATATGTCCGGACTGTGAAAGGGTGGTTGAAAATTTCCCATTTAAACTGCTCAAATAAAGCCTTTGTGCGAGCAGTAGTGTAGGGCCTCGGCTTTTGTTTTGGATCGACCGACGAAGCTTCTTCAGTGTTTCGCAATAAACTTCTGCCTTTTTGTGGTCCCCAGTGTCATGAATGCCGTCAACAAAATGCCCTTGCTGTCCCAGAACATTAGAACAATCATTTTAATTTGTGAAAATGGTTGCTTTAATTCTTTGGGCTTGTTTGGAGAAATGAGTATACATCCACTGTTGTGACTGTTATTTCATCTCTGCATTCACGGAGTGAACCCACGTCTCGTCCCCAGTCACTATTCTGTCAAGACATGTACTACCCTCTTCTCAGTAGCACAGTAGGAACGTCAAAGCTGAGCCCATTCTTTAAGCTTTGTGAACGGCAGTCAGTTGCTCTGGTAGCCACCGCGAACATACTTTCTATAGTATGTCCACAAACGAATGCCGTCATTCACGATCAATTATTTTGAAAACTGTCTGTTGCATAGTTATGAAATTTTTCCTGCCGTCTTATATTTACGCCCACCCAAGGAATATGTCTTTGATAGGTCCAAAAGCAACTTAAATCATCGAAATCGGCGACATTTCTTTGATGTTTTGCTGAAAAACTTGTGATTTCTCGCTAACAAACTTGTTTTTACAGTAAGGAGCGCTCCGCCAATTCACATGACGACACAAGGCGTATCCGGATTCATATGGGATTGGGTGCAATAAAATAAGTAGCTTAAAAGTCGACAGGGTCGGCTGCATTGCACCGAGTTTTTATCCCATATGGCTCCGTTTCTTTCCGCAGCGCGGAAAGCGTCGCACAAAGCACGAACTACGTAGCTCCAGCGACGACCCTCGGGAGTCTCCGAAAAAATGCACTCGTAAAATGAAGGACGCGGTCCAGAATCGAACATACAACCCACGGAGCCCGAATCAGACGGCTTGACCACTTCACCAAGGAGAATCCCGAGAGGGGTGCAATGTGTAATATTAGTAAAGACAGAGAATTTACAGAGGCATGGGGTAAATAATTCGCAAATTGACAGGAAAGTAGAAGGAATATATTTCTTACCTTATTTTTCATTTCCTTCTTGTTTCTTCAGCTGCTGGTTAATAATGTGTACACAAGTATTCATGTTAGCTTTTTATATTGAGTTCGTAAAAGCTTCCAAATAGCTGTGCGTTAAAGTGCGTATGGAGTGACCAGAAATGATACCGCAATTTAGTCATCATGTTTCCATTTTTAAGGATCTGTTAAGCTGTCTGTGTAGTTTGTTCACACGTACACATGGGTGACAGACCCGCTTTGAGTCTTCGTGAAAGATTGTTTACTCTGCTGTTTACCTTTCAGAGACGGAACATGATTACCTGTTTTGCACTATGAAAATAATTGTCAGTGTCTCTGTAGTGGGCTTTCTTCTTAACGACCAAGATGTTGGTCCTCTTTTCATTGAAGTTTATAGACTGATTCGTATGCACGTGTGTTGTCCCCTACTTTGACAACGTGTTTGCTCTCACGTTTCTTGTTATGCCACAATATGTCAGTTTCCACCGAAATATTACTCTTCTGTTGGTATTCAATGCGTTTAGTGTGTGTGTGTTTTTTGTTTTGTTTGTTTCAATACAGTTGTTTGTCACCGCTGAGGGCTTGCGGAATTGAACATTCATCACTGTGGAATTCAAACTGTTGCCATTGACATTATGCTGATGCTGTAATGTTTAGGGCCTGCAATTCTTCTGAATATCTGTAGAAAAATATCCCAGTTGGTGTGCACGTGGATTAAGATCTGCGATCTGCTCAGACCTTAATCTGTGTCGGACGATTCCAGTAGGTTGATGACTGCTCTCGGTTGCATAAAATTCAATCCATCCTTTCTCCAATAATCCTCTACCGCTTTCAACACATGGTCCTCATATTTTTCCAGTAACTTTTATCAATAGCGCGGACTGGATTAGTATCTTGACGTCAGACAATCTGAATATAGTATTGTCATTTGCCACCTGTCCTTTAATTTTAGCCAACACAAGTTCTATAGGATTAAAATGAGAATGGTACGGCGGAAGTCTCAAGCACCCATGACGATGCTCTTCTATCAACTTGTCGATTTGATATTTCTTGCTTTTTAGCGTCTGTTTTACAAGGGACAACAATTCTAGCTAGAAATACGTTTCTGGAAATGGTATGTTTTCCATTCGGAGTCATATCTTTATTGATCCCTTTGTGCTCGATGCTGTAGGTATTTTGTCTTCTTGGGCAACAACATTGATATCATGCATTGTCCATAATTGGACACGACGGTCTATCTAGGGATGGAAGCACAGTATTCTCGAGCCAATCTCTAAATACATTACCATTCATCTGATTATGATAATCCCTATTGTCTGTATGCTTTGATAAGAACACGAGCCCAGCATTCTGTTGTAAGCCTTTGTGCGTATTACCAGCATGGGCCATGACCAAAAGCTGTCCTATGCTACTGGGCACATATCGCTTTATTTGTCCATCTACTGATTGCCATTCCTTATCACTTGTGTGGTGCGCATTGATCCACATTTCATCCAAACACACTATGCCATAATTTTCTTTGCGCATTTCCCTTATTTCACGTAGGTATCTGCTTCTCATGACTCCTGAATGCGGTAGATCGCAAAGAATATTTCTACCGCCGTTGTACTTTCAAAAAGTGAAGATAATGTCCTTATAATTGTCCACAAACTTGTTTTGGATAGCTCTATGTTATTCTTCTTTTTCAACCAAACCCTAAGTTTCCTTACAGTCACTGTTTCTTTGGCATCCAGCATTTTTATAATAGGTATATTGTCAGGGTCTTGCGTAAGGCAAGAAATGTAGCTCGTTTACTGACAAGTGAGATACTAAAGATTACTACTAAATAACTCGACGTGAATACCCGATGATATAATTCGCACTTTTTATTCGCGCAATGCACTCATCAGAAACAATACAGGCATCGCGCAATCACAATTCACAATATCATTATATCATAAATACAATCAATCAAAGAATACATCAATGCAATCCACTTACAAGTCAAACATACAGGCGTTCAGTCTCCAACAGTCATACAGGCTAGCAATCGATGCATGCTCAAACACTCAGGCCTCATTCAATCGCGTCCGACCAGTACGGCTCCCAAGCCCTGTCTGACCAGCCGATCAGCACACACTTTAGTTGGGCTCGAGTCACCTTCCGTGACCCACAATGTTCACGCTGTGTCCCCGCTGACCCACGACTGCTTAGCGTTGCTCAGTGTTGGGCCCGGCTGGGCTTCTCTGGCGCTGTCGAAGACGCCGCGTTATAACTGTAGTGTTTAACATAGCTCAGCGTTGAGCTCGGTTGCATTGCCTGGCGTTGGTACAGACAACTCGTTGCAACTCCGGGTGAGAATCTGACATATATGGATACATACATGGATATAAAATCCAAAATGTTTATAATTTTAGGAGTCTCCGTGGCGAAGTGGTCAAACCTTTTGACTCGGGCTCCAAAGGTCGTGGGTTCGATTCCGGGCCGCATCCTTCGGTTCACGAGTTACATTTTTCGGAGACTTCTGTGGGTCGTCGCTAGAGCTGCGGAGTTCGTGCTTTGTGCGATGCTTTCCGCGCTGCAGAAAGAGACCGAGCCATATGGGATAGAACCCGATGGAATGAAGTCGACCCTGTCGAATTTTAAGCGACGTTTTAAAGCATTTTTATAATAGCTCGACTTGTGACATCTTTTTCAAAGCTGTCTACAATAATCTTTCTACCTACCATCAATTGCGTGGTGGTTTAATTCCAGATTCTTACACCCATCGACGAAATGAACGTTTACTCAAACCCAATGCATGCACTGTTCTTTTTTAGGAATTTGCAATATTATAAAACAGTTTCCTGCGATCAGCTTCTTGACAAAAATATGTGTACAACTTCATAGCGATTCTTTGAAGTGTAAACACAATTTCGCATTCAGCCCCATTGAAAAATATTTACACATTTCAATGTTAGCGATATGTGGTAAGATTTAAAAAAAAAAAAATAAAAAGAACAACAACATATTAATCAGGTTTCATGAAATAACCCACATTTTGAGACACCTCTGAAAAGTCCTAGTTTAAACAACGGGGGCGGGGGGGGGGGGGGGGAAGTTGGCATAAGGCCAATCCCATGAACATATTCAACATTGAGCGCTGATTGTCTGGCTACGCTGTAATACTTCTAAAATTATGAATTTCATCTCAGACTCGTAAATTATATACCGCATATAAACAAACTTTGAAATCTGCTGTAAAATCTCCAGAACAAAATTTTTTTGTTGGGTGGACATAATGATAAGGTTATATACTAAATCTCATAATTTTCCCTCAGTTGGTTACTGAGATATGGATGGTTATATTGAGGCAAACAAATGTGAATGCACTATAGTAACCTAACATCTCTGTGCCAGTTTGAAACAGATTAGACCTAGAAATTTGGGGAAATTCTGAAGAACGATCTGAAATTGTGAAACGGCGCTTTTCCACTACGACTTGGTCGACTTTTTTAATGAGCTCATCTTTCACACATGAATGTCGACAGTGTGTTCCTCACCATGCACATTTTTACGCCCATCTCTGACTTTCCTGTACCAATCCCTCACAGAACTGTCACTCATAACATTATCACCGTACACACGACACAATCGACGATGAATCTCGGCCACATTTTAACATTCTGATTAAAGAAAACGAATCAAACCACTAATATCACAGCTGGCGGAAAGACACCATCAGTGCCCATGTTTATTCGTTTGCGATTCGTGAACCATTGAACAAATACGAGTTAGGTTGATGTGTAGTGATTTACACGATTACTGAACGATGCAAGCAATGAACGGTGTTACAATGGAAACTTCTTTTACCAGCAAATCGATGATTGATTTTGGAATATTTATCGAATATTTGTAATAGATAACCCACACATTCAGACACATATATTATATATTTAAAATGGATAACACACACATTCAGACGCATGCATTATATATCTATGACGGGTAACCCGCATTGAGAAACATAAATTATATTTGTAAAATTGATAACCCACACATTCAGACGCATAAATTGTATATTTATACTGGATAACCAAGGTACAGACACATACATTATATATGGATATACAAAACACACATTCAGAAATATAATAGATAACACATACATTTAGACACATACATTTTATATTCATAATGGATAACTCACATTCAGAGACACATTCATTCATTCATTCATTCATTCATTCATTCAGTAGCACGTCCTTTGCAGAACCTCGCTCCCATAACAACCTTCCGGAAAACCTCTCGATCATAAGCAAGATGTCCCGCGTCCGATACCCCCCTCTGGAGTTCAGAGACACATATATTATAAATTTAAAATGTATAAGCCACACATTCAGACACATGTATTGTGTATTTATAATGGATAATCTTGAAATATCCAGATTGTATATAAGTGAAAGTACATTTCGGAGACTGCTGCCAGCATTTTCATACTCCACGTCTCCATAACATGCATGCAATAACATTTGATTTGCATAATGAACAGGATCGTCTGGAATGTCAGACCGGAAGACGATTATTTTCTCCTATTGTGAGTCCTCTGGGGCTTGTGCTTTCGGTACCTCTTTTAAGACATGGCTTGATCCTAGTTTGATAAAATAGCATACACATGTAAAAGGTTATGCTTATTGATAATTTGTGCTAAGTGATAATGATGCACACATGTATGTATGCATGTGCGAACACGCACGCACACACACATACATGCACACACACACACACACACACACACACACACACACACACATGCACACACACATGCATGCACACACACGAATGATATATATGGATGACTCACTCTCTAGAGGGAAACAATTGTATGAACATGATCAGATATAATCCATAGAACTTCAGAACAAACACGCACGCACGCGCGCGCGCATGCACACACACACACACACACACACAAACACACACACACACATACTAACAATTAAGATGCATGGCTGTGACCTAGGTCATAGAAAGAAGACTTCATACATTTGTGAAATAGTCCCACTGGTATAGATTTCACCAGGTCCCACACTTCAGTGTTAAATGATTCTTCTTCTTCTTCAGCGTTCCGAGCCATTGAGGTTCTTTGCTGCAGATACAATCCGTCTCCATTCGTCTCTCTGGTTGACCTTCTCTTGCCAGTCGTTGATTCCAGGTGCTTGTAGGTCTGTATATGTATTATCTCTCCACCGCCTTCTTGGTCTACCTCGGGGTCTACGGTCATTTATTTCCTGAGTGTAAGCGAGTTTTGTTTCCTTATTATCTTCCATTCTTTCTATATGCCCCAGCCATTGTAGTCTATTAGCCTTCATGATACCAGTGATTAGCGGGGACTTAAAGAGATCATAAATGTCTTTGTTACTTCTTCTTTTCAACTCTCCACTTTGTGTATCCCTAATGTGTCCAAAGATGCGTCTTAAAATTTTGTTCTCAAAGGTTTGTAACAAGGCTTCGTCTCCTTTCGTTGTACTCCAGGTTTCAGAGCCATACAGCACAACTGGTCTGATCAGTGTTTTGTATATTGTGATTTTGGTGTTACGAGATAGCGCATTTGATTTTAGTAGATGTTGTAGTGCATAGTATATCTTATTTCCAGAGTTGATTCTAGTTTGTATTTCTTCCCTTATGATGTTGGAGCAGTTGAAGATTGTACCCAGGTATTTGTATATTTCCGTTCTTTTAATGGTCATATTATCTATTTGTTCCTAGATCAATCAATCAATCAATTATCTATTTGTATGTGGCCAGAGTTTTTAGCCATTCCGTCTCTTGAAATTACCATATATTCTGTCTTATCTTGGTTGATAACCAGCCCCATCTGTTGGGTTTTTCCCTTTAAGTGAGTCAATATTTTCAATGTCTTTTGTTCACTTTGCCCTATAATATCTATATTATCTGCATAACCAAGCATCTTGGATGTTCCTCCAATATCACATTCCTCCTTTACCTGTTAAATGATGCCATTGTATTTCTCCAGCCATTTAACTATTTTTTTAGTGCTGGTCTCTCAAACTCAATTACAGTATTGTTCCATTTGTTATCACTATCGCAAGAAGAGTGGCTTCTGTCAAGCATTATTCATAGTCTCTGACACCCCTTGATTGTGTTGTACCAACATAGTGTGCAGGTACACTACATCTTTCGGGGATAATCATTTTTGCAGCTTGCGGTAAATATGTGTTGAAATCAAATCTATTTGTTCTGCCCCATGAGGTCAGACATTATCATATTCACTTGATGCCTAGATAACCCGCAACTGGCGTTTCCATAAGTCCATTGTGTGAGGCATGGGCCTGTTTTAAGAGTTTCACTGTAGAAAGTGTGTAAGATGGAGGGATAGCCACTTACTCTGCACTGATCTGCTACTTCCCTACTTAATGGGTCTTGGTGTATGTGAGATTGTGAAATCAAGATCTGTAGTTCAAGATGAGTGCCACATTGTGGCGTAGATCTCTTGAAGTTTTAATAAGGATTAGTGAGTGACCATTGTGACAAATGTCAACCTCCTCATCGCTTTGATCAAGTTGGTTATATCCCCCAACTGTGGGAGTGACCATTAATGCCTCCAACTTTGGGAGTGACTCTTAATTCCCCCAACTGATTTAGAGTGGGTTACAGAAGTGAGATTCGAAGGATTACCATTCCAACAGCTTTAGTTACAAAGTTCTATTTATGTCTAGACTAGCCTCGATGTACCAGCAGAACATTCGTATATATAGCTCCAACGTTGGGAAACTTGCTCAGGTGTGCATAGTATTTTGTCTCATAGGGATTAGAACTCCCCATTTTTGTCTATTGTTTTACTCTGATCTGGAGCATACACATTATGGTATTTTAAATTTTGAATTCACGTTGACATGAATCTCTTGTATGTGGCGAACGCTGCTGTGGTTTTCGTGGTGTTTATTGTCGAACGCCGTCTGTTTGCTGTGTCCAGCTGATGTTCCATAAACTCATCTTGCTTGCATGTCCGTGCTTTATAATAAATTAGGCTTTGTATTTATCTCTCTTTCTCACTCTGTCACTGTCGCTTTCTCTATGTCTCCCTCTCTCTTCCTCTCAATCCCTCAGTCTGTATCCATGTTTAGTTTTAAGTAAGTTGGTCTATTCTGCTACCTCCAGACTCCTCAAGATAGTATAGAAGGTGTTCCAGTGACAAAGAGTTGTCATCAGAGCCCCATAGTGCTCTTGCCTGGTGTGGCTGCTCCACTTTCATGAACTATATTTGTGTCCATTAGGGAACTCTCTTGTTAGCTACAATTCTATTTAAAGGATACACGATTTCAGGCCTTTTGAACAAAACTAAAAATCCACGAGGCATAATGATATAAGACCACCCTGTAAGTAGGTGAGTGCTTGTAGACAGTTTACGCTTATTGGTTCAACACAAATGTCAAGGACAGGTTACACACCTTAATCACATTAGACATATGACCCATATATGTATTGGCCAATCAAAGCTCGGTGCGTGGCGTCATCAGTGTGACACTGGCTGACTTTACTTCCTTAGACATTTCGTGGTACCCATTTTATGCTGGGCCAAACTGGTAGCACGCGGCAATTTTAAATATCAGCCCCGTTGTGAATTCAAGCCCATGACCAACATACTGACTGGCAATCCAACATCCAGCCACTAAATTACATGTCTCATGAAACATGGAACAACTTCTGCAGATATCAACACTGGAAATTCGTGAAGCATTTGTAGCTCTGTGTATGTGGCCATACTGTCAAGGTGATTGCTTAGAAGACAATAAGAGCATATTACATCAAGATTACTCACTAAACGTCAACTACAAAATACACATAATACTTTAGACAAGGATATAATATGTGAGAATATAACAAACACTAGATGGAATCTATTTTTTTAACCACATTTTGAGAATCCTTAACTCACAAAGAAAATAAGATGTTTGGCGCTGACATGTTCTGCCTCACCGAATGTTCATGAATAGTTGAAATCACAGTTATTTATTTCATGGATAGTTGAAATCACAGTTATTTATTTCATGAATAGTTGAAATCACAGTTATTTATTTCATGGATAGTTGAAATCATGGTTATTTATTTCATGGATAGTTGAAATCATGGTTATTTATTTCATGGATAGTTGAAATCACAGTTATTTATTTCATGAATAGTTGAAATCACAGTTATTTATTTCATGGATAGTTGAAATCATGGTTATTTATTTCATGAGTGAATAGTTGAAATCATGAATTATTCAATTATTAGGACTCGCAGACACTAGGAAAAAGGGGCAGAACACGAAACAAACACATGAAGGTTACGTCCTTATATGGAGTGGCGTCGACCAGCGAGCTACAGCTAAACATGGAGTGGGTTTTTTGTTGCATCCAGACAAAGCGAAAGCAATTATCAACACTAAATCTATATCAGAAAGGATAATACTAGTACAGATCAAAGAAGGAAATAGAACAACAACTTTTATACAAACATACGCCCCATGTAATGACACTTACAGCGACGAAGACAAAGACGAATATTTTGATAAACTTGCAGTCACGTTAAATAATGTCAAGGAGACAGATGAACTAGTTGTGATGGGTGATTTTAACGGACGAATAGGCACACGAAGAACACCGTGGAAGGATTGCATGGGGCCATTCAGCGACACAGAGACTGATTGTAACAGCAATGGTCAACATCTACTCAACATATGTTCGGAACATGGACTAATAATAACAAATAGTTTTTTTCAACATCGTCGTAGCCATACCAAAACCTGGTATAAATGGAATGACATAGACCAAGCATCCCAAATTGACTTTATTCTAATTAGGAAATCAGACAGAAGGCTACTATTAGATTCAAGAGCACTCCCAAATACAGATGTTGATACTGATCACAAGCCAGTCATAATAAAGAAGATTTCACCACACAGGAAAATAAGAAACAAACAGGTAACAACACATGTCATCAATTATAGGAGGCTGCAGGAAAATACTGTTAAAGACGAATTCAATCAAGAAATCCAAAACCTACATAAGAACATCCCTGATGACCACTCAAGCGTAGATAAGGAATGGACATGTTTCAAGGCTGCCATGCTCGACACACTGAAAAATAAATGTGGAACAAAGAAAGTAGGGCAGGACAAAAGATTAAGAACAGCCTGGTGGAACAACGAAGTTAAAGATAGCATATTCAAAAAGAAGGTAGCATTCAAAAAGTGGATCACAACTAAATCTGAACAGGACTATATTACTTATAGAATAGCACGACGTAATGCCAAACGAACAATTAGAGCATCTAAAGATGAATCCTGGAGAATATACGGTGAACAGATGGCGACCCTTAGCAAAGACTGCCCAAGAGAATTTTATAAACGTGTCACCACAATTAGAAACAGAGATGCATGTTACAACCCAACCACCATCATAAACAGCAAAAGAGGTATGCCAATATTTAATCCACAACAAAGACTAGCAAGGTGGGCAGAATACTTTCAAGAACTACTTAACCCCACAGATAACATAGGAAACCTCACTTTTGTGCCTAAACGCCAGGGACAGCAAGAACCAAATTTCATACCTGCAGAAGTCAAAGCAGTTATACAGAAAAGTCCTAAAAACAAATCACCAGGTCCAGATGGAATAACCACAGAAGCTATTCAGGCCTGTGGGGAAACAGGAGTTAAATGGCTAACAAGACTTTTTAATATAGCATGGGAAGAAAGAAAAGTCCCAGATGATTGGCAACAGGCAATAATATTACCAATATGGAAAAAGAAAGGCAATATGAGAGAGTGCGAAACATACAGAGGTATATCACTCCTGAGCCATATAGGGAAAATGTATGCAAAACTTTTGGAACAAAGAGCTAGACCAATAGTTGAACAACAGTTAAGCAAAGCACAATTCGGTTTTCGGAAAGGTAAAAGTTGCACTGATGCATTATTTACACTTAGACAAATTTGTGAAAAAAACTATTGAATATAGTGACCAGCGGAATATTGTGTTTGTAGATCAGGAAAAGGCTTTTGATAGAGTAGACAGATACAAATTATGGACCATCCTTGAAGACTATGGGATAGAAGGGCAACTGCTAGAAAACATCATAGCCATGTACCACTCGAGCCAAAGTGCAGTAAGAACACAGGAAGGTATATCAGATATGTTCACAGTCAATACAGGAGTGAGGCAGGGATGTGTGCTCTCTCCCCTGCTATTCAATATCTACATGGACAGAATTTCCAAAGAGGCAAGTCTCGACAGACCAGATTCAGAAAATTTATAACTCTTTACTCCAGATGAAACAACTGACCCACAGGGAATAAATGAACTTCTATTTGCAGATGATCAGTGCCTGTTTTACAACGACGAGGGCAGACTACAAACTCATATTACTAATCTGAGTTCAACCTGCAGCAGATACAATATGAGTATAAACACAGCCAAAACCGAAGTAATGCAAGTTAGCAGATCGCCAGGCCCACTAAGTATACAGATAAATAACACACCTCTGAAACAAGTTAAAGAATTCAAATACCTTGGAAGTATGATCACAGAAGATGGCAGATTAGACAGAGAAATTGAAATCAGATGTCAAAAAGCTAGTGCACTTACATATCAACTGTCACCCTTACTGAAACATCCAAACATACCCATGTCCGCAAAACGACAGATAATAAACAGCATATTCACACCAACCCTATGCTACCAATCTCAAACCTGGACTTTATCCAAATTACACCTTCGCAAAATCAACACCTGCGAAATGAGATGCCTGAGGAGAGCTGCCAACTTAACAATCCGAGACCGAGTAAGAAATGTTACTATCAGACAAACTGTGGGATCAACACCTTGTGCCACATTTATTGAAAGACAGAAGATCAAGTGGTTTGGCCATGTTGTTAGAATGCAACATCAGCAACTACCATCACTGGCCTTACATCAAAGATCATCTGCGACGAGACCACGAGGACGTCCAAGAAGAAAATGGATTGACGACATCAGAGACATTGTACAACCACACGGAATGACACTATCCAGTGCCGTCCACCGGGCGCTGGAACGCAAATTATTCCTCCCCACGACGCTTGACGGCAGAAGTGGAAGATGATGATGATGATGATGATGAATTGTTGACACCACAGTTATATATTTCATGAATTGTTGAAATCGCATTTATTTATTTCATGAATTGTTGACACCACAGTTATATATTTCATGACTAGTTGAAATCACAGTTATTTATTTCATGATTATTTGAAATCACAGTTATATATTTCCGTAAATTTGATTTTCAAAACCATTATCACCCTCGAATTCCTTGTCCTGTGAAGAACTGTGTGCCCCTGGCAGTCTTTCAAGGTGTATCTGTATCATAAACCCGACGACCTACCTCTGTTGCTGTCATATGCAAATTATATGTGATGCTCTTTCCATCTACAGTAGGTTTTCCTCTTCTCCACCTGCCCATGGTCAAGCCATACAGATATTTACTTCTCTGCCTTATGTATTTACAATGTATATCGTTTTCCTCAATTGTAAATTTAGGATTTTGTCTACCATGTATCTCTATGTAATAACATTTAGATATTATAGAAGTTACAGAAAAAAGGTCATCATTTCTTGGCCACATTATTAGAAGACAAAAACTGGAACATGTTGTGACAACCGGAAAGATTTGTGGAAAGAGACATAGAGAAAGGCAGCGAGTGAAAATCTTTGTCAGTTTTGTGTCATGGCACGGAAGGGCATCAACACATGAATTGCTCTTTGTCTTTGGAGATCGCAATTTGTGGAGAAGCATGATCGCTATCGCCAGTCGGCAAGGCACTGGATGATGATGATCACAGTACACTAGTCTGTGTTGTGTCTGTTTGTTCAACATGTACCACGTGACAATATCCTCATTAGCAAATGTGCACAGTTATATTAATATTGATATTAATTATATTATAGTGTCTCCGGAATTCGCGTCAACTCTTGCAGCAAGATTATTTAGTGTTGACGAGAGATTTGTGTAAATTGAAGCAATATGACATAAGGTATCAATCAATCAATCAATCAATCAATCAATCAATCAATCAATCAATCAATCAATCAATCAGGTGCCGTCTCCACAGTGAAGGTTGGCTGCAATGGATCTCCGACACTGTCTGTCTCTCTTGCCTTGACTGTACATTCTGTCAGACTGATGTTCGTCCATCTCTTTATGTTATCTTCCCACTTGTATCGTTGTCTACTTCTTGCTGGCTTGCTTTGAACCTTGCCATCCAGTATGGTTTTTATAAGAGTATCATGTCTTTTAACGTGGCCGATATAATTCACTTGCCTGCTCTTTATTTCTTTCATCAAATCTCTCTTCATTTCCAGTTTTTCTAGAACCTCTGCATTTGATTGTTTTTGTTTCCATGAAATGCGACTTATTCGTCTGTATATCCACATCTCCAGGGCTTCTATTAGATTTTCTAGTTGCTTGTTCAATGTCCAGGCTTCCGCGCTATACAGTAGGGTTGAATATACGTAGTATTTGACAATTCTCATTTTTAATGCGTTATTAATCTCTATAGATGTTAATACTGATTTCATACCGCTGAAAGCATGTTTGGCCATAACTGTTCTCTTTTTGATTTATATTTCACTTCTGCCATCATCTGTTATTATATGTCCAAGAAAGGAGAAACATGTTACTTGTTCTAGTATCTGCCCGTTTACTGTGATGTTCATTGATGACCTTTCCTTTTCACTGCTAATTATCATAGTTTTTGTGTTTTGAATGTTAATATCTAAGCCACATTCTGCACTGTGCCTGTTTAATTGTTCCACTAGGTCTTGTAACTCTTGCTCACTTTCTGCTAGTAACACGGTATCGTCAGGATACCTAAGTTTGTTTATGATTCTTCCATTTATGTTAAGTCCAGGCAGTTCAACTTGTTTAAAAATTCTTTCTGTGGATAGGTTGAAGAGGCTTGGGGGCAGTACACTTCCCTGCCATACTCCTCTTTTTATCTCTATAGGCGACGAATAGTTATTACCGCATCTAATAGACGCCACTTGTTCCCAGTACAAGTTACTAATAAGTCTGATGTGACATAATGTATATATGTGATTAATGCTAACTGAAGTAAATATTTACAATTGATAAAAAATTAATGTTAATTTGAACATTATATTATAATGTTGATAAGATATGTTTCTTAATTAAAGCCATCAAGACATTAATAATACTTGAAGCAACACAATTTACAGTTGATAAAAGATTAATGTTAACTGACGCATTATGATTTACTGTTAATAAGAACACAAGCAGCACAATTTACTGGTGATAAGAGATGTAGCCTTAACTGAAAAGAGACCAGATGTTTAGCTGTAACATATTCATGTTGACTGAAGCAACATTATTTACTGTTGACAGGAGGTCGTGTCAGCTGTGGCATTATTGTTTACTGTTGATAAGATATCCATGTCAAATCAAGCAACAAACTGACCACTGATACACGGTATGTATGTATCAAATGGGAAGTAGTTATGACTTAACAGTTTTTAGTGTATTGTATTATAACGCAGTGACAACATTTTAGTGATATATAAGCCCCTGGCAGATACGGTAAGCTGTTTAAGACGATTAATCATCCCATGGCAGTTAATCATTTAAATGAAGATCTATGAGCTTCTCTTGAAACACGATTAATGTAAACTGAATCACCAGAACGTTGTTTCGAAATGCCATAAATGTTAATTGAAAGACCATGATGTAATATTTAAATGTAATCAATGTTATCTAAATCATCATGATGTCGTGTTTAAGGGTAATCCATGTTAACTGAGTCACCATGATGTCATGTGGAAATGTCATTCATGGTAATTGAATCGCCCTGATGTCATATTTAAATTTCATCTATGTTAACTGAAACACCATGATATCATGTTTAAATGTCATCCATTTTAACTGAATCACCAGTATGTCGTGTTTAAATGTCACCTATGTTAACTGAATCACCCCGATGTCTTTAAATGTCATCCATGTTAACTGAATCACCTTGATGTCATGCTCAAATGTCATCCATGTTAACTGAATCACCTTGATGTCGTGTTTAAATGTCATCCATGTTAATTGAATCACCGTGATGTCATGTTGAAATGACATCCATGTTAACTGAATCACCTTGATGTCATGCTCAAATGTCATTCATGTTAACTGAAGTAACGTAACATTTAATAAGAAATCAATCTTGACCACTCTGCCATAAAGGGACAACCCCCCCCCCCCTTCCCCCTCCCTTCCACCCAATCCCATCCACCCACACACGCTTACACAAATATTTTGATCATCATCATCAAGTTGCATGCCAACAAGCATGGGCGTTCATGTTTCGCCAACTCACGCGATCACCCGGGTTGTGCATACTAGTCTGGTCATCATCAGCATGTGGCAGGTGCTTCATCATCAGACGTGTGAAAGGGATATTTACTTTTACATAAATGACAAATGATTATACCACCAAAAAACATATTTATCTACAACAGAAACAAGTATTACATACAATTATAAATAATAAAACTAAATAAAGTGTACCTGGTTCGTCAATTTCGTGAACTGCCTGCAATAGGAAATAGACAAAGACGTCATTGTGATGTTAATATATCTGTCTTTCTGTCTCTCTCTGTCTCCCTGTCTATCTTACACAACATAGAATCTCTCCCTCGTTCTCTCTCTCTCTCTCTCTCTCTCTCTCTCTCTCTCTCTCTGCGTCTGTCTATCACACACACAAACACACACATCCACAAACACACATTATGTGTCTGTCTTGTCTGTCTATCACACACACACACATTCACACACACAAACTATGTGTCTGTCTGTTTATCTTTCACACACACACACACACACAAACTATGTGTCTGTCTGTCTATCTTTTACACACACACACACACACACACACACACACACACACACACACAAACACACACACACACACACACAGAGTCTCTCCCTCGTTCTTTCTCGCTCTGCTTCTGTCTATCTTTTTATCTTACACAAACATACACACTACCTGTCTGTCTGTCTCTGTCTGTCTCTCTCTCTCTCTGTCTCTCACTGTGTGTCTGTGTGTCTGTCTGCCTATCAATCCACCTTAAACACGCACACACAGGCACACATACACACACACACACAAACACTGTCTCTCTATGACTGTGTGTATATGTATAAGTCTATATATCTTACACAAACACACAAACTCGATTTCTCTCTCTCTCTCTCTCTCTCTCTCTCTCTCTCTCTCTCTCTCTCTCTCTCTCTGTATATGTGTGTCTGTCTATGTGTCTATCTATTTATATATCTGGTGGACATTGATACATTTAACAGATACAAATAAAAATCTACACATTTGAAATCTTACATTGATGTATTGGCATTTTCTTGATCTTTTCGTTTACATGGAGCTCCTGCAATCAGATGTCATTAGCGTATATTATAGTATGAATCAAATACCATTAGTATATATTATAGCATACATCAAATGAGGAACAACACACAGAAAATACACAACTCAGTTTGCAGTGTCAGATGTAAAGAAACACACCACAATGGTGCAGCCATATGAGGACTAAGTGCTACATAGAACCTACAATTGCGTATGCATCTGAAACGTGGACAATAAGCAGACAAGCTGAAAAACATATGATGGCTGTGGAAATGTGGTTTCTGAGGAAAATGCAAAGAATACTATGGACAGACACAAACACCAATGAACAAGTTCTTCAAGAAACAAATGAAGATCGTAAACTGATTAGAGACATTAGACATTGACAGTCAAAATTGTTGGGGCATGTTATGAGAACAAATGAATTGGAGAGCTTGGTGACCACAAGCAAGATCGAAGGGAAGAGAACAAGGGGAAGACCGAGAAGTAAGTACCTGGATGGCTTGGCCTCGTGGCATGGTCGAGACAGAAACACGGAGCTAATTCACGACTCTGGTGATTGAGTGAGATGGCACAACATGACCGCCCACGCTTATCGGCATGGCTCATGATGGATGGATGGATAAATGGTTAAGATCTTCTGACATTGAGTGATTAAAGTTAAGCTGATATTGTTTATAATTTATGAAATGACAATTTTAAGTAAGATATAACTAAACAGACATGAACTATCAATGATTATGTGTGCTTAGTTCCAGTAATGGCTACTTTGAAGAATATACCACCCACAATCCATTAATGGCGTGATGATGGGTGACGGATTATCATTGAGGATGATCATGTTGTATTGTGGGGATAGCATGTGATTTTATGTCTACGTTTGAGACCAGGGATTGTGTATGTCGGACTGGAAGGCAACCTTACTTTGATGCATTCTGGGCAATGGCTTGAATACATTAAGCCTAACATATAGTTTACTGTTTGGGGATGTCGTTGTCTGAGTGTACATTGGCAAATATAGCGTAAATCATGTAATATGGCAGTTTGAGACTATGTAAGCAAGTATGGCGTAAGTCGACGTATAGTCTCCATAAATGGGCTTAGTCTCACGAAACAGAAGACACTTATTGCTTAATATTTGTATAACCAACTGGTCTACCCAGGTGTCAAGGTCTCAAAGGGGACATGACAGAGAGGATAAAGGACCGACATAGGACATGGGAATAGTGTGGGTATAGTAGACCGATCCATACGTCTATGACAGTAGGGTAGAGACAGGACGGTGCCCTTGAACGACAGGACAGGTTCACCTTGGACGGGACGACGCAGTACGCCTGCACAAACAGGCCAGTGAAGGACAGACCCGACTAGCACGACCTTCACGGACTCCACGAGGGTCAAGTACCTCGTGACCAATGAACTCAGTAGGTAGCGGCAGACGGGACTCAGACGTGGATGAGAGAGGATGCCTGAATGAGTTTGAGAGGAGAATAGACTATTTGCTTAGACTTCAGTGCGAGTGAATGTGGGCGCTATCAGCCTTGTGTTCCTGTGCGTGCTGACGCACGGAGAAGCTATGCTTTTGTAGTTAAGAGTTTTGCGAGAGCAGTGCGAGTTGAAATGAAGATACACCATTATTCATATTACAATGCATGAATATTAAACACGTATCGATTTAAATCATGTTTTCATGCCTCATATGTACTCGCACCATCTGCCTGTCTGAACCCTGTATACAAACCCTTAGAGACTTTGACAGGCTACTTTTGGGGGTTCGCTCCGTTTTGGCGATGCCCTCGGACAGTTAAGGTATACAGGCTAACATTAAAAATAGTTTTTGACTGTTCTTGGGTTAACCAAGTAAAACTTGTGAGTACACAACTACGACGATCATTTCTAAACATAGTGACGAAGAAATTTCAAGTAACTCTCTACACTCAAAACGATTTAATAATCATTCTCTCCTCTAACATGGAACATGGAAAAACTCTAAATATTAATATCAGTGTATGTTAGGATATAAACCAGACTCCCTGGCGAAGGGGTTAAGGATGCCGTTCGTAAACCCGTATACTTACGTACGAAACACAGCTGCGCGAGATTCGGCAGCGGATCGCGTCACGTTAGCTCTTACGGAAAGGTATGTGATCCGGTCGTTCAGAAAGCAATGGCAAGCTATGAAGGTAAAACTTGTCAAGACATCAACAGCAGCTGAACAATGCTGGTGTTGACTGCAGTGTCTTGTAAATAGGATATAGACAATAAATAAAAATGCTAGGATATAATAGCCATGGCGCAGGTATCTCCAACTATCAAAAACTGGCCATAGAAGTCACGCTATAACAAAGAGAGAACCATGAGGTCGACTTGCCAGTAATAATACAATGTGCTATGTGTGGCCTAAAAGACATTTCATGACAGACATGCATGCGATGGTGTCCATAAAAGTCACAAGACACCCAATAATCTCTGAATGTAGTTTACATTCTTTGTCAGTCTGACTCTTGACCCCCCCCCCCCCGTCTCTCTCTCTCTCTCTCTCTCTCTCTCTCTCTCTCTCTTGATGTGTGTGTTTCTGAGAAGATGTGTGTGAGCGGTGGATGTGTGTGGTAGGGTATATGTGGGTGGTGGAGTGTGTGTGGGTGGGAGATGTGTGTTTCTGAGTGGTTATGGGTGGGGGATATGTGTGGGCAGGTGGGGAAATGTGTTTGTGGGTGGGGATGTGTGTATAGGTGGGGGATGTGTAGTTGAGAGGCGGCGGATATTGGGTGGGTGAGAGGGTGTAGGGTGGCTGATGTGTGTGTGGGTGGGTGGGTGGGGGAAATTGTGAGGGTGCGGGATGTGTGTGTGTGTGTGTGTGTGTGTGTGTGTGTGTGTGTGTGGATAGTTGCGGGATGTGTCGGTTGGCGGGGGTATGTGTGTGTGGCTTTGTGATGTGTGTTTTGCTGGGTGGTTGCGGGTGTGTGGGTGGGTGGTGGAGAATATGTGGGTGGGTGGGTGTGTGTGTCGGTTATGGGATGGGTGGGGGATGTGTGTGTGGGTGGGGACATGTGTGTGGGTGGGGGATCAATGGGTGGGTGGCGGCATGTATGTTTGCCTGGGTCTGTGTGAGTGCGTGGAGGTATGTGTGGGTGGGTGGGGGAGGTGTGGCGGGTGGGGGATGTGTGGGTGGCTGCGGGATGTGAGGGTGGATGGGGGATGTGTCTCACAACATTGCAATATGCACTGTTTATGTTTACAACTTTCATTTGACAATGTTGTTTTTATCCCATTTCAATATATCATGTGTAATATGCATTTTTTAATGCTTGTACATTTGATGTACATTTGATGAATAAAAGATGAGTGATTGAAAGGGCCGAATGTAAGACGGGCCTGCGTGCCCAATTTGTTACCCTTTTAAAATAAAGTTCGTTCGTCCGTTCTCTCCCTCCCCCCCCTCTCTCTCTCTCTCTCTCTCTCTCTCTCTCTCTCTCTCTCTCTCTCTCACCCATACACACATCTGTGCATGGCAGATAATGTGTACACGGAGATTGTTCTCAGCACACAAAGGACAAGTTTGCAGGTTCCACGGGATAAACATTCTTCGACTGTTGGACATTTAAAGAAGAGCTGACTCAATAATCACAATTTTTTGGGTCACGTTACGAGATGAAATAAATTGGAGAACTTGGTGACAACTGGCACGATTGAGGGGAAGAGAACAAGGGGAAGGCAGAGAAGTAAATACCTGGATGGTTGACCACGTGGCAGGGTCGAGACAGGAACACTGAGCTGATCCACGACTCTGGTGAACAAGTGAGATGGCAAAACATGACCACCCACTCTTATCGACATGACATAATGATGATGATGACTCAACAGGCAGCTTTTCAAAGCAACAATTCAAAGTTAGGAACCTACCCAAAATACAATAGATATAACATTTGAGATTCTGGTGAACACACATTCGGATCCGCTCTGATGTGGCAGGGTTGGTGCACAATGGCGAGATTCTGCGTGTGTGGTACACGGGAGACGTTTGGAGCATATATGGTATACAAGAGAAGTCTGGAGCATGTATGGTATATGAGAGAAGTCTGGAGAATGTATGGTATAAGGGAGAAGTCTGGACCATGTGTGGTATATGGGAGAAATCCGGAGCATGTATGTTATAAAGGAGAAGTCTGGAGCATGTATTGTATATGAGATATTTTTAGAGCATTTATGGTATATGAGAGAAGTTTGGAGCATGTATAGTATATGAGAGAATTCTGGAGAATTATGGTATATGAGAAATGTCCGGAGCATGTATGGTATATGAGAAATGTCCGGAGCATGTATGGTATATGAGAGAGGTTTGGAGCATGTATGGTATATGAGAGAAGTCTTGAAAATGTATGGTGTATGAGAGAAGTCTGGAGAATGTATGGTATATGAGAAATGTCCGGAGCATATATTGGTATATGAGAGAGGTTTGGAGCATGTATGGTATATGATAGAATTCTGGAGAATGTATGGTATATGAGAGATGTCTGGATCATGTATGGCAAATGAGAGATATCTGGATCATGTATAGTATATGAGAGATATCTGGATCATGTATGGTATATGAGAGATATCTGGATCATGTATGGTATATGTGTGAATATCTGTGTTCAATGATAGTGATACTTTACCTAAGCCAAACGGCACAGTTCAGAAACAACAACAACAACAACAACAACAACAACAACAACAACAACAACAACAACAACAACAACAACAACAACAACAACGATAAAAACAATAACATCCACACCATATTGAACTTCTAACCTAAACAATTACTTGTAACAATTAACATGCTACATTAACATGAAGAAAAAAATAATATGCTTGAATACGTACCTTTCCTTCTCAACAGAAATATGATGACAACAATTATAATGATGACGATTACAGCAGCAACAACGCCAACAACTGTTGCTCCCATATCTCCGAGAGCAGAACCGCCTTTCTCAAAGACAGGTTTTACCGGATCTTGGAAAATTATGACAACATGATCAGAATACACATTTTCATGCATAAATCGAGTTAAAGTTAAAGTTATAGTTATAGTTAGTTACATATCATTTACAGGAAGTCACAGTCAAACACACGATTTTTGTGGGGGCTGATTTTGATCTCTTGCCAAATTTAAGTTCAGAAGTTTGCCATTGTTTTCTGAACGACCGGCACCGTTGTCTTTCCATCCTCACGTGAATCATGATTGGAAATATTCAGAACTGCACTCATGAAATGATGAAACGTTTTCTGTTACAATAAATCTATTTCGTTTTCATTCAGTCAAGTCAATATATTAGTCAAAGCCTTTTGTTTTCAATATTTTATTATAATCATCATCATCAAGTGCCATGCTGATAATCGTGGATGGTCACGTTTCACAAGCTCACATGATTACCAGAGTCGTAGATCACCCTATGTTCTTGTCTTGATCATGCCCATGGCCAAGACATCCAGGTATTTACTTCATTGACTTCCCCTTCTTCTTTCCCCCTTAATCTTGCCAGTTGTCACCAAGTTCTCTAATTTAGTTCTTCTTTTAACTTGTCCACAAAATGTTGACTGTCTACGTCTAATGTCTCTAACAAGTTTACAGTTCATATTTGCTTCTTGTAGGACCTGTGCGTTGGTTTTACTGTCTGTCCATGGTATTCTGTGCATTTTCCTCAAAAACCACTCATCCACTGCCATTAGATGTTTTTCAGCTTGTTTGCTCATTGTCCACGTTTCATATCCATACTAAAGTTCAAGTTATAATTAGCACTTCAACACTCTTTTTCTCGTAGCAAGTTCAGTATGTCCAATGTAATGTTTCATAAGTTCACTCTGCATATTTGTGTGCGTACATGCGCATGTCCTTATGTGAATTTGTGTGTGTATATATGTGTGTGTGCATGTGTGTGTGTGTGTGTGTGTGTGTGTGTGTGTGTGTAGCGCAAGTGGAGCAACAAAATATGTAGGTAGTGGGGACCACATGTAACTGTTATATAGGCAATGTATCATTGACGATGACAAGTGTCTCATGCAATAGGTCGCTAACTATCATTGAATGTAAGTGATATATAGAACCAGTTTTGCTGTATGACACTGACACCTGGAATGAAAATGAACAATTTAGGAAGAACGTGGAAACAACCTAATGTGGTTCCTGAGACGATTGTTGCGAATTCCCTGGACTGTCAGAATAAGTGACTATGATTGCCTGGATGATGCCAATGAAACTTGACCATTATATACAACAATAAGAAAGAGACAAACAGCTGTCTTTTGTCGTGTTATTATAAGAGAGGCATTGGAGAATATCGTGACGACTGGAAAGATCAAGGGGAAGAGAGGCAGAGGCCGACCCAGAGACTTGATGCTGGATAGATTGAGACGGTGGCATGGAGGAATATCATCAGCAGAGTTGATCCAGAACACCAAAGACATAGATCTCTGGAGAGTCATGAATGCCTACGCCAGCTGGCAGAGCTCTTTATGATGATGACAGCAGTGTATAAACATTCAATAATTTTCTTACAGATGGTTATACACCTCTGGAGAAACTACAAAAAATTAGTGTAACAATATTATTGTTTGGCACACTGTGTTTAAAGACTTCTGGTTCCCCAACATAGCGGTTAGGCATTGAACCGTTATGTTCTCTGGCATGTTTATGCTTGTGGCTACGGTTTGCATTCGCATTTTCCTCGTGTTGGTCTGGCAGTAGATGGTTCCGTCGCCCTGCTACTGAGAGATTGCGTAGCGCGACACTGTAAGCTGTGAGGTTCGTGTGGAATGATTTTACATCTGTCCGCTGTTTTTGCACAGTGAACTGCATGTTCGGAACAATGGCCGACTGTCTCTGAATTGACTGGGCTGTCTTTTCGGTTCACGAGTGCATTTTTCAGGATACTCCTGGGAGTCGTAGCTGAAGCTACGGAGTTCGTGCTTTGTGCGGCTCTTTCAGCGGGTCGCCCTTCGGAAAGAGACCAAGAATTGTGGGATGAAACCCGGGTCAATGAAGTCTTTCTGGTGACTGCCGATTCCATCGAGGAAGAACTGTATTTTTCGTAGAGGACTTTTGTGTTGGAATTCTGGCGGAGGCATTATGCACAGTGTACCTGTGCTGGCTGTTGGCTTGACGACAAATCTGTCTGTTCCACTTTTCACATTGGGCAGTGAGGAGCATTTTGTGTGATATTCACTGGCACAGGAACGGAGAATATGGGGACGACCCGTTGCCGTATAGTTGGAACCGCGATTAACTAACTAATTAACAAACACTGTGTTTAAAGCAATGACATATATCATCTCATCATCTCATCTCATCTCATCATCTCATCTCATCTCATCTCATCTCATCATGTTCCTCTTGTACCGGTGTCGAGGTGAAGTATAAACAGAGGGACAGTGCCCTCTTATGGGCTTCATGTATCGATATTCCCATAAACTCTGCTATTCCCTGCGTCCATCGTTTACATAGTCGGCCTCTTCCTCTATTTCCTTCTGGTCTGTACATCATTGCTTGTTGTGGTATACTGTTAGTTGGTAACCTACTTGCATGGCCAAACCATTTGACTTGCTGCTTTCTAATAAAAATCTAGTGCAGCTGTAACCACCACTTTAGTCCTGATTTCTTCATTTCTGATCTTATCTCTTCTTGATACGTTGAGTATTCTTCTCAGGAATCTCATTTCTGTTGTTGTGATTTTTCTTTTCTCTTTTTCTGTCATTGTCCAGGTTTGGCATTGGTAACATAGAGTTCGTAGGAAGATTGTATTGTAAAGTGCTTTCTTAATAGATATTGATGCATGTTTGTTCTTTAGTATTGGTGCCATTTGTCAAATGAGTTGGTTTGCCTTGTTGCATCTATTTTCGTTCTCGTCTTCTGATTTGCCAGTTGATGATATTATACTTCCTAGGTACTTGAACATCTTTACTTGTTTCAAGGGATGTTCGTTTAGATAAATCGTTGCTGTTTTTTATTCTTTAGTTATAATCAGTACCTCTGTTTTACTTGTGCTAATTTTCATGCTATGTTCCCTACACATTTCTTTTAGACTATTCATGTGGTCTTGTAATTCAGCTTCTGATTTTGCTATTAGTGCTTGGTCGTCCGCAAACAGGAGTTCTCTAATGGTTAGATTTGCAGATGGTTCTTCTTTTGTGTTCTCGTCATGCGGTGTTCTTGTGGTCTCTGTTTGGCTGGTTTCTTTACATATGTTGTCTATATATGTTATAAACAAGAGAGGTGACAGGACACAACCGTGTCGTACTCCGGATCCTATGGTGTGGGGTTTAGAGTGTCCTCCAGTTGCTCTCACTATGCATTCACTGTTGTTGTATAAACTTCTACATAGGTTCATTAGATGTGTACTCACTCCATATTGTTTAAGGATTTCCCACAGCTTGTTTCTATCTACTCTATCAAATGCCTTTTCTCGGTCTACAAAAGCTAAGTAGAGTATTTCATTGAATTCGATTGATTTTTCTATAAGTTGTCTAAGAGAAAAAATGGCATCTGTGCATCCTTTGTTTTTCCTAAATCCAAGTTGTGTTTCGCTAAGCTGGGGTTATATAATAGTTCTTAATCTTTTTTCAAGAATTTTAAAAAATATTTTCCCAGTATGACTCAACAGCCTCTGTATTGTGTGCAGTCTCTTTTGCTGCCTTAGTTTTTCCAAATTGGGATAACTATGGCGTTTCCCCAGTTTCGTGGTGTCTGTTGTTCTTCCCAAACGTGGTTGAATAGTCTATGTAGCCATGCTGTTCCTACTTCTCTTGCTGCTTTAGTTAGTTCATTTGGTATTTCATCTTGTCCTGGTGATTTGTTCAATGGGGCTAATCTGACGGCTTCTATAATTTCTTCTTTCAGTATGTCTGGTTTTAGTTCTTCGGTGCCATCTGTGTAGGTCTCTTGAATTCGCGTGACATCTGATAGGATGTTGAGAAGTTGTTCAAAGAACTGTTTCCATCTTATTAGGAATTGCTTTTGTTCACTTATTGGTTCTCCATTTTCGTTGTTAATTATTTCTGTTGGGTCAAAGTGTTCTCCTCGGGTTCTCATTGCACTTATCTTTTTATAGAACTTTCTAGTTGCCTCCTTGTAGTTTTTATTTAGAATTTCTCCATACTCCTCCCAGTCGTTTTGTTTTTCTCTCTTTACTATTCTATCCAATATTCTATTCTATATAATCACGTTCCTGTTTGCTCTTCGACCTTTTTTATATGTTTCTTTTTTTGTCTTTTACAGCTTTCTTTACTTCTGCATTCCACCAACTTGTTATTTCCGTGTTTTGCGTTCTTTCGTGGTTCCACGTGTTATCTTTGTAGTATTTAAAATGCTTGATTTGAACATCTCCAATTCTTCTTCCACTGTCTTTCTTTCTGTGTGGGTGTGAGTGGTTGATGGATGAGTACGTGAGTGGGTGGATGTGTAAGAGAGATGAGTGTATGGTTGGGGGATGTGTGTGTTTGTGGGAAGATGTGTGTGAGCGGCGGATGTGTGTGGGTGGGGTATATGTGGGTGGTGGGGTGTGTGTGGGTTGGAGGTGTGTGTTTTTGGGTGTTTATGGGGGATATGTGTGGGCAGGTGGGGAGATGTGTTTGTGGGTGGGGATGTGTGTATAGGTGGAGGATGTGTAGTTGAGAGGTGGCGGATATTGGGTGGGTGAGTGGGTGTAGGTAGGCTCATGTGTGTGTGGGTGGGTGGGGAAAATTGTGAGGGTGCAGGATGTATGTATGGATAGGTGCGGGATGTGTGGGTTGACGGGGGTATGTGTGTGTGGTTTTGTGATTTGTTTTTCTGGGTGGTTCCGGGTGTGTGGCTGGGTGGTGGAGAATATGTGGGTGGGTGTGTGCGTGTCGGATATGGGATGGGTGGGGGATGTATGTGAGGGTGGGGAAATGTGTGTGGGTGGGGGATCGGTGGGTGGGTGGCGGCATGTATTTATGCCTGAGTCTGTGTGAGTGCGTGGATGTATGTGTGGGTGGGTTGGGGTGTGGTGAGTGGGGGATGTGTGGGTGGCTGAGGGAAGTGTGGGTGGCTGCGGGGTGTGAGGGTGGGTGGGGGATGTGTCTCACAACATTGCAATATGCATTGTTTGTGTTTAAAACATTCATTTGACAATGTTTGTTTTTTTCCACGTGAATGTACCGGGCGTAATATGCATTGGTTATGCTTAAAAAATCAATTTGACAATGTGTTTTTTTCCCTATGTAAATGTAACATGCACATTTGATGAATGAAAGATGAGTGATCGAAATGGCCGAATGTAAGACGGGCCTGCGTGCCCAAATTGTTACCCTTTTAAAATAAAGTTCGTTGGTTCGTTCGTTCGTTCGTTCGTTCGTTCGTTCGTTCGTTCTATAGGTAATTTTACAAAGATTTCAGTAAGCTCTTTTTCATAATTTTCCTACACTGCCTCGTTTTTGAGGTTTTTTTTAAAAATTTACTGATTCGCATGGCATGTATTGTCCTGGTCTTTGCTTCCTTCTACTGATGATTCTTATTGTGGCAACGACTGCTTTGTGGTCTGTGTTTATACTAAGTTGGGCACTGCCCTTGCATCTAATATATTTCTCTTTCTGTTATTTCTTGTTAATATAAAATCAGTTTGGCTTTTAGTATCTCGATCATTCCATTTATACCAGGTGTATATTTATGAGTCTTTGTGTTTATAAAATGTATTTGTTATATAGATGTCGTGTTGGCTGCATAGCTCTATCAGTCTACTTCCGTTATCAATTCTTTTATTATGTCGGTCTCCAAATGCTCCAAGATGTTTTTCTATGCCCGCTCTGTTATGTCCTAGTCTTGCATTCAAGTCTCCCATAACTATGATGTTGTCCTGCCTATCTACTTTATTTAGCACGTCATGGATGTCTTCGTAGAAGTCCTCGCATTCTTGCTCATTATTGTTTGCATTACATGGTGCGTATATTTGTACATATATTGTAATTGTTTGTTCTTTTATTCTCACTGTTATGATTCTTTCTTATATATATTTTATGTCTAGTATTCCTCTTGATAGCCGTGGTTCAATAACTATTCCCACACCGTGTCTCGCCCTTTCTTGCTGTTCCACTCCAGAGTAGACAAACGTGTAACTGCGGTGGATCTCCTTGCATCCTTCCCCCTTTATTCTGGTGTCTACTATTCCCTTCAGTCCAATTTTCCTCTCTTCCATTATTTCTATAAGTTCTTCTTCTTTACTATTAAAACCACAGACGTTCATTGTGCCAATTATTTTTTTGAATCACTGATCTATCTCGTAGTCCATTAACATTGCCGGGTCTATATCCTTTAGGCTCAGTCCGTTTATACTTCTTAGTTTTTCTACGAGCGGTATGAAGATCCCCTGCCGGCTTGCTAGGCCAGTCGCAGGTTTATGACAAAAATCTGACCATTGGGAGTCCAACCCCTATGGCGAGCCATATCCCCATTAGCCCATGACCTTGCGGTCATGGTTTCCCAGTCTGCACCACGTGGAGGTGGGGTTGACTTGTGTTGTCCGCGGGTCATCGGCAGGCTACTAATTTTCACTGTTCACCCCTCCTGGGAGAGGTTAGCCGATCCTAACCCTGATGGCTGCAGGGCCAGGCGCAGTCCACACCTTGCAATGACATATGAAGGCTACAAATATTAACACATGCGATGCTGAGATAAGAAAATAAACTTTGCCATATCCAAGGACTCGTTTACTCGAATGAGTAACACGGTGAAACAAAGAGACATATCCCGAACGATCATGTCTTCTCACTGGCAAGGCTCACCAGGCCGCCTAAAGTGATAATTTGGCCGTGTCCAGCGTGTGCCGCGGGGTCTAGTGTTTACACACCCGCTTCACATGCCAGTGATCCGGGGTTTGTTTCCGGATACGGTCAAGGATATGCACTACTGACGAGCTCAAACGAGAGCGAAACTCGAGTCTAGTGCTTCCACATTCATGTGGATAGGCCTTAGGTTCATACCAGAATACCATCAGCGTTGCCGGTAGTGGGCTGTGCTCAATATTTAAATCTCAAATCCCGTAACAACCAAATAAATTAATTTGAAGATGCCAGGAAGACAGCAGAGAGAGAACAAACAATTGAAACGAACATCTCTTTCTCAAAGCCATCTCAGCAAAATATAAAAGAACAATACATCAAATAAAAAGAGATTGATGGAAGGAAAAAACAGAAAACCTGAACTTTGACAGGGATGTAAACAAACTATGGAAACTAGTGAAAGATATGAACTGAGAAGGACCCAGAAACAAACAAATAACAATTAAACAAGGAAATGCTTTGCTTGCAGAAAAAGAAAATTAACAAGTGAACCAATGCAACACTATGCTATTGCGAACTACATTGATATTACAACCGAACAGAAGAAGGCAATCAAAAATAAACAGACACATAGTAATACAGAGGCAGCATCAGCATATATGATGGCAAATTTAAAAATGGAAGAAATGGAACAAGAAATAAATACTCTAAAAGAGAAGAAATCACATGGATGGAATTACAAATGAAATGCTAATAGGACTAGGTACTAAAGCAAAAATAAAACTACTAGCAGTTGTAAATTACAACTGGAAGAGAGTAATAGTCCCACAGGCATGGAGGGAAACAATACTAATGCTAGTCACAAAAACAGGAAACGACCTGGAAGAACCAAATGGCTATCAACCTATCAGTCAATTTAGCTGTGTAGGACAATTAATGAAACGTATTATCAATGGAGGTGAAGCTCCAAGTAACACTTTCCCACAGGAAGTGGTTCTAACGTGCGAACCATAAATTGAAGAACCTACATTTGAAGAAATCCTATATGTAATCACACGACTTAAAAACAATAAGGCAACTGGGGCTGATGGAATTGCTGCTGAATTTATAAAGGCAGGCGGCCATGCATTACATCTAAAGCTATACAGAATAATAATAAAAATCTGGAGGACAGAAGAATTACTCGATGACTGGAAAGAGTCATTATTGATACCTATCTTTAAGAAAGGAGACAAGTTCCAGTGTGAAAATTATAGAGGAATATCACTCCTGTCCATAAGCTATAAGATACTATCAGCGGTATTGGTAAATAGACTAAAACCATATTCAGAAGACATATTAGGTGACTACAAGGCGGGTTTCAGACAAAACAGATGAACAACAGATCAGATATTTATCTAATGACACATAACCGAGAAAAGTTGGGAATATAAAAGAGATCTCCATAACATTTTTGTGTATTTTAAAAAGGCTTATGATAGTGTCCATAGGAATAGTATATGGAATGCTATGCAGGAATTTGGAAAACCAAGGAAGTTAATCAACATGACCAGACTATGCATGGAAGATACTTATAATATAGTAACATATAAAGGCAAGAAATCAGACCCTTTCCAAATAACATCTGGCTTGAAACAGGGTGATGCACTATCGCCGCTACTCTTCAATCTGGCTCTGGAGAAAGTTGTAAGGAAGGTAAAGGAGGAATGTGATATTGGAGGAACATCCATACTGCTAGGTTATGCAGATGATATAGATATTATAGGGGAAAATAAACAAAAGACATTGGAAATATTGACTCACGTAAGGGAAAAATCTCAACAAATGAGCCTGGTTATCAACCAAGACAAGTCAGAATATATGGTAATTTCAAGAGAAGGAATGGCTAAAAACTCTGGCCACATACAGATAGATTATATGACCATTAAACGAACGGAAACATACAAATACCTAGGTTCAATCTTCAACTGCTCCAACATTATAAGGGAAGAAATACAAACTAGAATCAACTCTGGAAATAAGATATACTATGCACTACAACATCTACTAAAATCAAATGCGCTATCTCGTAACACCAAGATCACAATATACAAAACACTGATTAGACCAGTTGTGCTGTATGGCTCTGAAACCTGGAGTACAACTAAAGGAGTCGAAGCCTTGTTTCAAACCTTTGAGAACAAAGTTTTAAGACGCATCTTTGGGCCCATTAGGGATACACTAAATGAAGAGTGGTAAAGAATAAGCAATAAAGACATTTATGATGTGTTTAAGTCCCCGCTAATCACTGGTATCATGAAGGCTACTAGACTGCAATGGCTGGGGCATATAGAAATAATGGAAGATAAGAGGGATACAAAACTCGCTTACACTCAGGAAATAAATGACCGAAGATCCCAAGGCAGACCAAGAAGACGGCGGAGAGATAATGTACATACAGACCTACAAGCACTTGGAATACTTGGCAAGAGAAGGTCAACCAGAGAGACGAATGGAGACGAATTGTATCTGCAGCAAAGAACCTCAATGGCTCGGAACGCTGAAGAAGAAGAAGTAGAGAATTATCAATGGAGGGCTAATATAGCATCTGGAAGAAAACCAACTCCTAACGCCACACGAGCATAATTAAGAAAGTACAGATCCACTCGAGAGCAAATAACCTATTTTGCTCAGGAAATAGAGGGTGCCTTATAAGAGAAAAAGCACATACTAGCAGTCTGGTTAGATTTAGAAAAAAGCATTTGATGAAGTAGGGAAGGAAGGACTGAAAGTAAAACTGCAAAAAATACAGGTTTGTGGGAAAATGTACAAATGGATCAACCACTACCTTAAGAACAGAGATGCCAGGACAAAAGTACAAGGACAAACCAGCAAAAGGATGCTGTTGGTGCCAGGTGTCCCCCAAGGAGGAGTTCTTTCACCAACATTATACCTAGTATATATAAATAACATCACAGAAAAATACTTTCCAACTAGAGTTCACACATCCTCCTTTGCAGATGACCTAGCCATATAGACATCTAAAGAATATATTAGTACAGCTACCAGCAGAATACAGCAAGCCTTATTAGCGCTAGAGGACTGGTCAAAATCATTGCAAGTGAAGATAAGTGAGGAGAAAACAGCATGCACAGTGTTCTCCCTCTCAAATAAATCTCATCACCCTAAGCTGGTATTAAATGGAAAAATATTGCGCCATGATGAAAATCCAAACTATCTAGAAGTCACCTTTGATCGTTGACTTACATGGAAGACCGAGGTCAAGAAAAATCAAACAAGAACAAGGCAAGTAATGGCAATCGTGAAAAAGCTTGCTGGTACAACGAGGGGAGCAGATGAGAAAGTACACAAGAAGTTGTATACTGTAAGGGTGAAGTCAGTACAGGAGAGCTTATTAACGCATATTAACGAACTAGAAAAGATCACTTGTTTACAACCAATGAAGAATAGAAGTGATAGAGCCCAGAAACAAGCAGAAAATTTAAAAGATTGAAAGACCACACCATGTATAAAAGGTTTAATGGTCTTGGAACGAACGGGAAGACTGAAGCGAAGTAACTTTGTAAAAACTGCAAACAGAAATATTAGGACAGATCATATATTTAACATATCAACAGTCAAACCCGTTTACAATGCACACAAGTTCCCAGCTTTGAGACAGCAGCAACTGTCTGAGACGATAGAAAACATTCCTGGTATTGAGAAAAAGAACACTCAGAAAGAAACCGAAAGAAGAAAAATAACCCTAAACTACATAAAACAACATTACCCAAGTAGCAACTGGTCCTATGCATATAAAGATGGATCAGCCAAACATTCAATAAAAAATGGAGGAGGAGGAAATCTCCTAATTTAAAAAAAAAATTACATTACATTGGCACCTTGCCGTCTTGACTGACGATAGTTTGTGCTTTAAAAAGGCGGTATTGAGTGTGACTGATAAGGCCAATTTGCGCTGTAAATGTCCGTTCACAGTGGGTGCATGTGAACACGTGGTCATTTCCACCATCATGCACCATCTTACGTCTCAAACGCTGCGGTGTGTGACTTACTGCAATAATTTTCTCTTTTGTCTTTATTCCATTTCTGATGTTTGCCCTCCATGCAACACGTTCAGCGGTGACTTGCTCCCAATGTGCATTATCAATGCCTGTGTCAATCATGTCCCGCTTACTCACATCTTTGTATCGTAGTAGAGGCCGACCCTGAGATCTCTTACCCATCTGTAATTCACCAAAAAAGATATTCTTTGGTATTCTACCATCATCCATCCTCCTAAGATGTCCTATCCATCTAAGTCTACGAAGACTGAGCATGGAATAAACTGTCACACAACCTGATCTTTCCAATACTTCAGTATTTGTGATTTTGTCTTGCCACTTAATACCAAGAATTCTTCGCAGACACCGCATATTAAAGCTGTTTAAATTTTTCTCTTGGTGTGAGTAAGTTGTCCAGGTTTCACTGCCTTAGGGAAGGGTACTAAGGACACACGCTTGATAGACAAGGACTTTTGTTTTGGCAGTAAGCTTCCTGTTCTCCCAGACTCTTTTTCTTAACCTGTTCATTGTTGTTGCTGCCTTACCAATCCGGATGTTTATTTTCTGATTTAGGGTAATTTGCTATTGACCACTGATCCTAGATATGTAAAATGGTCTACTATCTCTAGTTCGGCGTCGTCAATAAAGATTGATGGTACCCCATGTGCACCTTGTGACATAATCTGTGTCTTCTTTTTGCTAATTGTTAAACCAAATTCAGAACAAGCATTGGAGAATGCAGATAGTAGACATTGCAATTCTTCCTCAGAGTGGGTCGTAACTGCAGCATCATTTGCAAAAGCAACTCTCTGATCAGTACCCTCCTAATTTTGGTCTTAGCCTTCAATCTCTGAGCATTGTAAAGGCCGCCATCTGAGCGTGAGTGAATGTATATACCACCATCCTGATCACGAAATGCATATTTCAGTAGAAGTGAAAAGTATATTCCAAAGAGGGTGGGAGCTAGTACACAACCTTGTTTAACTCCACTCTTGATTTCAAATTCTTCAGAAGTTGCATCATCAAACTTGATTATACCCTTCATGCCTGTGTGGAACGATTCCCCAATGGACAGAAGAGTTGGTTTGCAGCCAATCTTCTTTAGTGCCTTGAACAGACCCTCACGACTGACCAAATCAAATGCCTTTGTGAGGTCGATGAAGGCAATAAATAGTGGTTGATTCTGTTCACGGCATTTGTCTTGCATTTGTCGCAATGAGAATATCATATCAGTGGTAGACCGGTTCTGTCGAAAGCCACACTGTGATTCGGTGTAGACTTGATCTCCTAGGACTTGAAGTCTGCGCAGAACAATTCTGGCAAATACTTTTCCAACAATACACAGAAGTGAGATACCCCTATAGTTGTTGCAGTCGCTCCGATCGCCCTTGTTCTTGAAAAGTGTTATGATGCTTGAATCTTTGAAATCCTGTGGGACTTGTCCTTCTCGCCAGCATAGCTCTATTAGCTGGTGGATCTGTATAGTGAGTGTATCTTGCCCACTCCTGATAACCTCTATTGGAATCCCATCCTTACCTGGAGCCTTGCCAGATGCAAGTTCATTTATAGCACACTTAACGTCTGTTATGGTGGGAAGTGTGTCCAGGTGGTCAAGAGTTGATAGAGCCTCTATGGCGTTGAGGGCATCATCCGCTAGTTTGGTCTCACTTGAGTAAAGCTCCAAATAGTGCTCTACCCATCTGTCCATCTGCTGTTTCTTATCAGTGATGATTTCTCCAATCAAGGTTTTCAATGGTGCACTTCTTTTGATCACTGGACCACAGGCTTTCTTTATTCCTTCATACATGCTTCTTATGTTTCCCTTATTACTTGCGATTTGAATGGATTCACATAACTTGATCCAATAATCATTTGCACACTGCCTGGCAGCCTTTTGCACATCCTTCCTAGCTTGCCTTAGCTCACTCAGAGTGTTACGCGTTGGTCTTTCCTGGTTTCTTAAGAGAGCTTTCTTCTTCTTATCAATCAAGGGCTGCAGAGTCTCGCTGTTTGCCGCAAAACAGTCCTGCCTCTTATGATCCACAGTGCCGTAAACCCCTACGGCAGTTTTATAAAGAGTTTCCTTAATTTGACCCCACTTTTCATTTACTGTACAATTTTCTGGTGTATCAGTGAAAGCGTCTTCAAGTTGCTGTTGAAACTGAAAGCACTTTTCAGGATCGTGAGTGTTAATAATATTAATCCTGGGACTAGATTTGTGTTTAGCTGTGTAGATTCTCTTTGGTATCAGTCTAACCCTTACAACAACCAAAGAATGATCCGTATCACAGTCAGCACTGTGGTAACTTCGAGTCAATGATATATGGTTCAGATGTTGTCTCCGTGTGATGATGAAGTCCAGCTGGTGCCAATGGCCGGATCTTGGATGTCTCCATGTGACCTTATGCATCTCTTTTGTTTTAAAAAAGGTGTTTGTAATACATTGGTCATTACTGGTGCAATGCTCCAGCAGCCTTTGCCCATTTTCATTCATGCGACCGATGTTGTATTTTCCAAGGCACACTGGCCATGAACTCAAGTCCTTGCCCACACGAGCATTGAAATCACCGAGCATATAAATGTAGTCGGATTTTGGAACTGCCTTGATCACAGAGTCTAACTCCTCATAGAACAAATCCTTCACATCATCAGAGGAATCGAGTGTCGGTGCATATGCAGTAATAATGGTGGCAAACCCACAAGAGGTTGCCAAGCGCAGGGATAATAGTCTTTCATTTCCTCCTGCTGGAATTTCAATCATTCCCAGTAGCGAATTCTTCACTGCAAAGCCCACACCGTGTTGCCATTTTTCTGCCTGCCCTTTACCCTTCCAGAAAAAGGTGTAGTTGTTTTCCCTGAGTGACCCTTCCTCAGCGAGGCGAGTCTCCTGCAGGCCAGCAATATCAATGTTAAGACGATTGAGTTCGGCATCAATCACAGCCGTTTTTCTCACATCGTCAATATTGGTCAAGTCAGTGGAAAATCCTGGACACATGGTTCTCAAGTTCCAGGTTGCAAGCCGTAGCTTGAGGTTTCTATTTTTATTTGTACCAGGTGCATTGGTTTTACAGCCTACGATTCAGATTTTGTCCTAGCCCCAAGCACCCATTGAAGCAGGCAGGCTGTGGCGGATCAGCACCCAATTGGCCGGGGGCCAGCTTGGGTCAATTGGCCAGCTTGAGGCGGGCGGTAGCTGTTCAGTGACACCTTTAGGTGTCTCCCACTGTCAGAGGAAACTTTTGGCGCCTCACGTCTACGCCAACTGACAAGGACTTATAACCTGTAACAGTTGCCTCTCGCTTTGATTCCGATACCAGTTAAGACCAGGGATGGAGTTATTGCCTCTCCATAGCACAAAGCCTGGGCTAAAATATAGAGATCATGTGTTGCCCATGCAGCATGATCCCTCTCTCGGCCTGCCTAGTTCACTACAGAGGAAAGGTAACACCTCTACATCTGGAACAAGACAAGCTGCAGAAGCTGCCGGATCAGCAAAGCAATGCTCTAACTGTCCGCCTGTCGGTGCTTCGATCCTAGACCAGCCGCCAACCAAGGCTTAGGGCCTGGTCTGCCCTGCCATGACATTTTGTCATTAGCTTGCATTTCCTCGCACCATGGTAAGGCTTGTATCCTCCCAGTTGCGCTCTTCCGCCCGAAGCCGTTGGCACAATGTGGGGTGTCGGGTTTGGTAAGCGCCGCCCAACGTTCGGCGCTAACAGAAACCAGGTAGTACCGTCTACTGTTATACGGTAGCTCAGTTATATCTGACTAAGACCTGACTGACTTTTTTTTTAAATGGAGTGAAAAAACACTCAGTGGCAACAGGACAATTTTCAAGTAACTTCAAAGCGGAGGTACAGGCTTTGAAAACTGCAGCAGAAATGCCCTTGATGGAGGAAAATAAAGAGCATCAAATAGCAATCTCCATAGTTGAAAGGTTAGCTGCCTCAATACTAAAGAGCAGAAACAACACAGAACTAGCAGACCTAAGAGCAGCACTCCAAGGACAATGTCAGAATTCCAACACATACAAACAAGTTGTAATACAGTGAATCCCATGGCATTGCAGTATACCTGAAAATGAAGAGGCTGACAGACTGGCAAAAGAGGCCGGACGACTACCTCAGTCAGAATACCCGACTTAACATAACCTATAATGTGGCAAGAAGGTTTTAAAAAGCACTTATAGAACCAAATGAGAAGCAGAGCATCCATGCCACCAGAAAGATGATGCATATTACAAACTCGACCGAAGTTAACAAGTAGCAATCTTCAGACCCTACACAGGACATAACAGGCTGAAATACCACTTGTTCAATAAACTAAAGATAGGAGATACTGATGAATGTAATTGTGGAACTGGAAAAATGACAGCTACACAGTTGTTGCAGGAGTGCCCAATATATGCAGAACAGAGAAAGATATTTTGGCCCACACCTGGTTCATTTGAGGACAAGCTCAATGGAGATGTAAGCAACCTCAAGTTGACTGCAGCTTTATTTAACTATATTCAGGTTAACATCTAAAGTTCAAAACAATGTTTTCCCGTGATGAATTTGAATAACGAAGACACAAACAATAGATTGCACGATATATTGCCTGGCATATTTCGCTGCATCTCGTCAGGTACATACTGCAGAAATCACACAACTTACGTGAATTAATTAGATAAATCCTTCAAACTGAGATATACATGTTCGCACAGTAATGTCGATTGTCTACCACGGTAATTTTAAACTGACTATCATGTCTTTCTGCTTGCACAAGGACGGCTTACGAAGGTTAATTAGTATAGCTTCAGCAAACTTTAACAATCGACTACTTTGTGTGTTGAACAACACACGGAAGGCGCTGTCTCTTTCAACCACGTGACCACTCTCGAGCACATGTCTCCCGACCGATGAAGCCGGACTGTTCCGGTGTGTCGGCCGGTACCCTAGGCAGGCTACTAATCAACCTTGGTAAGCCGTCATTGTGCAAGCATGAAGACATGTTAGTCAGTTTACAATTACCGTGGTAGACAATCGACATTACTGTGCGAACATGTGTATATTTCATGTTAGTCAGTTTAAAATTACCGTGGTAGACAATCGACATTACTGTGCGAACATGTATATTTCAGCTTGAAGGATTTATCTAATTAATTCACGTAAGTTGTGTGATTTCTGCAGTATGTACCTGACGAGATGTAGCGAAATATGCCAGGCAATATATCGTGCAATCTATTGTTTGTGTCTTCGTTATTAAAATAACATCTAAAGGTGTATGAAGAAGTTCTTAGCCTGCCATACTTCATGCCACGAGGATGTCGGTGGCAAAAGCGTCCCAGTGACACGACATGGAATATTGCTTTGATAGCAAATCCCATTACGTGGAAAGTCCGAATCGAAAGCTCACTGTGTGGATGTCATCTGCAGACTGCATTCATCTGGTTCCCGGAAAAGCAGCCTGTAGTGAACAGAAGGCCCAATATACGGAAGTGAGGCTAAGCAGCCATGTGCAGGACATTACGCCTAATACCAGAGCGCTCTATGTCGGATCTGCAAGTATGGAATCCTCCTTGGATGGCGGAGAAATGTCCATGGTCTGCCCTTGCCTTCCCTTGAGGGCTGACCGGGATATTTTCAGCTGTTCTAAATGGGCCAGCTGGGATGAGGTTGACAGGACAACAATGAGAGTCAAACGTACTACGAAACACCCGAGAAGGTAACCCGGCCACAAAATGCCTGAAAAAATCGGATGTGTCAGTCGAAAGGTGCACATATCGCAGCTCTGCTATAAACATGCACAACGCAATTACATCTAAAACATTCCAGGCGATCACAGAAGAAGAAGTAAAAGTTTCTAGTATACTTCTAATCCTTAATTAGCATCATTTTCACCTTTAGTAATGTTGTCAAATGCATTACTTATTGTTAATGTACATAATATTGTTACATAATTTAATAAACACCTTTGTGAATCACAATGCCGACATTGCTGTATGAATGTCCGTGTCCATAAAATAACTGTACACATCTGAAACACGTGATCACGGCGTTTACCCAGCATGCACTAACTGATCGTCCAGGTCTATCAAAGTAAAACATACGCCTGGTACTATGGATACAACTGACTGCCCAAGTACAGTGCGAGGATTGTAAACAGAACATGCCTAGAGACAATGTTCAGTTGACATATATCTGATCTGTCAGGTCAGAATACAGCATGTTAAGCTGTATATATTAAACAAATTTGACTTAAAAACAGCTACGCATAAACACATTTCTAACGCATACCCACAAAGCAATTATGCCTTTATATATTTTGTAGGAGGCAATACCATAGGATGGATGCTATATCTTCATCTGGCCAAGAGCTATGGAGGAGATGTGGTAGTCACTGGTATGACACCCACTACAGACAGCGAGATGACACAGATTATAACGAAAACCTCCTTAAAGTGCATGTCCTCTGCAGGATGTTACAATCACCTCCTACTCTCACTACCGGCTGTTTGTCCATTTACTAGGCAGGTTTAGCGTGCAGTAATTTGCCATTGCTTTCTGAACTGGATGTCAGCATCTAAGTCCAACTAACCAACGTGTGGAAGGAAGTCACTATTTCCCCGCCAGAAGAGAAACTGTAAGCGTAGTAAACCTCTCAGCCGACACCATGTACACATTCACTTACCTCTCTCCACAATTTCAAATGAGTAGGTCAGTGGGCCCTCAGTATTTATAATGTTAAGAGAATAATTTTGGAAAAATCTGGCATTTTGAATGTTGATCACCAATAACACAGTGCCATAGGGCGGTTCCAGTTGTGTGTAGTTCAGTGTGTAGGCATCAGAAGAGAGGATGTGTTTAGTGCTACTCAAGGTCACAGTTGGTTCTGGGTATCCAAAGACGTTGAGATTAATGGACACTGCACCATTTACTTGTCCTGTATATATCTGACTCAGACTGTCAGGGTCTGTGAATTGATAAGTACCTGTGAAGAAATTACCAGTTTTGATCATAGACTGTATGTTAGAGACTTGAGTTTTATCAATCAATTCAAATAGTTCATCTCAATAACCGTGAAATCAATCAATAAGGATTGATTTGAGCGATATACGCATGATTGTAAAATTGAAATTGAAATGACATTTGATGTGTTTGAAGGTACTGAACACCTGATGGAGGTCACCATGGCCGAATGGTGCTAATGCCTAGGTAGCGGGTTCAACCTCTAAACCGTTCAGTTTGACTAAAAGTTCTCGTCCTTGACTTGAGGACGTACATTACAAGTGTCTCAGAAGTGGGAGTGTCTGATGGCGAGGGACACTGATAATAAGGACAGCTAATCCACATAAAAATCAGTCCAGTGCACTAGAAGTACCAGGTTTTCCTCGAAAATAAGACCTATCCCTATAATAAGCCCGATCACGATTTTTTCAGGATGCCGTTAATATAAAAGCTTCCGCTAAAATAAGCCCTGGTTAAGATCGTCAGCTAGGATGAGAGACTTGTCGAATGACTAGTCGGAGTACACACGCCATTGGCGTGCACTTGATAATGAACGGATATGGTTCATTATTCAATACATCACTCATGTGAAATACCCTTACCAATACACTACGAGCAGGCTATATGGACAAGAAATGCTCAAGGAGAGCTGTATTGCTGGGCATGACAGACTGGGACCAGTGGTTCTACAGGAAATAGAGTCGCAAGAAATGCAGGCCGGAATTCTGAATTTGAAGAGTTATTACGATGTTCCAGAAGAGGATGACATGACTATATTTGAATAAATGTAGAATTGTGTACATGAATAAATGTAAGTGTATGCATCTGAATATATATAATCAAATGAAACAAAATATCTACAACTGATACACAGTTGATATTCAAAGAAGAACTATCTTCCATCTAATTTTCATCTTATCAGTACTAAACATGACTTCTAAACTACAGAGAAAAGAAATATAATCACGCATATCCAGTTGCAAGAAAAGGATTTAGACTTGTTTAAGGAAATCAGTATCTGAAGCAAGCTATACAACTATTTCTACAGGACAAGCTGATGGATGAAACATTCTATACAACTATTGCTACAGGACAAGCTGATGTATGAAACAATCTATTCAACTATTGCTACATAATAAGTTGATAGATGAAAAAATCTATACAACTATTGCTACATGACAAGTTGATAGATGAAACAATCTATGCAACTATTGCTACAGGACCAGGTGATGGATGAAACAATCTATGCAACTATTGATACATGATAAGTTGATAGATGAAACAATCTATGCAACTATTGCTACAGGACCAGGTGATGGATGAAACAATCTATGCAACTATTGCTACAGGACAAGCTGATGTATGAAACAATCTATACAACTATTGCTACATGATAAGTTGATAGATGAAACAATCTATACAACTATTGCTACAAGACCAGTTGATAGATGAAACAATCTATGCAACTATTGCTACATGATAAGTTGATAGATGAAACAATCTATACAACTATTGCTACATGATAAGTTGATAGATGAAACAATCTATACAACTATTGCTACAAGACCAGTTGATAGATGAAACAATCTATGCAACTATTGCTACAGGACCAAGTGATGGATGAAACAATCTATACAACTATTGCTACAAGACCAGTTGATAGATGAAACAATCTATACAACTATTGCTACAAGACCAGTTGATAGATGAAACATTCTATACAACTATTGCTACAGGACAAGCTGATGGATGAAACAATCTATACAACTATTGCTACAAGACCAGTTGATAGATGAAACAATCTATGCAACTATTGCTACAGGACCAAGTGATGGATGAAACAATCTATGCAACAATTGCTACAGGACAAGCTGATGGATGAAACAATCTATACAACTATTGCTACAAGACCAGTTGATAGATGAAACAATCTATGCAACTATTGCTACAGGACCAAGTGATGGATGAAACAATCTATACAACTATTGCTACAGGACAAGCTGATGGATGAAACAATCTATACAACTATTGCTACAAGACCAGTTGATAGATGAAACAATCTATGCAACTATTGCTACAGGACCAAGTGATGGATGAAACAATCTATACAACTATTGCTACAAGACCAGTTGATAGATGAAACAATCTATGCAACTATTGCTACAAGACCAGTTGATAGATGAAACAATCTATACAACTATTGCTACAAGACCAGTTGATAGATGAAACAATCTATACAACTATTGCTACATGATAAGTTGATAGATGAAACAATCTATACAACTATTGCTACAGGACCAAGTGATGGATGAAACAATCTATACAACTATTGCTACAGGACCAAGTGATGGATGAAACAATCTATACAACTATTGCTACAGGACAAGCTGATGGATGAAACAATCTATACAACTATTGCTACAAGACCAGTTGATAGATGAAACAATCTATACAACTATTGCTACAAGACCAGTTGATAGATGAAACAATCTATACAACTATTGCTACAAGACCAGTTGATAGATGAAACAATCTATACAACTATTGCTACAAGACCAGTTGATAGATGAAACAATCTATACAACTATTGCTACAAGACCAGTTGATAGATGAAACAATCTATACAACTATTGCTACATGATAAGTTGATAGATGAAACAATCTATACAACTGTTGCTACAAGACCAGTTGATAGATGAAACAATATATACAACTATTGTTACATGATAAGTTGATAGATGACACAATCTATACAACTATTGCTACAAGACCAGTTGATAGATGAAACAATCTATACAACTATTGCTACATGATAAGTTGATAGATGAAACAATCTATACAACTATTGCTACAAGACCAGTTGATAGATGAAACAATCTATACAACTATTGTTACAGGACAAGCTGATGGATGAAACAATCTATACAACTATTGCTACATGATAAGTTGATAGATGAAACAATCAATACAACTATTGCTACAGGACCAGGTGATGGATGAAACAATCTATACAACTATTGCTACAAGACCAGTTGATAGATGAAACAATCTATACAACTATTGCTACAAGACCAGTTGATAGATGAAACAATCTATACAACTATTGCTACAAGACCAGTTGATAGATGAAACAATCTATGCAACTATTGTTACAGGACAAGCTGATGAATGAAACATTCTATACAACTATTGCTACAGGACAAGCTGATGGATGAAACAATCTATACAACTATTGCTACAAGACCAGTTGATAGATGAAACAATCTATGCAACTATTGCTACAAGACCAAGTGATGGATGAAACAATCTATGCAACTATTGCTACAGGACAAGCTGATGGATGAAACAATCTATACAACTATTGCTACAAGACCAGTTGATAGATGAAACAATCTATACAACTATTGCTACAAGACCAGTTGATAGATGAAACAATCTATGCAACTATTGCTACAAGACCAGTTGATAGATGAAACAATCTATGCAACTATTGCTACAGGACAAGCTGATGGATGAAACAATCTATACAACTATTGCTACAAGACCAGTTGATAGATGAAACAATCTATGCAACTATTGCTACAGGACCAAGTGATGGATGAAACAATCTATGCAACTATTGCTACAGGACCAAGTGATGGATGAAACAATCTATACAACTATTGCTACAAGACCAGTTGATAGATGAAACAATCTATGCAACTATTGCTACAAGACCAGTTGATAGATGAAACAATCTATACAACTATTGCTACAAGACCAGTTGATAGATGAAACAATCTATACAACTATTGCTACATGATAAGTTGATAGATGAAACAATCTATACAACTATTGCTACAGGACCAAGTGATGGATGAAACAATCTATACAACTATTGCTACAGGACCAAGTGATGGATGAAACAATCTATACAACTATTGCTACAGGACAAGCTGATGGATGAAACAATCTATACAACTATTGCTACAAGACCAGTTGATAGATGAAACAATCTATACAACTATTGCTACAAGACCAGTTGATAGATGAAACAATCTATACAACTATTGCTACAAGACCAGTTGATAGATGAAACAATCTATACAACTATTGCTACAAGACCAGTTGATAGATGAAACAATCTATACAACTATTGCTACAAGACCAGTTGATAGATGAAACAATCTATACAACTATTGCTACATGATAAGTTGATAGATGAAACAATCTATACAACTATTGCTACAAGACCAGTTGATAGATGAAACAATCTATACAACTATTGTTACATGATAAGTTGATAGATGAAACAATCTATACAACTATTGCTACAAGACCAGTTGATAGATGAAACAATCTATACAACTATTGCTACATGATAAGTTGATAGATGAAACAATCTATACAACTATTGCTACAAGACCAGTTGATAGATGAAACAATCTATACAACTATTGTTACAGGACAAGCTGATGGATGAAACAATCTATACAACTATTGCTACATGATAAGTTGATAGATGAAACAATCAATACAACTATTGCTACAGGACCAGGTGATGGATGAAACAATCTATACAACTATTGCTACAAGACCAGTTGATAGATGAAACAATCTATACAACTATTGCTACATGATAAGTTGATAGATGAAACAATCTATACAACTATTGCTACATGATAAGTTGATAGATGAAACAATCTATACAACTATTGCTACATGATAAGTTGATAGATGAAACAATCTATACAACTATTGCTACAGGACAAGCTGATGGATGAAACAATCTATACAACTATTGCTACATGATAAGTTGATAGATGAAACAATCTATACAACTATTGCTACAAGACCAGTTGATAGATGAAACAATCTATACAACTATTGCTACAAGACCAGTTGATAGATGAAACAATCTATGCAACTATTGTTACAGGACAAGCTGATGAATGAAACATTCTATACAACTATTGCTACAGGACAAGCTGATGGATGAAACAATCTATACAACTATTGCTACAAGACCAGTTGATAGATGAAACAATCTATGCAACTATTGCTACAGGACCAAGTGATGGATGAAACAATCTATGCAACTATTGCTACAGGACAAGCTGATGGATGAAACAATCTATACAACTATTGCTACAAGACCAGTTGATAGATGAAACAATCTATGCAACTATTGCTACAGGACCAAGTGATGGATGAAACAATCTATGCAACTATTGCTACAGGACCAAGTGATGGATGAAACAATCTATACAACTATTGCTACAAGACCAGTTGATAGATGAAACAATCTATGCAACTATTGCTACAGGACCAAGTGATGGATGAAACAATCTATGCAACTATTGCTACAGGACCAAGTGATGGATGAAACAATCTATACAACTATTGTTACAGGACAAGCTGATGAATGAAACATTCTATACAACTATTGCTACAGGACAAGCTGATGGATGAAACAATCTATACAACTATTGCTACAAGACCAGTTGATAGATGAAACAATCTATGCAACTATTGCTACAGGACCAAGTGATGGATGAAACAATCTATGCAACTATTGCTACAGGACAAGCTGATGGATGAAACAATCTATACAACTATTGCTACAAGACCAGTTGATAGATGAAACAATCTATGCAACTATTGCTACAGGACCAAGTGATGGATGAAACAATCTATGCAACTATTGCTACAGGACCAAGTGATGGATGAAACAATCTATACAACTATTGCTACAAGACCAGTTGATAGATGAAACAATCTATGCAACTATTGCTACAAGACCAGTTGATAGATGAAACAATCTATACAACTATTGCTACAAGACCAGTTGATAGATGAAACAATCTATGCAACTATTGCTACAAGACCAGTTGATAGATGAAACAATCTATGCAACTATTGCTACAGGACAAGCTGATGGATGAAACAATCTATACAACTATTGCTACAAGACCAGTTGATAGATGAAACAATCTATGCAACTATTGCTACAGGACCAAGTGATGGATGAAACAATCTATGCAACTATTGCTACAGGACCAAGTGATGGATGAAACAATCTATACAACTATTGCTACAAGACCAGTTGATAGATGAAACAATCTATGCAACTATTGCTACAAGACCAGTTGATAGATGATACAATCTATACAACTATTGCTACAAGACCAGTTGATAGATGAAACAATCTATGCAACTATTGCTACAGGACAAGCTGATGGATGAAACAATCTATACAACCATTGCTACAGGACAAGCTGATGGATGAAACAATCTATACAACTATTGCTACAGGACCAGGTGGTGGATAAAACATTCTATACAACTATTGCTACAGGACAAGGTGATGGATGAAACATTCTATACAACTATTGCTACAGGACCAGTTGATAGATGAAACAATCTATACAACTATTGCTACAAGACCAGTTGATGGATGAAACAATCTATACAACTATTGCTACAGGACAAGCTGATGGATGAAACAATCTATACAACTATTGCTACAGGACCAGTTGATAGATGAAACAATCTATACAACTATTGCTACAGGACAGGTTGATGGATGAAACAATCTATACAACTATTGCTACAGGACAAGTTAATGGATGAAACAATCTATACAACTATTGCTACAGGACAAGTTGATGTATGAAACAATCTATACAACTATTGCTACAGGACAAGTTAATGGATGAAACAATCTTTACAACTATTGCTACAGGACAAGTTAATGGATGAAACAATCTATACAACTATTGCTACAGGACAAGGTGATAGATAAAACAATCTATACAACTATTGCTACAGGACAAGCTGATGTATGAAACAATCTATACAACTATTGCTACAGGACAAGTTAATGGATGAAACAATCTATACAACTATTGCTACAGGACCAGTTGATAGATGAAACAATCTATACAACTATTGCTACAAGACCAGTTGATAGATGAAACAATCTATACAACTATTGCTACAGGACAAGTTAATGGATGAAACAATCTATACAACTATTGCTACAGGACCAGTTGATAGATGAAACAATCTATACAACTATTGCTACAGGACAAGTTAATGGATGAAACAATCTATACAACTATTGCTATAGGACCAGTTGATAGATGAAACAATATATACAACTATTGCTACAGGACGAGATAATGGATGACACAATCTATACAACTATTGCTACAGGACGAGATAATGGATGAAACAATCTATACAACTATTGCTACAGGTCGAGATAATGGATGAAACAATCTATACAACTATTGCTACAGGACGAGATAATGGATGAAACAATCTATACAACTATTGCTACAGGACGAGATAATGGATGAAACAATCTATACAACTATTGCTACAGGACGAGATAATGGATGAAACAATCTATACAACTATTGCTACAGGACGAGATAATGGATGAAACAATCTATACAACTATTGCTACAGGACGAGATAATGGATGAAAAATTCTATACAACTATTGCTACAGTACAATCGATTTGGTAAACCAATATATACAACTATTGTTACAGTTCAATCTACTTGATGAAACAATATATACAACTATTGCTACAGTACTAGCTGACGGAGGAAACAATCTAGACAGTCATTTTTTCGGCATGTTATGGGAAGAAATACAATGGAGAACTTAATGGAAACTGGCAAGATTGACTGGAAAAGAACAAGGGGAAGGCAGAGAAGGAAGTATCTGAATTGCTTGGCCACATGACACAATGGAGACAAAATTACAGAGACTATCTTTAACCCTGGTGATCTTGTGAGATGACGATACATAACCGCACACGCTTATCGGCATGGCACATGATGATGATGGTTTTGACATTGATTGATTGATTGATTGATTGATTGATTGATTTAGGAACCGACATCACAGCAATCGGGGCATTCCCATTAGCGCTCCGTCCCCATCCTCAGCAGCCAGCGAATAGTTCCAACACCAATAGTACCAGTAGCAATCTGATTATATGTCCGTCTCGCCTTTCCTCTAAGCGTCGAGCATCGGCCAGATCCCCTCGTCACTCCTCGCTGTCTCATTCTTGCCAGACTGTAGTGATGCATCTGCTCCTCCGAGGTGTACACGTGCTCCCCCAAGGCCACAACCACGTCTGCCTTTTCATGCATCAATACTCCACCATGTTTTCCAGATCCAGCCAATCTGTCCGCCTGTTCATTTCCCAGCACACCGGCATGCCCCGGAGAAAAGATCCAGGCGATGCTTGCCATCCGTGACCTCCGAAGCGAAGCAAGCCACTTTGCCCGAAGCTTGCCTGTCCTCACCTTCCTCAGCATGCTTTCTGAGTCAGTTACAATCACGATGTGTGTGTGTATCGTATTCTCCATCCAGCGGAAAGCTGCACTGACCGCCTACACCTCCATTCTTAAGCTAGATGTTAGTTAGTTAGCTAGTTAGTTAGTTAGTTAGTTAGTTAGTTAGTTAGTCGCAGTTCCAACTTCACAGCAACGGGTCGTCCCCATTATGCTCCGTTCCTGTGCCAGTGAATATTACACAATACGCTCCCCACTGCCCAATGTGAAAAGTGGAAAAGACAGGAATCTCGACAAACAACAGCCCGCACAAATACACTGTGCATAATGCCGCCACCAGAATGTCAACACACCAGTCCCCCACGAAACACCCAGTTCATCTCTGATGGAATCGGCTGTCATTTTCCTATCTGATTGTTTCCTAGATGTTCACCCATACAGTCCAGGAAAATACAGTTCATCGCTAGATGTTGTGGTATCATATCCCAGGCTCTCCTGCACTAAACGTCGTCCTTTAGCTTTTGCTAAGAACCCCCAGGCACTTCTCCTACATCTCAATACCGAACCATCTGTGTAGATAATCACATCACCCGAGCGAGCATTATCCTGAATTAGTTGCTGGATTTCGACTCCTACTGGCCATTCCCTGCACTCCCGGCTCAATGTAATTATAACTCTGCACAAGTCTGACTGCTCTGCTGGCACTCTGACCCACTCCTCTCCTCGCCTAATGTTCTCCAAGGGACACACCTGTCTGATCGTATCCTCCGCCTGAGCCATCCATGATTTCCCTCTTGTTAGTCGTTGACTCTTAACGGCGTCCAGCGCCTCATGCAACGGGTGATCTGTGTCTGCAGCCACTCTGAGGTATGCCTTCGCCTGCATCACCTTGAGCCTACCAGCAACAGTCTGCAGACCAAGTATGTAACGCATACACACTACTGTGGTGTCTCTGGTGCATCCCTGAATGACTCGCATAGCTTCGTTCTGTATGCGCTCAAATTTCACCAGCTGACTCTTTGAGACAGTGAGCAGTCCTAGTCCATAATCAATCACTGAAAGGATCAAGTGCTGGTAAAATGTAAAAAAGCATTATCTGCTCTGTGTCCAATGCAGCCATAGTTTTAAGTGCATTGAGTCCCTTTTGAGACCTTGTCACAACCGTCTCCACATGATCCTTGAAGGACAGGATCCTGTAAAATGTGATTCCCAGATACTTCAGTTTGTTCTCTCTGTTGACGCTTCTACCATCTATCGCGAGGCTTGGGGCATCAGCTCTCACAATCCTGTTGTCCAGAGAGCACCACAAAACAGCCGCCTTTTCCGGGTGGATGACAGCACTCATTTCAGTGCACCAGTCAATCACTTTGTCTACTGTTGCCTGTAGCTCCTGGGCTGTTTGCTCCCTATCTCTCCCCTGCCTATAAGAAAGAATATTATCTGCAAATGTCAGTATCCTTCCAACCTCTGGTGCTTCTAGGTTTGCAATCTTGCTTGTATACACATTAAAGAGCAACAGTGAGATTGCAAATCCCTGTGGCAGTCACGGGGTTAAAATATGTGGCTCTGTGGTCCATGCACCCTGACGGAGAGAAACCCGACGAGAATGCAGGTCGATTGCTATCCAGTTCACTAACCAGGGATTGACCCCCTTCTCCATCAGTGCGGTCATCAAAATATCATATCGAACTCTATTGTATGCATCCTCGAGATCAAGCGTTTCCGCCATCGTTTCCTGTCTACTCTGGAACAACTCATAAACATCAAAGGCAAAAGTGGCTGCATTTGACCAGGTATCTTTTCCTGGCCTGTAGCTCCCCAGGCCTCTTGGGAAAAGCTTCCCTCTTTCCAAGAACTCTTGCACCTTGACAGCGACTATCTTCTCTAGAACCTTCCCAAAATGTATTTTGAAAGGTGATGATCCTAAAGCCGCTAAGCTTTGAATGATCCTTGAATGGCTTTAGGAGAGGGATGAGATGGGTGTTGAAATTATGTGTGTTGGACCTAGTTTAGAACCCTCAAACAAACCAGGAAGATAGATTCCAGTGAGGTTAGTTAGTTAGTTAGTTAGTCGACAGATCATCCTCGCTGCACATCGAACCATTCAGTCCATAAGTGCTCGGATCCCCTCCTCAGCAAATCCCGCAGCGTGTAGCGGCTAACGACGCCAGTTCTGTGTTGGTTTATCAATCTTCTTTGGCTTCCTGCGTAGTGTTCTTGTTTGGCCACACCTCTTTTAATTTGATGCTCTAGCAGTCTGGCCATTGTTGTAGATTCACAGTCATCACTTGGTTCTCGCAAAAGTCTCACATCACGTAGAGCATTCAGAATGTCAGCCTGGTCCATGGCGCGTCCGCCCTCCACAGTAGCCTCACCTGCGAGCTTGTCAGCCCGCTCATTTCCTTGTACTCCCGCATGCCCTGGCACGAAGATGAAACTAATCTTTGCCAGCCGAGACCGCTTCAGAGGCAGCAACCATTCTCTTCGGATCGACCCCTCCTCTATCCTCTTGATCATGTTCATTGAGTCGCTAAGGAAACAAGCCCTGGTGAATGTCTGTGTCTCGAGCCATGTTATTGCTTTACTTACTGCCATGACTTCCATGGTCAGGCTACTTGTGGTTTCAGTGAAAGCACCAGAGTCCTCCTTCACAATTCTCCCTCCGGCCCGAGCTGTAAAGGCCCATGAGCTTCTCACATGTCGGACGACCGACCCATCTGTGTAGATGACCGCGTCACCGTCTAGCGAATTCTCGAAAATCAACGCTTGTACTTCAGCCTCAACAGCAGCCGGATTTTCTTGTCTGCATTTTCTATCTAGTTGGATGCAAACTGAAAAGGATGTGCAGAAGTCTGTTGGCACTTGCACCCACTCCTCGCCAGGTTCTAAGTCCTCAAGTGAACACACCTGTTGAAGAATGTCTTCGGCTTGACCCATCCACGACCGTCCTCTTTTTAACCTGCTGCCCTTCACCTTCCTAATTTCACTATGCAGTGGATGTTGTGTGTTTGCGTTAATTCTGAGGTAGGCGCGTGCCCTGCAAACTTGTATTCTCTCTTCAATGGTTGGAAAATCAAGAAGGTAGCGCATCGCCCTGCATGCTGTATCTCTTGTACATCCAAGAATAATGCGCATAGCTTCATTCTGTATCCTTTCCATCCTTTCTATCTGCTTATGGCTGAGAGTCAAGATTGCCATTGCATACTCCAACGTAAACACAGACTGCTGAGAACCACACACGCTGCTGAAAATTCACTCAAGGAAGGCTTCGCTCGATGCACGAACTCCGTAGCACCCGCGCAGATCTTGAGTATAAACTCCTGGTTTTACATCCTGGCACACCAATTACACGCAAGAGATGAATAAATCCATCCCCTACGCGAAAAAGTTAACGAACACAAAACAACACGACCGTCCGTCGCCATCTTGAAACCGGAAATCCAGTGAGGTGAAACTCTATAGGTTGGACACTCGCGCGGACGGACGGACGTACGGACGGACACACGGACACACACACACACACACACGCACGCACGCACGCACGCACGCACACACACACACACACACACACACAGACAGACAGAGAGAGAAAGAGAGAGATCGTGAAATAAACAGAGTGGGAGGGTGAGAGAGTGAGAGGGAATGAATGGGCGCACTTTATTTTCAAAGTATTTTCATACACTCTTCCCTGATTCAAACAACTGTCTCCATACTGAACCATCATCCTTCTGTAGATCTCACAAAGTTATATACCCTCTGACCACAAACCACGAATAACGTCTCATTGTTGTTCCGACATGCAGGTGGATAGTGGGACAGCCATTTTGTAATCTAATTTTGCGCAAGTGCAAACTGCTCGAGCCTCACAACTCCAACATGAGGTATTGCTTAAGAGCCAGTCTGTGTCCTGAAATAAGATTTTCCGTTGTTCATACTCTTTCATGCACTTAATAATGCGCTTCCTGTTACTTAATGACTTTTCCTCCTACAACCTCGTAAACACAGACTTAAACCCACGACTGGTGACTGTGATATCACCTTTGTCAGGGAAATACGTCTATATTAACACATAATCCCACGAATGGCGACTGTGATTTCACCTGTGTCAGGGAAATACGTTTATATCAGCTCACACATGCCAGCAGTATGGTCTTTATAAAGAAAACAATTCTTAGAAAAAGTAAGTTTCCTAAAACCAGTGACGTCATGCGATGGACTAGAAATTGTAGAACCAGAGTTACAGTCCTCTCGCTAGCCAGGTTGATAGAGAACTGTGCTGGAGGTGTCGTGAGCACGGTCGGGTGAGGGTTCGACGCCAGGGCTCGTCGCTTGCCAAGTGAGGTATATTATTAGCCATCTATTCCTCCTTGCTCACGGCCTACACAATTTGATGGCGCTATCCCACCACAGACCCACGGTTGGACATTGCTCGGGGACAATATAGGGGACACATCACGTCGAGACAATATAGGAGACATATTACGTCGGGACAATATAGGGGACATATCACGTACTCACATCTGACTTGAAGATGGACAATATAGAAGACATATCACGTACTTACATTTGACTTGAAGATAGAGGACAATATAGGAGTCATATTATGTATTAACATCTGACTTGAAGATGGAAAATATAGGAGACATATCACTTACTCACATCAGACTTGAAGATGGACAATACAGGAGACATATCACGTACTCACATCAGACTTGAAGATGGACAATACAGGAGACATATCACGTACTTACATTTGACTTGAAGATTGAGGACAATATAGGAGTCATATTATGTATTAACATCTGACTTGAAGATGGAAAATATAGGAGACATATCACTTACTCACATCTGACTTGAAGATGGACAATTTAGAAGCTATATGGCGTACTCACATCTGACTTGAAGATGGACAATATGGAAGACATATCACGTACTTACATCTGACTTGAAGATGGACAATACAGGAGACATATCATGTACTCACATCTGACTTGAAGATGGGTGACTCGACTGTCGAGGTAATGTTTTCCCTGTATCATGTTGCTAGCCTGGCAGACATAGTTGCCCGTGTCACTGCAGGTTGCCGTCTTCCGGTATATTATGTAATCTGTGGATGACTGCAGGATTGTGTTTGACACTGAATGACATGAAGGAGTTGCCGTGACATATAGTTAGTGTGCTAGCCTGTCAAGACAGTGGTATGGGTTCAATCCCCAGCAGAAGATTATTTTATTCTGAGCTCTGGGGTCGACCAGACATATAAGTAGTGCGCTTGCCTTCTAAGACAGAGGTCAGGGTTCAATCCCCAGCAGAAGATTATTTTATTCCGAGCAGTACGGCTCTGGGATCGACCCAGACTGGTAAAGGTGGGTTCTGGGCGTCATTAGAAAAACCAAAATTCCCGTTTCGATGAAGATCTGAACACAGGACCACCTAACCGGCAGGCCAGCGACCTAACCACTGCTCTGCTACAGATGTCGGAATTATAAATTGTCTTACACAAACCGTGGAAAGACCCATACAGGATACAACTTTATTACATACAGAGACATCATTCAGGAGTGAAAGGAAACAGTGTGCCGGTCCGTTGGCCAACATGGCGATAATCGATGTGGGTAGAGCAAAGGATTGCTCAGATATCATCAGCGATATAAGAGACCTGGACGGAAAGATGACTTTAAGGTCACCTGGAAATCTGCTTCCTTGTCCAGAGTGGGAGAGATGGAAGTGAAGCGTGGAGACACCAGACAAACATTTCGTCCAGAGAACAAGACATTTGATTAGCCAACACAGAACTGGTTCCATCAGTCGATATATGCTGGCGGGGACTCATGGGCCACTCAGTATTACGACGATGATGATCTCCACTAACCACTGAAGACATCACTGCAAATCAAATTGACAGCAGAAATGGATGTCTGGAGAAAGTTTACAACTAATGGAAACATGAAGACACACACAATTAATCCCGACACACATGAAGAGATTCACAGAAACGTCAGAATATTATGTAATGAGGCAAAAGCAGCATGGCCTGAGAAAATATGCAAAGAAATTGTAAAACAATATAACAGTAAAATACTAAAATTAATGCGCACAAGAATTCAGGAGCTTACTAATAAAAGAACACCTACATCGGCAGGAAAGATGAAAAAATAATAATAGAAAAAGATCAGATTTTACATGTATGGTCAGATTATATAAAAACCCTTTATGATGGTACAAGATAAGAATAGTATGATATTCGAAACAACAGAAATGAGATTGCTGAGAAGAATACTCAAAGAGTCAAGAAGAGACAAGATCAGAAATGAAGAAATCAGGACTAAAGTGGGGGTTAAAGCAGCACTAGATTTTATTAGAAGGCAGCAAGTCAAATGGTTTGGCCATGCAAGTAGGTTACCAGTCAACAGCATACCACAACAAGCAATGATGTACAGACCAGATGGAAACAGAGGAAGAGGCCGACCACGTAAACGTTGGACAGGAGCAATAGCAGAGTCCATGGGAATATCGATACATGAAGCCCATAATCGGGCAGTCTCACGAAGTTTATACTTCACCTCGACACCGCAAGGTGCAAGAGGAACATGATGAGATGAGATGAGATATTCGAAATAATAATGAAGGACCATCAATTTTAAAAATGGAAATTAGAATTGCTCTTAACCATATGAAAACTGGCAAGACCCGGTTCATACAACATCACAATAGAAATGAACAAAGCCTTAGAAGATTATGGCATAGATCAAGTCGCCAGACTGCTGAACGAAATATATGATACTGGTGATATACCTCATGAATTAGTTATTTAGTCTTTCCTCTTGAGCCAAAAGCGGCGCATAGAGGAGAAGTCCTGACTCTCCATGCTTGGCGGTTCGCTGCTACCTGTTGTAGATCTTGGATATTTACTTGGCCATTGAATGAGCCTTCTCTAATGATGGTTCTACGCAGGGTCTCTCTTGGTCTTCCCCGTTTTCTTTTCCCTACCGGTGACCATATGAGGGCTTGGTAGGGGAGTCTTGTCTTGTCCATTCTGAGTACATGGCCGATGTAGTTCCAACGGCGTCTTCTTATAAAATTGGATACTGTATCTTGCTTAGTCTCTTTTCTTATTTGCGTATTGGTTCTGAAGTCTGTCCAGTGGATGTTTAGAAGTCTTCTAAGACATTTCTAAAATGTATCTAATTTTTTTATCTAAAGCTACCGTTGATTTCCAACTTTAACATCCATACGTTAACACTGGAATCACACAAGAGTTGCAGATTTTAAGTTTTGTGTGTTTGCTGAGTGTCTTTGACTTCCAGATGTTTGACAGTTTATTGAAGGCACCAGATGCCAGTGCGATTCTAGATGATATTTCTGGTGTTGAGTCCCCTGTAGATGTCATTTTGCTTCCTAGGTATGTGGAGCTGTTGACTTTTTCAAGAACGTAGCTGTTTAATTTGGTGTCATCTGAACTGTTGGTAAGATCAATAGTCTTTGTTTTTGTGGTGTTAATTTGGAGACCAATTTGCCCTGAAACATTTTGGAGATGGTTTATTTTCTCTTGGGCATCAGAGTGTGTTGAACTCAAAAGCACTATGTCGTCGGCAAAGTCCAGGTCTTCTAGAATTTTGTCAACCCAATGGATACCCCTATTTGTGTTGTTTGTGCATTTGAGCATGACCCAATCGATAGCTATTCCAAAAAGCATCGGTGATAAGACACAACCCTGTTTCACTCCTGTTTCGACTGAGAACCAGTCAGAGTTGCCTGTTTTTTGTTCTTACGCAGCAACGTGTCTTTTCGTGAGACAATATATTTATTGCAGTACCGACGAAATCAGGATCCTTGGGATGGGATCAACATCGAACAACTAGTATAATGAGCCATATCACGAAGATTTTGCTAAGAATTATAGAGCAACAAGTTAGGAAGAAGATACAACCTGAAATAGGAGAAGAACTAATAATTCACTACGGGAAAACATTGTTTTGAATGTAGTTTTCAGTAAGCAAGGGCACAGTAAATGCTGTGTTTAATGTTGGTATCATTAACTGAGCGTTCTGTAGAAATAAACAAACACCTACATCTTTGTTTTATTAACTACACAAAGGCTTTCGATAAATTAAGACATGTTAACATGATAAAAAAAATCTAATGAAGCTATGCGCATTATGCTTGGATGTACAAGAGATACAGCATGCAGGGCGATGCGCTATTTTCTTGATTTTCCAACCATTGAAGAGAGAATACAAGTTTGCAGGGCACGCGCCAACCTCAGAGTTAACGCAAACACACAACATCCACTGCATAGTGAAATTAGGAAGGTGAAGGTGAAGGGCAGCAGGTTAAAAAGAGGACGGTCGTGGATGGGTCAAGCCGAAGACATTCTTCAACAGGTGTGTTCACTTGAGGACTTAGAACCTGGCGAGGAGTGGGTGCAAGTGTCAACAGACTTCTGCACATCCTTTTCAGTTTGCATCCAACTAGAGCCGGTCTCTCTGGCTGTGGGGTTACAACACTTTCTCTCTGTAATCCCGTTTATCACGCAGGGTCTCGCAGCGGAGCGAGAACTGAGGTGGTTCGACCCCCGCTCGTGACTTGCGGATACTGAGCCGGCCGCTCAGAAAGCAATGGCAAACTACTGAGCGTAATATTGCCAAGAGATCAACAGACAGCTGAAAGATGCTGCTGTTGACAGCTAAGTCCTGTAAAAGGATACGCAAAAAAACATTTAATCCAACTAGATAGGAAATGCAGACAAGAAAATCAGGCTGCAGTGGAGGCTAAAGTACAAGCGTTGATTTTCGAGAATTCGCTAGACAGTGACGCTGTCATCTACACAGATGAGTCGGTCGTCCGACATGTGAGAAGCTCATGGGCCTTTACGGCTCGGGCCGGAGGGAGAATTGTGAAGGAGGACTCTGGCGCTTTCACTGAAACCACAAGTAGCCTGACTATGGAAGTCATGGCAGTAAGCAAAGCAATAACATGGCTCGAGACACAGACATTCACTAGGGCTTGTTTCCTTAGCGACTCAATGAACATGATCAAGAGGATAGAGGAGGGGTCGATCAGAAGAGAATGGTTACTGCCTCTGGAGCGGTCTCGGCTGGCAAAGATTAGTTTCATTTTCGTGCCAGGGCATGCGGGAGTACAAGGAAATGAGCGGGCTGACAAGCTCGCAGGTGAGGCTACTGTGGAGGGCGGACGCGCCATGGACCAGGCTGACATTCTGAATGCTCTACGAGAAGTAAGACTTTTGCGGGAGCCAAGTGATGACTGTGAATCTACAACAATGGACAGACTGCTAGAGCAGCAAATTAAAAGAGGGGTGGCCAAACAAGAACACTACGCAGGAAGCCAAAGAAGATTGATAAACCAACACAGAACTGGCGTCGTTAGCCGCTACACGCTGCGGGATTTGCTGAGGAGGGGATCCGAGCACTTATGGACTGAATGGTTCGATGTGCAATGAGGATGATCTGTCGACTAACTAACTAACTAACTAACTAACTAACTAACTAACTAACTAACTAACTAACTAACATGATAAAGATGCTTGTAGATCTACAAATTGGTGGGAAAGTCCTTAGACTTGGAAAATGCATATAGTGGAAACAACAAGCTGCTATAAGGATTGATAATGAAGTAGGTCAATATCAGCCTATTAAGAGAGGTGTGAGACAGGGATGTGTAATGTCTCCAGATCTTTTCCCCGTACAGTGAAAATATCTTCATACATGTGGTAGATATGAAAGGAATCATCATTGTGGATGGGTGAGGGGGGGGGGGTTGAAACACCAATAGCATTTGATATGCGGATGATACAGTATTGATTGCAGATAATGAGCAGGATCTGAAACATTTAGTAGATGCGGTTGTTACACACAGTGAACAACTAGGATTGGAATTGTAATAACACACATGTTATGGTCGTTACTTTGGAGAAGGAAATATCACAATGCAATATACAAGTAAATGAGAATATTCTTAAGCAAGTGAATCGGTACAATTATCTCGGAACAGGCATAACATCTGATGGGAGATGCCTTGAAGAGATTAGAACAAGAATCGCCATGGCGATCTTTTACAAGATGGAAATCATCATCATCATCATTATCTTCCACTTCTGTCGTCAAGCGTCGTGGGGAGGAATAATTTGCACTCCAGCCCCCAAGGACGGCACTGGATAGTGCCATTCCATGTGATTGTACAATATCTTTGATGTCGTCAATCCATTGTCTTCTTGGACGTCTTCTTGGTCTCGTCGCAGATGATCTTTGATGTAAGGCCTGTGATGGTAGTTGGTGGTGTTGCATTCTAACAACATGGCCGAACCATTTGATCTTCTGCCTTTCAATAAATGTAGCACACGTTGTTGATCCCACTGTCTGTCTGATAGTAGCATTTCTTACTCGGTCTTAGATTGTTCATTTGGCAGCTCTCCTCAGGTATCTCATCTCGCAGGTGTTGATTTTGCAAAAAGTATGATTTGGATAAAGTCCAGGTTTGAGATTGGTAGCATAGGGTTGGTATGAATATGCTGTTTATTATCTGTCGTTTTGCGGGCATAGGTATATTTGGATGTTTCAGAAAGGGTGATAGATGATATGTAAGTGCACTATCTTTCTGACATCTGATTTCGATTTCTCTGTCTAGTCTGCCATCTTCAGTGATCATACTTGGAAGAATATTTGAATTCTTTAACATTTTTCAGAGTTGTCTTATTTATCTGTATACTTAGTGGACCAGGCGATCTGCTAACTTGCATTACTTCGGATTTTGCCGTATTTATACTCATATTGTATCTGATGCATGTTGAACTCAGATTTATAATATGATTTTGTAGTCTGCACTCATCGCTGTAAAACAGGCACTGATCGTCTGCAAATTGAAGTTCATTTATTTCCTGTGGATCAGTTGTTTCATCTGGAGTAAAGAATTCTAAATTTTCTGAATCTGTTCGGTCAAAGCTTGATTCTTTGGATATTATGTTCATGTAGATATTAAACTGCAGAGGAGAGAGGACACATCCCTGTCTCACTTCTGTATTGACTGTGAACATATCTGATATTCCGTCTTGTGTTCTTAGTGCACTTCGGCTCGAGTGGTACATGGCTATGATGTTTTCTGGCAATTGTTTTTGTATCCCATAGGTTTCAAAGGTGGTCCATAATTTTTATCTGTCTACTCTATCGAAAGTCTTTTCCTGATCTACAAACACAATATTCTGCTGGTCACTATATGCGATATTTTCACTTTTTTTTCTAAGTGTAAATAGTGCATCAGTTCAACTTTTCCTTTCCGAAAACCGAATTGTACTTAGCTTAACTGTTGTTCAACTAATGGTCTAGCTCTTTGTTCCAAAAGTTTTGCATACATTTTCCCTATATGCCTCAGGAGTGATATACCTCTGTATGTTTCGCACTCTCCCATATTGCCTTTCTTTTTCCATATTGGTACTATAATTGCCTGTTGCCAATCATCTGGGACTTTTCTTTCTTCCCATGCTATATTAAAAAAGTCTTGTTAGCCATTTAACTCCTGTTTCCCCACAGGCCTGAATAGCTTCTGTGGTTATTCCATCTGGACCCGGTGATTTTTTTAGGACTTTTCTATATAACTGCTTTGACTTTAGCAGGGATGAAATGTGGTTCTTGTTGTCCATAGCTTTTAGGCACACAAGTGAGATTTTCTATGTTATTATGTGTGGGGTAAGTAGTTCTTGAAAAAATTCTACCCACCTTGCTAGTCTTTGTTGTGGATTAAATATTGGTATACCTCTTTTGATGTTTATGATGGCGGTTGGTTTGTGGCATGCATCTCTGTTTCTCATTGTATTGACACGTTTATAAAATTCTCTTGGGTAGTCTTTGCTAAAGGTCGCCATCTGTTCACCGTATATTCTCCAGGATTGATCTTTAGATGCTCTAATTGTTCGTTTGGCATTTCGTCGTGCTGTTCTATAAGTAACATAGTTTTGTTCAGATTTAGTTGTGATCCATTTTTTTTTTTTTGAAGCTACCTTCTTTTTGAATACGCTGTGTTTAACTTCGTTGTTCCACCAAGCTGTTGTTAATCTTTTGTCCTGCCCTACTTTCTTTGTTCCACATTTATTTTCCAGTGTGTCGAGCATGGCAGCCTTGAAAATAGTCAAGTCCTTATCTACGCTTGAGTGTAAGGTTGCACTGCGCATGGGTACCTGGACTTCCGACCCCTTTTACTATTACACCTGGGTTGCCGCAGGGATCGGCCTTGTCCCCAGTGCTCTTTAATGTCTATACCAGCAAAATCGCAGCTATTGAGACACCAGGTGTGGGTAGAATCTTGACGTTTGCAGATGATGTGCTGGTATACAGACAGGGCAGAGACAGGGCCAGTTTGGCGAAAGACGTACAGGTGGCGGTAAACAAGGTGACAGAGTGGTGCAGGGACGCAGGGGCCATTTTAAACCCAGACAAGGCATCGGTTGTGTGGTGCTCCCTGGATAATCGGATAGTCAAGGCACACGTCCCATGTATTATGTTGAATGGATGTCCTCTTAGTCGAGAGAGTAAATTGAAGTATTTGGGTATCACCTTTGACAGATGTTTGTTTTTTAAGGATCATGTGGAGGATTTGGAGGTGAAGGCTGGTAGGGGACTTAATGCATCAACTTATGGCAGCAACTGGGGTAGATCAGAGGATGCTGTACAGGCTCTTTCAGCTGTTAATAATTTCTGTAATTGAGTATGGTTTGGGGCTGCTGACAGTATCAAAAAGCCAGCTTGAAAGGTTGGAGCGCATACAGAATGCTGCCATGCGGTTAATACTGGAGTGCACAAAGGACACCAATTATCTGCATGAGGCATATCCTGGCGCTACCTACAATAACGGATAGACATAGGGTCCTTCAGGCCAAATGGTACCTGAGAGTTGCCGCAGACAGGGATCACCCGCTGCAGGCAGCAATGGGTATGGTAAGGGGTCATAGACTAAGACGAGGCAGGTCCTGGGTGGCACAGGCAGAACTTTCTATAAGTCAGGTGTGTGATCTAGAGACCAACAATCGTGGAAGAGAGTGGGTTGAAGTTCCGGAAGACATAACGGACTGGCACAATGTAATAATAACACTGGGTCGTGAGTGCTGAGAACGGGCAGCGGGCCGCACTGAGTTTGAAGTGCAACAGCTGATCCAGAGCAACACACATCAAGGTGACATAGTCATATACACCGATGGGTCAGTGGTGAGAAACAGACGTAGTGGCTGGGGCTTTATTGCAAAGGCTAATGGGCGAGTCTTGAAAAAGGAGAGCCTGGCATATGAGACTACGACCTCCAGCATGAGAATGGAGGTGGAGGCAGTAACAGCGGCATTCCGGTGGCTAGAGGAGACTACTGCAACACACGTTGTGTTCATTACGGATTCAAAGAAAATGCTTAGCAAGGTGGAGAAAGGAATGTTTCATGTGGAATGGCACTTGTCGCTTCAGAAGTCACAGATCGTGAGAATTGTATGGATATTTTGCCCTGGCCATGCGGGTGTACGGGGGAACGAACAGGCTGATAGGCTGGCAGGGAATGCATCTCTTGGTGGTATCTTGCCTATGGACAAGGGGGAGGTGGTCGTGCGCTTGTGGGACCAGGTGGAGAAGGCGGAGGAACAGATTGAGAACCCATATTTGGAAAGAATGAGATTGCGGGGGATCCGCAGGGGTTCTGGAAGAATCTCAAAACTTAGAGGGAAGACCAGGAGAACTTTTAATCAGATAGCGGTGGGAACGATTAGTAGTATGACTCTTCTCTGGCTGTTGAACGAGGGGACTGAGCACGCATGGGAATGTCCTGAGTGCAGTGATGTCGGTTCTTAACTCACCTCAACACAGTCAGCACGGGTGTTCTTATGTAGTTATTTTGATTTACTGTTTGAATTCGTCTTTAGCCGTATTTTCCTGAAGCCTGCTATAATTTATGACATGTGTTGTTAACGTTTTATTTCTTATTTTCCTGTATGTTGAAATCTTTTTATTACGACTGATTTGTGATCAGTATCAACATCTGTATTTGGGAGTGCTCTTGAATCTAATAGTAGCCTTCTGTCTGATTTCCTAAGTAGAATAAAGTCAATTTGAGATGCTTCATCTATGCCAATCCATTTATACCAGGTTTTGGTGTGGCTACGACGATGTTGGAAAAAACTATTTGCTATTATTAGTCCGTGTCCGGAGCATATGTTGAGTAGATGTTGCTGTTACATTCAGTCTCTGTGTCGCTGAATGGCCCCATGCATTCATCCCACGGTGTTCTTCATGTGCCTATTCGTCCATTGAAGTCACCCATCACAATAAGTTCATCTGTCTCCCTGACATTATTTAACGTGTCTGGAAGTTTATAAAAATACTCGTCTTTGTTTTCGTCACTATAAGTGTTGTTACATGGGGCGTATGTTTGTATAAAAGTTGTTATTCTACTTCCTTCTTTGATCTGTACTAATATTATTCTTTCCGATATAAATTTAGTGTTGATAATGGTTTTCGCTTTTTCTGGATGAAACAAAAAACCCACTCCATGTTTAGCTGTAGCTCGCTGGTCGACGCCACTCCATATAAGGACGTAACCTTCATGTGTTCGTTTCGTGTTCTGCCCCTTTTCCCTAGTATCTGAGAGTCCTAATATTTGAATATGTGATTTTCTTCATAAACTTTACGAGAGCTGGTTCCTTATTTCCTAGACCAGTAACGTTCCAAGTCGCGAATATCCCTTTTCAGTTTCGTAATTAGGCTGTTGTTGGTCGCTTGTTGTTCAGTGTGTTTTCGGCGTGAACGCTGGTAGAGTTGCGCTTTTCTTTCAATTTCCACCATAATTCTCGAGCAGTAGTACTTGAACAAATAAATTCCGTACCGGTGTGCTGGACCTGGTGTAGGTTCAATCTTATTTGATGGAAAACATACTGACCAATAAAAAGTAATCATTTGCAACGAGAAAAAAGAATGTTGAGTTGCTAAATAGAACATGTACTTTTGTATGTGTGTGAAGTGTTGACAATGAGCCGACAAGCTGATAAACATCTGATGCTGTGGTTGTGTTTTCTCAGGAAAATTCCAAGAATACCATGGACAGACATAAAAGCCAATGACCAAGGCCTATAAGAAACAAATGGAAATCGTAAACTTATTAGATAAATTAGACACAGACAGTCAAACTGGTTTGGTCAGTTTATGAGAATAAATAAAATGTAAAACTTGGTGACAACTGGCAAGATCGAGGGGAAGAGAACAAGAGAAAGACAGACAAGTAAATACCTCAGGTGATCGATTGGGATGGTCAAACATGACCCCCACGCTTACCGACATGGCACATGATGAATGATGTCATCGGAAACCAGAGCCAGCCGGCATGTCACTAGGTCAGGAGAACATATCAGTCTCCATCATATCTAAGCACTACTATATGGCTTGTCTTCGTAGTCGTTGTCGTCTTCTTCTGCATTTAAATTCCGCAATGCAGTGCACAGACTCAATCACCTTTCTTGTTTTGAAGGCCTTTTAAAGACTTGTGGTAGTGTAACTAAGTGAATGGTGTAGCCGGTAAAGAGCCCATTTAGTGTGTATTCTTAACTTCACAAATTGAAGGTAGTTCTGGCCTGGGGGACATAGGTTCGAGTTAACGTCTAGGCGAGGATGGTTGACCCTTAACCTTTGATCTCAGGTCGATCCTGTTTAGGTGGGTACGGGGAGGCAGCCTGGGCAGTGATATTTATCAAGTCACCAATGGAGAGCCGATTGATCTACACATATGGGATAGGCATAATATACTCGGTTCACATTCTCCCCTTCCCCTCCTCCACCACTTCTTCTTCTTTTTCACCACCACTACTACTACTCCTGCTGCTGCTGCTGCACGTGGTGCAGAATGTAGAAAGTTCTGTTACACCAACACGTCTGTTACACCAACACGTCTGTTACACCAACACGTCTGTTACACCAACACGTCTGTTACACCAACACATCTGTTACACCAACACATCTGTTACACCAACACATCTGTTACACCAACACGTCTGTTACACCAACACGTCTGTTACACCAACACATCTGTTACACCAACACATCTGTTACACCAACACGTCTGTTACACCAATAGTTCTGGAACAAGATATACTGCTGGATCTGCTGCCAAGCAGTGCTCTAACTGTCCGCCTCTCGGAGCTTCGATCCTAGACCAGCTGCCGACCAGGTCTTATGGCGTGGTGTTCCCTGCCGTGTCATTTAGTTGTTAGGTTGCATTTCATCTCTCTACGATAATGCTTGTAGCCTCCCAATTGTGCTCCTCCGCTCGAAGTCGCTAGTAAAATGTGGGGCGTTTGGTTTGGTGACCGCTGCGCAACATTTGGCGCTAACAGAAAGCAGGTAGTACCGTCTACATTCATACGATAGCTCAGTAATATCGGACTAAGTCCTGACCAGGTGTATATTGTATAATCACAAACGTTATCACCGATAACACTAAACAACAACCATAATGTAAGAGATATGAAAATATCTAATCTTAACTAATGTGGTGTGCTGAAAACGAAAGTTACATTAAAATGATTGGCTCTAGTTTTCAAGATATATGCTACTGGTTTATTTAATTACGATCTATTTATTTATAAGACGCAGTTGTTGCAGTAACTTAAAGGTGGTCGTTATTTTGCTTGGACTACAGAGCGGATACACTAAGTACTGTTGCTTCCTCTGAGCGTGAGATAGCCGAGCACATCAGAAGACACTGGCCAATCAGGCAGTCATTGCAGCCTGCCAGTAAGAACGTTGCGAACCCAGCAAATGTCGACACCAGCAAATTTTCTTGCCACCTATGCACATTACGCTGAGTCTCATGAAATACTTTGCCAAAGCAATGGATAAAACACATGGGACTTTCAAATACCTTATCAGAGAATTACCACGGCTGAGTGAAACTAAAATAAGTGATGGAGCATTTGTTGGTTCGCAAATTCTAAAACCTCTTCATGATGACGAGTTTCTGTACGTGTTGCATGGGAAGGACCATGTAGCCATGGACCAGGCTGACATTCTGAATGCTCTACGAGAAGTAAGACTTTTGCGAGAACCAAGTGATGATTGCGAATCTACAACAATGGTCAGACTGCGAGAACAGCAAATTAAAAGAGGGGTGGCCAAACAAGAACACTACGCAATAAGCCAAAGAAGATTGATAAACCAACACATAACTGGTGTCGTTAGCCGCTACACGCTGCGGGATTTGCTGAGGAGGGGATCCGAGCACTTATGGACTGAATGGTTCGATGATGTGTCTACTAACTAACTAACTAACTAACTAACTAAATAACTAACTAACTAACTAACTAACTAATAACTAACAAACAGTATTTGGATTGCTGTAATGTAAATTTATCATTAAAATACAAACAGAGCCAATTGGTGAATTTCATTATGATATTTGAAATCAGCAAGTAAAAATCAATCAGAAATGGTGTATTTAAATTCTGATAAAAACAATTTTGAAAATTTGACTAGTGTAATGTAACTGGCAAGAGAAGGTCAGCCAGAGAGACGAATGGAGACGGATTGTATCTGCAGCAAAGAACCTCAATGGCTCGGAACGTTGAAGAAGAAGAAGAAGAAGAAGAAGAAGAAGAAGAAGAAGAAGAAGAAGAAGAAGAAGAAGAAGAAGAAGAAGAAGAAGAAGAAGAAGAAGAAAAAGAAGAAGTAATGTAACTTACATTAGTAAAAGTTGGACCATTCTGTCGTTGTACAAGTAGTTGAGAAACGGGGTTCTCTGCAGAACAAACAAATGTAATCTTGTCTCCTCTGTTTACGCTGGTGCTGGTAGATCTACTAGTTATCCGAAACAAGGACACAGTTGCTGGATCTGAGGGTGGTCAAAATCATGACAGTATCAACACAAACATAACTGCCTTATCATCAAGACCATAGTTGTTTTCACATTATTAGCAACCTTACACTTTTCCTCCTCCTCTGTTTCTTCTTTCTCTTCTTCCACTTCCTCCTCTTCTTCCTCTTCGTCCGTATCCACTTCATCCTTCTTCTTCGTCTTCTTCCAATACTTCTTTTTTTTAAAATAAATACACACAGAGATACACATTTCAAAACACTATGCGTCATCTCTACTGGCATTTTCCTGTGAAAATTCTTGTACTTGCAACTCTCCCAGTTCATAACACCAGTCTACCTTCCCTACTCAACATAACACCAGTCTAGGTTCCCTACTCAACATAACACCAGTCTACGTTCCCTACTCAACGTAACAGCAGTCTACGTTCCCTACTCAACATAACACCAGTCTACGTTCCGTTCTCAACATAACACCAGTCTACGTTCCCTTCTCAAAATAACACCAGTCTACGTTCCCTTCTCAACATACCACCAGTCTATGTTCCCTGCTCAACATAACACCAGTCTACGCTCCCTACTCAACATAACACCAGTCTACATTCCCTACTCAACATAACACCAGTCTACGTTCCCTACTCAACATAACACCAGTCTACATTCCCTACTCAACATAACATCAGTCTACATTCCCTACTCAACATAACACCAGTCTACGTTCCCTACTCAACATAACACCAGTCTACGTTCCCTATCCAACATAACACCATTCTACGTTCCCTACTCAACATAACACCAGTCTACGCTCCCTACTCAACATAACACCAGTCTACATTCCCTACTCAACATAACACCAGTCTACGTTCCCTACTCAACATAACACCAGTCTACATTCCCTACTCAACATAACACCAGTCTACATTCCCTACTCAACATAACACCAGTCTACGTTCCCTACTCAACATAACACCAGTCTACATTCCCTACTCAACATAACACCAGTCTACATTCCCTACTCAACATAACACCAGTCTACATTTCCTACTCAACATAACACCAGTCTACGTTCCTTGCTCAACATAACTCCAGTCTAGGTTCCCTGCTCAACATAACACCAGTCTACGTTCCCTATCCAACATAACACCATTCTACGTTCCCTACTCAACATAACACCAGTCTACGCTCCCTACTCAACATAACACCAGTCTACATTCCCTACTCAACATAACACCAGTCTACGTTCCCTACTCAACATAACACCAGTCTACGTTCCTTGCTCAACATAACTCCAGTCTAGGTTCCCTGCTCAACATAACACCAGTCTACGTTCCCTATCCAACATAACACCATTCTACGTTCCCTGCTCAACATAACACCAGTCTACGTTTCCTACTCAACATAACACCAGTCCACGTTCTCTGCTCAACATAACACCAGTCTACGTTCCCTGCTCAACATAACACCAGTCTACGTTCCCTGCTCAACATAACACCATTCTACGTTCCCTACTCAACATAACACCAGTCTACGCTTCCTACTCAACATTGTGATGACCTGATTTTTATTTTTTTTCGCTCGCTCGTCTTGAACTCGAGCGTACTCCACACACGTGGTAGTATTACCAATAGTTGCTGCTGCTAGCGAGTGCACTGGGCTGATTTTTGCATGAAAGTTAACTTCCCATCCCCAGTGTCCTTCGCCATCAAGCGAACCCACTCCGACTTTTGAACTACTTGTGATTTATGTCACCAAGTCAAGGACGAGAAGTCAACATTTAAGTCCAACTGACCAGCGTATTGATTAAAACCACAGTAAGAGAAATCATCATAGACGGTTGAAGCCTGGGCGTGTTAAAACTCTTGACCACACGGACTGTTGATAACCTGATAAAAACTTAACATTCTGTCGATGTTTGTCCATCCATTCCCTCAGTGTCTCTGTTTGACTTAGATTATCTCTCGGATAGTATCTCCTTACTTATGTCATCCATGTCCCCTGTATGTATGTTTGACTGAGATCGTCTGTAAAATAGTATCTCCTTAATTGTGTCATCCATTCCCCTGTCTATCTGTTTGACTGAGATCACCTGTGAGATAGTATCTCCTTACTTGTGTCATTCATTCCCTGTGCATCTGGGTGACTGAGACAACTTGTGGGATAATATGTCCGTACATATATCGTCCATGTCCCCCTTGTATCTATGACTGATATCAAATGTGGGAGAGTATCTCTTTACTTGTATCATCTATGTCCCCTGTGTTTCTGTTTGTCTGTGATCATTGGTCGAGATGTTGTCATATCAAGATAGTTAACAAGAATACAAAAGACAACAACGGCACTAGGAAAATGTGTGGATGTAACAAACAATTGGAACCAGTACAAAACATTGAGTGTACACTTCTATCGACAAATCACGAGTACTAATAAAGTACGGATAGGAAATATGCAGAAATGCTCAAATGAAATTAATAAATTAAAAAATCGTTGATTAAATGAATTACTGCACAGAATAAGCCTAAGACAGAACCAACAATGCCGAGCTGAAGGAAATGTCTGGACAGATTGCAGCAAGTCTAGAGTAACAGAGATCCTGGCGCTGGAGGACACACATTGAGGGAACATGAATGTAGTATAACTGGAATGTCAGTTCTCTGGCAGCCACGGGGCACACATAATTAGATTGAGATATAAACACCCGGACACAAAATAAGAAACAAAGATAAATAAAAGGGGGAAAACGTTGAGGCTGTAGGTTATCACACAAGACAGGAAGGCTTGTTTCAGTTGGTTGAGATCCTATGTTCCACTGGGAGATAAAGTGCAGCAGAGAAAGCACATCAGGACCAGAGAGACAATTCCATAATTACGTGTTGTCACATATCGGGAAATAATAAACACATTTTCCTTCTGGCAAATGTCACATCAATGACAACATTAATGGTGATTGAAAAGAACATGCAGCTTGTGAACCAAGCAACAAGTATATCAGACTTACAGGTGACCCTTATTTTCACACCCGATGTTTTTGCGTAACTTGCTGCGTGAAGAGCGCTACAGATACAGTTCCAAACATGAAATGCTCGTGTTACACGAACATCCATAGTGACCGAACTGCTGTTAGACTCAAATGACTGTGGTGTATTATCACATGTGATGATTGTCCTGTAGACTGGTGGATCTCCCCCAGGAACCTGACAAGTTAGTGTGAGTGTCTGGTTCTCTACGACGTCCACCAACGAGGACTGACGTATCTGTCCGGCTTGGTACAGCTGTGGCGGTTGTTGAGGGGGTACTGAAACACACGACAGTTTAACATGAACATACTTTAGTTTGGAATGAATATACACCAGTTTGACATGAGCAATCACCAGTTTGACATAAAAAAAGTAAATTATTAGTTTGACATGAACAATCACCAGTTTTACATGAGCAATCACCAGTTTGACATGAACAATCACCAGTTTGATACGTATAGTCACAAGTTTACATGACCAGACACTAATTTGACAGAAGTATGCACCTGTATGATATGTTTAGTCGCCAGTTTGACATGTGTAACCACCAGTCTGACATAAGTAGGCACCGGTTTAACATGAGCAGACAGCAGTTTACATGGCCAGACACTAAATTAACAGAAGCGTGTCCCCTTTTGACATGTGTAGGCATTAATTTAACATGTGTAGGTACTAGTTTGACATGTGCAGGCACCAGTTTGACATGAGTGGGCACCAGACTGACATGTGTAGGCATGAGTTTTTTCCCCCCATATCATTTACAGGACATCGCTGTCAACACCAGCATTTTACCTCTGTCATTGATTTCTTGGCAACATTACGCTCGGTAGTTTACCATTGCTTTCTGAGCGGCCGGCTCACCTATCCCGTAAGTTACCAACGCGGCGAGAACCGCTTCCAATTCTCGCGCGCTGCTTTACCCTACGTGGATAAACGGGATTACGGAAAAAGTCGTTTAGTCCTCGGGTAGGCATCAGTACGACATGAAAAATCACCAGTTTGATATGAACAATCACGAGTTTGACATGTAAAATACTAGTGTGACAAGTATATTCAACAGTTTTACTTGTGTAAGCAGCAGTTTGATATGAGCAGGCACAGGTTTGGCATGCTCAGGCACCAGTTTGCCATGAACAATCACCAGTTTGACATGAACAATCACTAGTGTGACATGAACAATCACCAGTTTGACATGAACAATCACCAGGGTGACATGAACAATGACCAGTTTGACATGAACAATCACCAGTTTGATATATGTAGACACCAATTTGGCATGTGTGGCATGTCATGAGAAGAAATGACTTGGAGAACTTGGTGACAACTGGCAAGATCGAGGGGAGGAGACCAAGGGGAAGACCGAGAAGTAAATACCTGGATGGCTTGGCAGCGTGGCATGGTCTAGACAGAAACACGGAGCTGTTCAGCGATTCTGGTGATCGAGTGAGATGGCAAAATATGACCTCCCACGCTTACCGGCATGGCACATGATGGAATGATGGATGGAGGTATCAGTTCAACATGTGTAGGCACCAGTTTGATATTAAAAAACACCGGTTTGACATGTGTAGGCCCATTTTGAAAATGTACAATCACCAGTTTGACATTAAAAAGCACTTGTTTGACATATGTATAGGCACTAGTTTGACATGTACAATCACCAGTTTGACATATGTAGGTATCAGTTTGACATATGGTAGGCACCTGTTTGACATGTGTAGGTATCAGTTTGACATGTGGTAGGCACCAGTTTGACATGTGTAAGCACCGGTTTACATGATCAGGCACTAGTTTGACAGAAGCATGCACGAGTGTGACAATAATATGTACCAGTTTGACATAAAGTAGGCACAAATTCGAAATGAGTATCTATCAGTTTACATGTGTGTATGAATGTGTGACACGAACAGACTATAATGTGACATGAACAAACTATAATTTGACATGAGCTGACAATACTTTGACATGGCCAGACAATAAATGACATGAGCAGGCAAGCAATGAGAACAATAACAACGACACAAATTCTAATTCTTATACTCCATGCCGTGTGGCGTTGGTGATCATGTCTGTCCACAAACTTCTATCTGATGTACAGCCAATATTCTTATAGTCAATACCGTGTAGCGTTGGAGATCATGGCTGTCCACAGCCTTCTGTCTCGTGCACTGCCAATCTTCTTATAGTCCATACTGTGTAGCGTTGGTGATCATGTCTGTCCACAGCCTTCTGTCTCGTGAACTGCCAATCTTCATGTGTGTTGTTTGTTCATCAAGAATGATGATGACCATTCATTTCATCCAGTGGGGTTGAAAGTATGGAGCCGTAAGTTCTAAGATGGCTGATAAGGCCTATTTTGGCTCGAAATGTTCTTTGACAATGTGGGCAAAGAATGCTTGACGTTTCTGGAGGAGGATCTCCTGCAGTGGCTTTTCTGTCCTGCCTTTTCTTCACAGCTCTTGCAGTCCTGGTTGCCTCACACATGACTGCACCCTTGCGTAATGATGCACGTATAACAGAGTGAGTAACATCTCTGTTAATAGGTTTGATGTGCAAAGTTTAGGCACGGTTGAGCATCCAATAAGAACGTTACTAAGGATGCTCAAGTCGTTACGTAGGGTTTTTTGAGTAGGTCAGTTACAGCTAAGGTCCGGAGAAGTGAACATCATACCATGTAACCTGTGTAATATTCTTCAGTTTATTATGTTCAATAAAACCTTTTAGAGAACAACATCGGGACTTGGTTTATAATCGTCCCTGTACCTGTACTGTTACAGTACAGATTTGGTGCCGTGACCAGGATTTCGATTTTTAACTTGGATGTCGCGGACATATAACGAGAAGTACTGAAAACAACATAGCACAGCAGAGAACTTTCATGGGGAATTTTTTATCAGCTTGCTGCGAAAAGAAGGTATGAATAAATAAACTTTTACTAAATTTTTTGAATCAAAAGCTCCAGACCGGACCACTTTTATTGAAAGTTTCAACTTAAAATAGAATCAAAATGAAGCATTTTTCTGGCTAGTTGATTTGAAGTCATAAGTATCAAGATTACTGGATGGAGCCATCATTGTAACCTGGTTGCCAGTAGAATGAGCTGTTTCTCATCATAACCACCTGAAGTAACGTGATTGTCATCAAAATGCTGTGAAGTTTAACCTGCCGTTATTACAGCCGTTCATTGACCTTGCTTGTTTGAAGGTCACTTACCTACTAGGACTGTCCAGGATCAAAGAAATTTTTTTCAAATCTCAAAATTAAAACAGCCACAACCAACTTGAAATTACATGGAGATGTCAGGAAGAATGATGCGATTTGGTTGCTTTGGTCTCTTTGGAAGTGGTTAGGCAAACTGGATTGCCGACCTACTGAAGAGGAGACCTAATTAAGTCGCTTCATAAAGCTAGAGCTGTTTTCAAGTCGTCTAGAAGTGCCAATTTTTCTCCGGGTGAAGTCGTCGTCTTGATGTGCCCTGTTTAGGGTGAAAAGAAGGCTCAAGTCTGGTGTGCCCGACAATGGGTGAAAATTGAAGCATTCCTCCCGCTGGAAAAATGCTGGAGAAATATAAGCAGTCTCAGATAACACAGACTCCAGAGTTGTCCTCTTGCTGATGGAGTAGAAGAACACGAGACGCTTGTTTTATACGTGAAGCCTACACTTGGCAAATATAGTTCTCAGCTGACGTACGTGGATTCACTTTCCTGTTGGATCAAGGGACGATATATCTAACGGTAATTAATTAAGGTTTAACCAATATGAGACTTTTGACTGTTAGATACAATTGATTGATTAATTCAAACATTCAATATTTACAAGAAGAAAAAACAGTTTCTTACGTTTTTTATGTAATTTAAATACGATCATATATCTAGTGATATTTGTTAACTAAATTGTTATAACTGTGAGTTTGCTTGTATGAATTGATATTTCAGCACATTTCAATGTGGCAGAAGAACAGGGTTCATTGGCACAAGTTTTGACTGGGGTAGGTAAGGCAATGGGCAGACTCAACACTTCGCTGGAGAAACACGCATAATTGAAAATTATTTCAGCAAAGCTTAAGACGAGGTTTTCTTACAGGTACCAAGAAATATATAGAAGAAGAAGTAGGTATATTGTTTTGGTTTGAGATAAATTACAGAGAAATTAGTATGAACTACCTACATACAGAATTAAAACGTATCAGTGCATGGTTGGGAGAGTTAAAAATGGCAGTTAGTGAAGTAGAGAATTTTGTGGAAACGTTACAGAGAAGAACGACTAGACAAGAGCCTTAAAGATTTAAGGTAGAGTGCAATGAAATAGTAAATAATAATAGGAAACAGACAGTATCCAATGAAAACAGAAGACAACATAAGGTGATATATAGAGACAGTTATGTTGAGTCAGATGCAACTAGGTCCAGAAGCAGTTATAATAGACGAAGATACAGAGATGGGCCTGAGAAAGACCTTTTCAGTAAACAACGGAGTTGGCCTTCTTATAGTGTGAATGCTAGAAAAAGACTGGACGATTGGTTTGAGCAGAGACGGAGACAGTATTTGAAGTCAGGGTCGATAAACAGAGTAGAACACATAAGTAGAAATTCTACTGCTTCTAAGGTGGTTGCGAATCTGACTGTTAAACAGGAAAAGAAGACGACGGTATTAGTAAAGAAAAGAGACCAAGAGACTCAGACGCAAGTGATTGAAGTGGTAGAACAGAACACACAGACACAGGTTGATACAGTAGAAAAGAAAGTCCAGGTACAACCAGCCAACAAGATAATAAAAGCAAGTCAAACTGAGTTAGTTTCTCCTTATGAGAATTTAGAAAAAGGAGACACACTTGAAATTAGAGAAGACAGGAAGACAAGAACTAAAGATGTTAAAAGACAGGTGAGGAAAAGTATTAGGGAAAGGAATACGAATAGTATGAAAGTTAATAGAGGTACGACGACTGGTATGTCAAGTTCCTCAGGTATAAACATTAATTTAATCCCTAAATGGTGTAGGAATGTTAGGTGTGGGAGTTCAGGTTATGGGGAGGATATTTCCACCTCTACCACATATTATAGTAAAAACCAGATTGATGGGATAACTATAGATACTGACGATTCAGAGGACGAGTGGACTATTAAGAAGAAGAAACGAAAGGGGGAGGTTAGGGAATATATACTTTCAAGACCTGATTTATTTACGCTTACAGATATTGAAGAGGCTAAGGTTGATAGTATGACCGATAAGTGACGTGACGAAATACGTTGAGAGAATCTGACTCGTTAATAGTGTGGGATGAAGTGAGGAGGAGGTTAAGATAAAGTGAGTGAGTAGTTAACTGTCGAAGTGGTTTGACGTAGAGAATTAAGTAGGACGGAGAGTAGTAGGATTATGATGATTGAGAATGAAGTAAGAAAGCAGTCGAATTGTGGAAGTCCGGTTGAGTATTGAAGTGATTCGTCTGGTTATGGGTTTTTCGTGAGTGAGTAAAAGTGTAGACAAACATGTGTGATGCGTCGTGCTGAAGAAGGGAGTGTATGGATAGAACGATGTCGGGCGATTAGTAGTAGATGCGTATGCATGCACGAGGCGTTTGGCATATCTTGTGTCACTGTGTGTGGACTGATAGACACGCTTAGGTTGTGCTGAGTAATTGCTAAAATGTTGAATAAGTGTCTAAATTATTTGTGGTAGAAGTTATAGTATAGGCACGTCAGGTTGTCGTGATACGAGAATAATATGTATATGAGAAGTATAAATACGAGCGCCGTGCGAATATGCGAAGAGTGGCTGATGAGTGAAAGGGGTGATGTCTTTTGTTTGGAATGTGTGGTGTTGGACAGAATTAATGAAAATTTTATGACAGGCTGATAGAAAGAGAGTTAACATTTTGAAAGACGTTTCATAAAACAAATTTAGTATTATTGGCAGAGACATGTCGAAGCAAGAATGCCTGATACAGAGAAATGAGAGAATATGGTTTGCCCAGTCAGAGTGAGGTTTGTCGTTAGTCATGTGCGGTGTTGTTTATTGTTTCTGAAAGAGTTCCGATGAATAGGAGTAATCTTGAGTAGTACTGAAAGAGGAGTGATTAAGCAAGAGAAGGAGAGAATGTGATTAGCTAAATGAACGTCGGAGCATTATAAATAGAGCACTATAGACTGTGTTCCGATAAGTGTGACTGGTTGGACAATCATCGCGGTATGAGAACGCTAGGAGAGAGTAGAGGATAGCTTAGAGTTGTTGTGGTGAGATGTTGGAAAATACTGATACGTTGGTTAGTTGCGTCGGGTAGACGAGAGACTTAATAAATAAAATTAGTTGTTGACAAATCTAGTAGCTGGATGTGTTTGTGAGGTCTGTAGTAAATAGACAATTTGTTTGGTGGTTGTAGCATTGTGGAAATACCGTAGTAACGGTAATGTGTAAGAAGTTGTAGTAATTCTTGGTACAAATCTAGGGGAAACAACTAGTGTGCCGAGCCACGGGTTCTATTAGTAGATAGATGACTGGTAGTGTACATTGGGATAGCCGCCACAATAGTACTAGGTGAAGCAATTTGTGCTGTAGTTTACAGTAATTGTTTGGTTAGTATGGCAAGTGCAGTAGTGTCGCAGTAGGACAATTTCGTGAAAGATAGAATGTTGAGAAGGGAGATAATCAACGTTTGACTTCCAGAAAAAGGAACGGTCATTTGTGGAGTAATGATTTTAGTTGGGGGGAAACAAATATTGTTCTGTTGTGTGTTTCAATTATTCATAAGTTATGCCGTTATTTAAGTTTGCCTTGATGAGTTATGGATATATATTTACGTTCAGAAGATGTGGGACAAGTTTAAAACATGGATTTAGTGCCATGGAAATTTAATAAGCAACAAGAGATTGCTGGCTTGTAGAAGAAGAAGTGGGTAACGTGCTGCGCCAGACAGCGTGAAGACAAATAGTAAAACATGAATTGAATGCCATGTTTTTTCTATATATACTGTGGATACAATAGTAAAGGGGGGTAAGTGTGTTAGTGAGAAATGAACATTGTTAGTGTGGAGTGCTGTAGTCACAGCGAACATAGATTAAATAACATGAGGTTTTGGGGGTCCGTGATATGTGGACTGCAAAGGAATAACATTGATTACAAGCAGTGAGGGGTTAGAAGGTCACAGACATGATTTCAGTGACGGTATTTTATAGCTGTTGATAACGGCATAAATTGAAAGTGAAGGTTTTTGGTGAAATACCCATAATAAATGGACATTACTGGGTTGCTGAAGGAATTTTGAGTGAGGTATAGGAGAAATTTGGTTATATTAGGTGATGAGGAGGTCTTGAGTGATAGGGCCCATAATGGACCTTTGGTTTGTATGCTGTCTGTAATATATAAACATATTAGATTGGATATGAGGAAATGGAGGTATAGGGAATAAATAGATAGAAAAAGCTGCAGATGGCAAGATGAAAATTTTGCGCTTCAAAGAGGAAATTAATAGTAGATGAAATATAGTAGATGTGTATTACAGGTGGTTGATAGAAACTATTGGCAAATAGTTTAATTGATAGTTGTGGTGAGTGGTCTTGAGGAGATGATGTGGTGTATTTTATATATACGATGTGCTGCGTATTATGGATGTAAATTCTCGTCTGGTCTTGAAGATGTATTTTTATTGACATTTGATTTTATGATTTAACTTGTTGAGTTTTCTTAAATAGATAAAAAATTTATTGATAGTCCGTAAAAGTGACTAACAATGGATAGGATATATGTCATATTATTTTGAAATATGTTTTTCTTTGAATGAGTTGATTACCTTTATTTGACATGAGGGGAAAGAAAAATGATATTTAATAACCTGGGGGGGGGGGGGGGGAGTATGATGTCCTGTTGTGATTTTATTCTGCTTGACTCATGATTTAAGTGAATTGTTTTGTATGTTTAATAGTAATTACCTTTTTTACAAATATGTTGAAAATTGTTTAAGTTTAAGTTTAGTTCACAAACAGTTATGGTTTTGTCTAGAATAAAAGCAATACATGGGGCTTTATTTAAAACCCTTCGTTCAGAAAATAGTTAATAAACTACTGAGGACTAGTAGAGAGACACATTCTCTTTATGAATAATAAGTTCATGAGTACCCTGTGTTAGTGAGAAGGCTGCTGTGATAGTCAGCGTTGATGTTTTAGGATAGGGAGGTTAATTACATAATGCCTACGAACTTGTAGAAACATATGACATACTTAAATGGTGTTACTACACAAGTAAAAGGGTTCTGGGAGAGTTAAAAATAGGAGCTGCATTAAGTCAGCATTGATTGAATATATATGGATTGGATGCCATATTGGGGAAGAAATGATTAACGTGACTAATGTCTATAACAGTGAGGTAAATGTGGGGAGCTGGTTATTGGAAAATAAGGGGCTGTGAATAACAGAACATGTGGTTGAATATGCCAATAGACGGGGATACTTATCAGGAAGGGGTAATTATAGGAGCTGTGATAAGCAGCGTGAATTAATTTAAACATATGTTCATGAAAAATGAGCATTGTAAATGGTTTCATGATGGAACATGAGACAGGTGAAATATGGTCATGGGTGTGGATGGCAGTATAAATATTGAATATATAGAAGAAATTTTGGATCTTCATAAATCATAAGATGTGTTTTTGAAAAACTTTTATAAAAGTTTTTACGTTTGCAAGGGAGGTAAATGTGATTAACTACTGCTCTTCATAAATGGGTGCGCACCCCTTCTTTTCTATTCCTAACCCCTTCTTTTCTATTCCTAACCCTATCCTTTCTGTCTATCCTGTGTTGTTAATGTTGAGAAAGAATGAGAAGTTTCATAATGCTAAGTGTATACCAACGATTTTTATGAACCATTCTTATGACCTATATTTTTGTAATGAAACCTTGAAGAGTCAGAAACGAAGAAGAAGTATAACTTCATAGCGATTTGCTATATGGGACAATGATAAGAGACAAGTGGAGAATCAGTAGAAGTGAAAGTAATTACTTAAGATAGAGTTAGTTTGGGATGGCGTGGAGCAAGAATATTGGGGGTTAAGGTGTTGATGAGGGAAAGAATGATTAGAATAAGGGGGTTAAGGGTTAAGACTTTTGAAGAAAAGTCTTTTTAAAGAAATAGGTTTGATGAGCAAAGTTTAGGCACGGTTGAGCATCCAATAAAAACGTTACTAAGGATGCTCAAGTCGTGACGTAGGTTTTTTTTGAGTAGGTCAGTTACAGCTAAGGTCCGGAGAAGTGAACATCATACCATGTAACCTGTGTAATATTCTTCAGTTTATTATGTTCAATAAAACCTTTTAGAGAACAACATCGGGACTTGTTTTATAATCGTCCCTGTACCTGTACTGTTACACACGCCACGAACCTCGGTCTCCGGCTGCAGCCTCCCAGGTGTCATGATGAACTTCAAAAGCATTCAGTGAGACCCTCAGAGTGTCTTTAAAGCGTTTCCTCTGGTCACCTTGGGAGCGTTTACTACAACGCAGTTCGCTGTAAAAAATTCGTCTAGGGAGCCTGTGATCTGGCATGCGAGTCAAGTGACCAGCCCAGCGAATCTGATTCTTCATCAGTAGAGTGTGGATACTGGGCATGGACGCTCTTTCCAGGACTTCAGTGTCTGGAATCCCGTCCTGCCATTTAATCTTCAGTAGCTTCCTTAGGCAGACTGTGTGGAAGTGGTTCAATTTCCTAGCACGTCGCTACAAACAGTCCAGACCTCGCAAGCACACAGCAGTGTGGACAACACAACTGCCTCATAGACCTCTATCTTTGTTTGCAGGCTTATTCCAGCTCCGTCCCATACGTTCTTGTACAGTCTGTCAAAGGCCGCACTGGCCTTGGAGATTCTTGCATTCACTTCGTCATCAATTGTGGCAGCTTGTGACACAGTGCTGCCAAGATAGGTGAATTTGTCCACAACACTTAGTCTATGATCATTCACTTTGATATTCGGCACAGTGTGATTATTCCCTGGAGCAGGCTGGTACATAACTACAGTCTTCTCCAAGTTGATATGGAGCCCAAAGTTGGCACAGACATGTGAGAAAGCTGAAACATTATGTTGCATGTCCACCTATGAGTTGGCTTACAGAGCGCAATCATCAGCAAACAGGAGCTCTCTGACGGTATCGCTGTTAATTTTGGTTTTAGCTTTCAGCCTTCTGAGATTGAATAACTTGCCATCCATACGGTAGTTGATGTCTATTCCAATGTCGTCGTTTTCGAAGGCATTCATTAACATGGCTGAAAACATGAGGCTGAACAGTGTTGGTGCCAGGACACATCCTTGCTTCACTCCATTGGTGACAGGAAAGGGCTCAGACAATTCGCCATTTTCCTGTACTCTTGCCTGCATGCCATCATGAAATAGCCGCACTATTTGGACAAAATTTCGTGGACAGCCATATTTTGCCATAATCTTCCACAGTCCTTCTCTGCTGACTGTATCAAAAGCCTTGGTAAGGTCAATGAAAGTGGAGAACATTTCGCAGTTCTGTTCCTGACATTTCTCTTGCAGCTGCCTTGCAGCGAAAATCATGTCAACAGTTCCACTTTCTTTTCTGAAGCCACATTGACTCTCAGGAAGAAGACCTTGATCGAGATCGGCTGTGAGGCGATTGAGAAGAATTCTGGCGAGTATCTTCCCTGCAATTGAAAGCAAGGAGATGCCTCGGTGATTGTCACAGGATTGGCGGTTTCCTTTACGTTTGCAAAGGTGGACTATTGACGCGTCCTTGAAATCTTGTGGCATGGTCTGGTTCACCCATATGTTTGTAAAGACTTGGTGAAGCTGCTCTGTTAGGACCGGCCCACCTGCCTTGTATATCTCTGCTGAGATGGAGTCAGGACCAGGTGCCTTGCCGCTGAAGAGTTGCTGGATGGCTTTGTTTACTTCCACTATGGTTGGCATTTCATCAAGTGTCTCATTGGTGAGAACTTGAGGAAGGCAGTTGATGGTTTCATCATCGAAGAAGGAAGTTGCATTTAAGATGTTGCTGAAATGCTCTGCCCATCGTTGAAGGATTACTTTCTTATCGGTGACCAATGTTCCCCCATCTGCACTGAGGAGGGGAACTATGCCTGGTCATGTAGGACCATAGACCGCTTTCAGTGAGTCGTAGAAGTTTTTCATATCATGTCTGTCAGCAAAGCCCTGAATTTCATCAGCGTTGCTGCTCAGCCAGGAGTCCCGCATGTGCCGAAGTTTCTGCTGCACTACTCTCTGAATCTTCTTGAAGGCATCTTTTTTTATGTTGACTTCGGGTAATTCAAATGCGCCTTGAGGAGAAGATGTTTCTCGGCCAGCAATTGGTTGATGTCTTCGGAATTTTCATCAAACCAGTCTTTATGCTTTCGGGGGGCTGGAACCAGGATTTCCATAGCAGTGTTAAAAATTATGTCCTTTAGGGCTCTCCATTCTGTTCCTGTATCCTGTTTAGCTGCAGCATTGGGCTTGAGGTGGTCTTTCAGCATATTTTCAAACGACTGCTGCATTTTCTTGCTGTTTAGGCGGGTGACATTTAGCTTTTTTTGCATTTTCACCCCTTGAGGACGCCGTGGTGGCCTGATGTGAATGTTTATTTTAGAGACAATGAGACGATGGTCTGTCCAACATTCGGCACCGCACATGGATTTTGTCACTCGAACGTCTTGTCTGTCACTCCTCCTGACGATGACATATTCAATGAGATGCCAGTGTTTCGAACGAGGATGCATCCACGATGTCCTATTTCTCATGGGGAGACGGAAAATTGTGTTCGTAATCAGGAGATTATGTTCGGCACATGTCTGAAGGAGGAGGTGTCCATTGCTGTTACAATTTCCGACTCCATGCTTTCCAAAAATGCCACTTCAAGAGGTGATGTCCGTGCCTACTATGGAGTTGAAATCCCCAAGGAGTATAAGTTTGTGTCCTTTGGGAACAGATGTTAATACATTGTGCAGGTCCTCATAGAACTTGTTCTTGACATCATCTTCGTTGGTCATAGTTGGTGCGTAGACACTCACAATGGTTGCATGCTTCCTGCCATTCAGCAGGGGCAAGTATAGGGGCAGGAGTATAGACCATGCTGTGTGGCGTTGGTGATCATGTCTGTCCACAGCCTTCTGTCTCGTGTACTGCCAATCTTCTTATAGTCCATGCTGTGTGGCGTTGGTGATCATGTCTGTCCACAGCCTTCTGTGGGGCAATGGTCAACCCAACAAAGGCAACAGTGACTTGGTTCTCGTTGAATAATCATATTGTCAACACTCCAACACCAATTGTAATGCTGTGTTCAGAGACGGTGGAAAGAACGCAGGCAATGAATTACCTGGGGATACGGTTTGATCGAAGCCTTGCTTATAATGTGCACATAGACCAGGTGATAACAAAGGCCAAGCGGGGTTTGGCAGCGATGCGGGTGATGGCGGCAGCAAACTGTGAGCAGCGCCATCTATGTCTTCTGTACGAGGGGCTGGTCATGTCTGTTTTGGAGTATGCAATGGCAATCCTAACTCTCAGCCATAAGCAGATAGAAAGGATGGAAAGGATACAGAATGAAGCTATGCGCATTATTCTTGGATGTACAAGAGATACAGCATGCAGGGCGATGCGCTACCTTCTTGATTTTCCAACCATTGAAGAGAGAATCTAAGTTTACAGGGCACGCGCCTACCTCAGAATTAACGCAAACACACAACATCCACTGCATAGTGAAATTAGGAAGGTGAAGGGCAGCAGGTTAAAAAGAGGACGGTCGTGGATGGGTCAAGCCGAAGACATTCTTCAACAGGTGTGTTCACTTGAGGACTTAGAACATGGCGAGGAGTGGGTGCAAGTGCCAACAGACTTCTGCACATCCTTTTCAGTTTACATCCAACTAGATAGAAAATGCAGACAAGAAAATCCGGCTGCTGTTGAGGCTGAAGTACAAGCGTTGATTTTCGAGAATTCGCTAGACGGTGACGCGGTCATCTACACAGATGGGTCGGTCGTCCGACATGTGAGAAGCTCATGGGCCTTTACAGCTCGGGCCGGAGGGAAAATTGTGAAGGAGGACTCTGGTGCTTTCACGGAAACCACAAGTAGCCTGACCATGGAAGTCATGGCAGTAAGTAAAGCAATAACATGGCTCGAGACACAGACATTCACTAGGGCTTGTTTCCTTAGCGACTCAATGAACATGATCAAGAGGATAGAGGAGGGGTCGATCCGAAGAGAATGGTTGCTGCCTCTGAAGCGGTCTCGACTGGCAGAGATTAGTTTCATCTTCGTTCCAGGGCATGCGGGAGTACAAGGAAATGAGCGGGCTGACAAGCTCGCAGGTGAGGCTACTGTGGAGGGCGGACGCGCCATGGATCAGGCTGACATTCTGAATGCTCTACGAGAAGTGAGACTTTTGCGAGAACCAAGTGATGACTGTGAATCTACAACAATGGCCAGACTGCGAGAGCAGCAAATTAAAAGAGGGGTGGCCAAACAAGAACACTACGCAGGAAGCCAGAGAAGATTGATAAACCAACACAGAACTGGCGTCGTTAGCCGCTACACGCTGCGGGATTTGCTGAGGAGGGGATCCGAGCACTTATGGACTGAATGGTTCGATGTGCAACGAGGATGATCTGTCGACTAACTAACTAACTAACTAACAGCCTTCTGTCTCGTGTACTGCCAATCTTCATGTGTGTTGTTTTTCCATCAAGAATTATGATGACCATTCATTTCATCCAGTGGGGTTGAAGGTATGGAGCCGTGGGTTCTAAGATGGCTGATAAGGCCTATTTTGACATACTGGTTAGCTCCATTGAAGAATTCATGCTTGAATGGTGGCAACTTCAGCAGAGGTAGATCATCACGGAAGACATGGAATTCCCAAGTTGTTTGCTTTCAGTATTAGCAACAGTGTATCAAGAATAGCAAGTGGTATTCAGAGTAGTTGGTGAAATATCAGAATACTTTATGTCTCTAAAGAAAGTACAAACAGTGTTGCATTCCTTGGCTCAATAATTAACCCCCACTGTCGTTCTCATCACGTGGTATGGTACAGTTTCTCAATTTCAGGACAGTTCTCCCGTCTTGCGCACCCTCATGTCCGAGCTGTCTGCAATGTCTTGTGTTCATGTCGTGCTGGTCCATCCCTGCCTCTTCTACCAGGAGCTATACCTGCCACCACCCTTCTCTCCCAGCCACTGCGACGTGTAATATGACGAAAGTATTTCAGTTTCCCAGACATGATGTTGTGATTGAGCCAGATCTCTTCTTGGAGAGAACATTGGTGGAAGCAGTGGTTCTTGGAGAGAACATTGATGGAAGGCGTGGTTCTTGGAGAAAGGGTGGATTCGACCAGTACGAAGATGGACACAGAACAGTGCAGACGCCTAGGGAATTAGACTGTATGGGTGCGGGGGAAATGTCGAGAAATCGAGAGACCTTTTAACGGACCGGAATGCGAGCAACGTTCTGCACAGGCACTGCTGCACCATGATAATGTTGATGATGATAATAACATTGACAACGATGATGATGGTAACGATGATGATAGCAATGGTAATGATGATGATGGTGATGATTGTGATAATGGTATTGATGATGATAGTGATGATATTGGTGATAATGATGATGGTGATCCTAATGATGATGGTGAAGTTAATGCCGATGATGATAGTGATGATGGTGATTGTAATGATAGTGATGATAATGATGATTATGATGATGGTGATGATGATGGTGATAATGGTGATGATGATGATGATGGCGGTGATAATGATGATAACGATGATAATTTTGATGATGATGATGATGATGATGATCATGATGATGGTGATGGTGATTGTGATGATGATGATGATGATGATGATGATGATTATGATGATGATGATGATGGTGATGATGATGATTGTGATGATACTGATGATGATAATAATGATGGTGATGGTGATGATTTTGATAATGATGATGATAATGGGATGCTGGTGATGATAATGATGAAGGTGATGGTGATTATGACAATGATTATGGTGATGATGATGATGATGATGATGATGATGATGATGATGATGATGATGATGATGATGATGATGATGATGATAGATAGATATTACTCACCTACAGACACACTTATCTTTTTTTCTACATCCCTTCGGAAGTTTGGCAGTGTAGGAGCCATGACAATGGTGACGCCGTATCTCCCAGCATACGTGATATTAAACGAGGCATTACATGTTGCTCTATAATACTCCTCGCCAGAGACTTCATCATTAGAAATTGTCTGGCCGTAAACAGTGATCTTCAGAAACACACAAGGTAATGAATGATGTTGGTTTTGGATTATTTATCTCAATAACTAATTCACTAAATCATTCAGTCACACTTTGTATCAAGATTGTAGAGTTATTTCATCTTGTTTTCACGATAACATAATACAACAAGAGAAGACAATGGAAGAAAATTTGAGGAGGAATCCTTATGTTGACGGAGTAAGAAGAAATATGAGGTGAAGCTGGAGAAAAGGAAGAGTATACGACGATGATGGTGAAGAAGAAAAGGAGGAGGAAAGGGGGGGGGTGAGTGGAGGAATAAGATAACAATGAATGCAGGAACATAGAAAGGGGAGAGAAGGAGAAAGAGACTTTGCAAGGCAACCGATCTAAAGTAGGTCAGTATGGACGAATGGATAAGAGCGCGTGTTCTTAAACATCCGGTGTGCTGATGCCGACGTAAGGAGTCCAACCCCTACACCGGACAGTTGGACTAAAATGTTGTCCTGTCGTCCTTGACTTTGGGATGTAAATTACAAGTACCTCTGAAGTCGGAGTGGGTTCGCCTGATGGCGAGGGACACTGTTATTAGGGAAAGCTAATCCACACGCAAAATTCAGTCCAGCTCTGCTAGAAGTAATGTGTGTGGACTACACTTGGGTTCAAAGCGAGCGAGTGCCAAAAAAACAACACACACACACAAAATAAATACATCTGACCTCTTTCTTTAGCGGGCAACTATTAAGGACGTTCATTTGAAACCTATTCCAATGGCTTCATTACAACAGCATGAAAGGATCATTAACAGTTGTTGTAGAATTAAACAAAGCATTCATTTTGAATGAATTATGCACGATTTGGTCAGAAGACGTCGCCGTAGGCATTCAGGCAAGCATCCCATTGCTTAGGTAGGCGGCGAATGCCGTCCGCAAAAAAGGATTGTGGTTGCTTACTGAACCAAGTGTTTACTGCGTTCATTACGTCTGCATCTGTGTGAAATTGTTGCCCCATGAGAGCTTTTATAGAGATCAGAACAAATGAAAATCACATGATGACAAATCAGGACAATGGGCTAATTGTTGCAGAATTTCCCACTTCTTCCGTGCTAATGCTTCCTGCACAATCTTTGCAACATGCAGACGAGCATTATCGTGCAACAAAATCACACTGCGAGAAAGCAGTTTTTCCTTGATGGCTTTTTTGCAGCTTGTCTAGTGTTTGCAAGTAGTGGGTAGAATTGATGTTGACACCAGGTTCTTTAAAGTCGGCCAAAAATAGCCCTTCATGGTAAAAAACAAATGCGCTCAGCATAACCTTACCAGCGGAAACCTGTAACTTGAATTTTTTTGGCTTTTGGTGATCCAGCATGCTTCCATTTCATGCTCTCTCTTGTGCTGCTCGGCTCAAAGTGGTAACACCGTGATTCATCGCCTGCCACTATTCGGAAAAGAAAGGCATCACCCTCCACTCTGTAACGCAGCAAGTGGTTCAAACACCATCCCATGCGTTCTTCTTTTAGGTTGTCGGTCAACATCCGTGGTACCACTGTGAACACATATTCCGATATTGCAGTTTCTTACGAATGACCTTTTGAATTGTCCCAATTGACATATCAAATTCTTTCGCTACCGAACGTATGCTTTGACAACGGTTATCTGTACTGCTGCGTCAATTTAGGCGATGGTTTTTTCTGTTGCAACAATATGCGCTTGACCCGGCCGTCGAAGATCTGTCGTGGACTGACTTCCTTTCCGAAGCGTTCGTACCCCGTCTGTCACTGTTGTCTTCGACACGCATTTGTTATCGTACGCTGCCTGTATTCTGCGATGAATTTCCACTGGTCGACATCCTTCAAATGAAAGAAACTGAATCACAGCTCTTTGAGCTTCTTTCGACGGATTTTGGATCAACCCGACTATTTTCTCAACGGTCAGAAACAGAACCTATGTATCATGGGACGATAAGCAGGTGCTCTGTTATTCATTGGTCAGTACTTATCACATGACTATGGCACGATCATGTTCAACGGAAGTATTTACGCACTGTGCGGCGCGAACGGATTTCAAATGAACGCCCCTTATATTATTGTAAAACATTACAATACTCCGCCAGAAGAAGTTCACGCAATCATTTACACGTGATAACTTGATCACAATACTTACAAGTGATAACTAGAGTACAGTACTTACATGTGATAACTAGATCACAGTACTTACATGTGATAACTAGATTATATTACTTACACGTGATCATTAGATCGGGTAACTTACAAGTGATTAAAATATATCACAGTACTTACAAGTGATAAAATATATCACAGTATTTATACATGATAAGTTATCAGTTATCAGTTGGGGGTATCTTCATTGCACTCCGGACAGGTCCATAGGTTCTCAGATCCTCCCCCAGCATATGCATCAGCGTCCGGTGGCTAATAGTGCCAGTTCTGTGTTGGTTGACGAGGCGCCTTGTTTTCCCAATGTACCTCTCGCGTCTGGCCGTGCCGATTCTTACTCCCAAGTCTTTCATCCTGGACAGCGATGTGGATTCACTGACGTCAAAGTCCTCTGTTCTCGCCATATCTTTAAGGACGTTAATAACATCGGCACGATCCATGGGCTGGCCATCTACAGTGGGTGCAAAGCCAGCCAGTTTATCAGCTCGTTCATTTCCCTCGACTCCCGCATGTCCCGGGACGAAGATGAAGGTGACTTTACGGACAACAGACTTCCGCAGCGACTCAGTCCACTGTCTGCGTACAGCTCCAGTTTCAATCTTCTGAATCATGCTCATTTAGTAACTTAGTACACACACGTTGGTATAATACTGTGATTCCAGCCATATGAAAGCCTGTGTAACTGCCATCACCTCCATCGTCATGCTGCTCGTTTTCATAGAGTGGGCACCACTGGATTCTTGAACGGTTCGGCCCCTTGAACGGGCTGTAAATGCCCACGCACTTTTCTGCTGCTTTACAACAGACCCATCTGTATAGATGAACAGGTCGGGGCTGTCTGAGTGTTCATAGATGAGCGCGTTGACCTCTGCATTGACTTCTGCTCTCTACACCGTCTGTCGAGTGTGATAATGCAGGAGAAAGTGCACTTAAAAGCTGGAGGCACCGGCACCCATTCCTTGCCGGGGTTGATACTGGTAAGACTGCAGACCTGTCTGACGACATCTTCCGCCAGACCCATCCAAGATTTGCCCCTCTTTAGCCTGTTACCCTTTTCTCTGAATATAGCGTCATACAGAGGGTGCTGCTCATCTGCACTTATTTTTAAATATGCACGAGCTCTCCAAATCTTAATCCTGTGTTCCATTGTCGGGAAGTCAATGAGGTATCTCATTGCTACACAGCTGGTGCCTCTCGTGCAGCCCAAAATGATGCGCATGGCTTCGTTTTGTACCTTTTCAAGTTTTCCAATCTGTATAGGGCTGACAGTGAGGATGGCCAGGGCATACTCGATGCGTGGAAGCACCAGTCCTTGGAACAGAAGTATTAGCAGTCTGTGCTCGATATTGGCAGTCCCCATGACCCTCATTGCTGACAAACCTTTTCGAGCTTTCGATATGACATAATCGACATGATCTCTGAAGGACAGGCTACGATCAAGCCTCACGCCAAGATATGTCAGTAACAACTCGATTGTAATAATGACATTAACTTAAGACTACCTATGTTGTTCCACGTAGATTCATAATAATGCCATACATTTGAGACAAACTATGTTTTTCAAAGTAGATTGATAATAATGACATACAACTGAGACACAAAATGTTACACGTGGCTTTCTATTCTTAATTTATCTACTTCTTCTTCAGCGTTCCGAGCCATTGAGGTTCTTTGCTGCAAATACAATCCGTCTCCATTCGTCTCTCCGGTTGACCCTCTCTTGCCAGTCGTTGATTCCAAGTGCTTGTAGGTCTGTATATATATTATCTCTCCACCGTCTTCTTGGTCTACATCGGGGTCTACGGTCATTTATTTCCTGAGTGTAAGCGAGTTTTGTTTACCTATTATCTTTCATTCTTTCTATATGCCCCAGCCATTGTAATCTATTAGCCTTCATGATACCAGTGATTAGCGGGGACTTAAACAGATCATAAATGTCTTTTTTACTTCTTCTTTTCCACTCTCCATTTTGTGTATCCCTAATGGGTCCAAAGGTGCGTCTTAAAACTTTGTTAATTCTAAATTTATGACCCCAAAAAAAAATCTGACACATAGGTATTAAGGGGAGATGAGGGCGTGAAGATAGTTCTATAAAATTTGGAATAAAAAGATATGCAGATTATAGACGCTGAGGTTAAAGATGCTGATAGATATAATCAAACGAGACGCACACAAACAAATACTCTTACACACATGCACACACATGCACACACACACACACACACACACACACACACACACACACACACACACACTCACAATACTGATTTTCGTTTCGCTGGGAATGGGATAGACATCTGGACATAAAAATCAACTAATTACCGGTCGTTTTAAGTACTTGACAGTCCAGGAGCAGCGTACTTGAGGGTAGACTTGTGCGGCTGTGCACGTTATCCTGACCGTCGCCTGGACAAACTGGTGGCTACACTGAATGTCTGCGGGTTTGACTGAAAACAATGTCATATAATAATAAACTGATTGTGTGTACGAGATTTCTGGCCTGGTGTGTGATCGTGAAATGAATACATTTTACAACACATTTCACAATGTTTTGGTCCAACAAAGGAAATGAGTGTTTGTTTATTTTACTGAAAGGCTGACCGGCGGATGGATGTGTGGGTGGACAGACAGACAGACAGACAGACAGACAGACAGACAGACAGACAGACAGACAGACAGACAGACAGACAGACAGGCAGGTGGGCGGGCGGGCGGGCAGGCAGGCAGGCCGCCCGCCCGCCCGCCCGACCGACCGACCGACCGACCGACCGACCGACCGACCGACCGAAAGACCGACCGACCGACCGAAAGACCGACCGACCGACCGACCGACCGACCGACCGACCGACCGACCGACCGACCGACCGACCGCCCGACCGACCGATCGACCGATCGACCGACCGACCGACCGACCGACCGACCGAACAGACTTTATTTTCAAAGTGTAACAAATTGGGCATGCAGGCCCGTCTTACATTCGGCCCTTCCAATCACTCATCTTTCTTTCATCAACAGTGCATGGGAAAAAACATTGTCACATGAATTTTGTAAACATAAACAATGCATATTACTATGTTATGTGACACATCCACCACACCCACACACATCCCCCATTCACTCCAACTCCTCCACCCAACCACACACATAACCCAAACACACATACATTCCCCCACCCATCCACCACATCCCTACACCTACACATCTCTCCACCCACACACACCTCTCACCCACCACACATCCCATCCACCCACACCCCAAGCACACATACATTCCCCAACCCACACACCCCCACCAACACACATCCAACCACCTACACACATCTCCCCACCCACTCATATATCCTCTACCCGTCCCATTACCGACCAACAATCACTCACCCACACACCTCCAACCACCCAGCCAAACACAAATTCCTCAGACACACATCCATCACGCACACACACCTCTCCCCGTCAATTCACATATCGCGCACCTACCCACACACAAATTCCGAACCCACCCACATAATCTCCCACCTCCCCCAGCCCACTCACAGATCCCGAGCCCACCCCTACAAACATCCCCTACCATTTCCTAACCTACACACACTCACCCACCCTCATATCCTCTACCCGCCTACACATCCTTTACCCATCCATCCCCCAACCACACACCCTTACTCATATACAATCACCCACCAACACATCCTCTACCCAACCACACATCCTCCACCCACCCATCCCCCAGCCACACATCCCTTAACCACACACCCATACTCATATACACACACATCCCCACCCACGCACAATCTCCCCACCAATACACACA